>VZTE01000558.1:89146-173190 GCA_013397775.1 Eulacestoma nigropectus
TTTTTTTTTTTTTTTTGCTGGTGGCTGAGTCTAGTGGGTTTTTTAAGAGGTTTAAGTTACTTCTGGTTTAAAAGCTATAAGGCCTCTTCTGTGAAGTAGAAGCAAAAAGTGGGTTTAGCCATGCATTCTTAGCATCTGAAAGTGCCAATCAATAAAGAGCAGTGTAAAAAATACAGCAGTATGTTCCAAGAATATTCTTCTGGTCTCAAAGCACTTTTGCTCAGGGTTTTCATGAGGAAGAGGTTTCCTGTGGACTTCAATTCATGCAGCTGGGTTTTTAGAATGTGTGTCAGTTTCTAAACTTCTCCTCCACTAAGGAATTCAGGAGTCAAATGCAGCAGTTTGTGAAGAAATACTTTCCTGTATTTGAAGCTTTCCCTAATGCTGTCGTTCAGTAAGGGCACCCCCATGGCAGTGGGAGAGAGCACTGCTGTGGTGGAGGAGCAGGTAAGAGGAGCTAAGAGAGGTGTCATGTTAGGGTGCCCTGAAAAAGGGAGGTTGCGGCCCCAAAATCCATGGGAGGGAGAGGTGTAAAACAAACAGCAAAACCTCAAGTTTCTCACGTTCATATATATAAATGTTAATTTTTAATATGAAATTATTTGAAAATAACTCCTTGTATATATTGTTCTATACCTGGCTTTAGAATATTCAGAATTTCTTGGAGAGCCATAGGATTTGGAAATAAAAATACAACTTTTGTACGTATACATTAACTAATGCAGTGCTTGAAACTGTAAGAAGAAAAGATCCCTCTGTAGGAATTAAGAGGTTACCTACATCCCTTCTGCCTTTTTTTTTCTCTGAGTCTCCTACGGCCCAAAAGCCAGATGTTGGCTCTCAGGCCGTGTTGTCGCCCTGGGGTGATGTCCGGTACTGCAGCTGCGCCCGCCGCCCTGGTGGCGCCAGGTTCGGCTGGGGCCCGGTGCTGCGCGGCGCTCTCGGCCCTGGGGCCCGGTGCTGCGCGGCGCTCTCGGCCCTGGGGCCCGGTGCTGCGCGGCGCTCTCGGCCCTGGGGCCCGGTGCTGCGCGGCGCTCTCGGCCCTGGGGCCCGGTGCTGCGCGGCGCTCTCGGCCCTGGGGCCCGGCGCATTTCGCGGCTCCGGGCCCCCCGCGCTGCTCCCGGGCACCGCTCAGGCCTCGGGTGGGAGAGGAAGCTCAGTCACCCGCCGGGACTGCCCCTCGCTTGCTCGAGCCCCGTGTCCCTATCTGCCCCTGCCCTGGCGTGACAGCGCCATGTCGCCGCTCGCGCTGCCCGGTACTGTGTGTCCAACAGCCCCTGGCCGGGAGGGCACGGGGTGTCCCTTTTCCCCGGGGTTGCTCGGGGAAAGGGGAGGTTTGTGGAAGACATCTCTGCCCGGCACATGCTGCGAAGTGCCGCCTCCTGTCCGCCCAGGTTCGACTCTGCACCCTCCCGGACTGGTTATATTGTTTGACACGTCTGGTCCAGAGAGCAGCCACCAGCACCCCACATACACTGAGTTGCTGACTCCTAAGCTTTCCAAGCACCGGGAAATTTGCCATCATGGGCCCTTTCTTGCTGCATGGTCCCATGCCGCACTTGCATGTCACCAAGCCCCAAACTTTTCAAGGTCCCTAGTTCCTTGCTTAGTAGATCCCGGTCTCCACTGTCACTGCTCTCCAGATCCAACGCTGCTGGGCCTGTCTGTGTTCCTGTGCTCCCCACTAAGCCGTGCCAGACATCGGCAAGGTCCTTGTCCCAAAGCGGGGCCATGGGGTGCACACAGATGGGCAGTGGGGATGTCACACCAGCCGCTGTGACATCATCACCAAAGCCAGTATTAAAGCTTTAAAGGGTGCTGGATGCCAGCGTGACCTGCAGAGCTGACGAGAGTGCTGCTGAGGAAGGAGCGGGCCCAGGGCTGCTGAGGGAGGAGGGTGTTGCAGGGGCTCTGAGGCCTCGCGCGTGTCCTGCTGTTCCCTCTGGGCTGGCAGAAGCTCTCCAAGCGCTCGCCACCGCCCTGTCCCATTGGACAATGGTGCAGCAGGACCCTGTTGGAGGGAGCTCCCCTTGCACCATGGCCATGAAGAGGGAGAACCGCTCTCAGTTTGGGCCCATACGGACCCGGCACCTCCTGCAGCAGGAACGGCGGGAGAAAAAGCCCTACAGCCGTCCAGAAATCCACCCCAGGACCAGCCGTGTGCCAGTCCCAAGGGCTGGCCCTTCTCACCCAGCACAGTAAAGTCTTCTCATCTGCACTGTGTGGTCCCATGCTTGTTTGTCAGTCATCCTTTGCCTTTCTCGAGGGCAATGTTAGGGCATGGGACCAGTGGATTCTCTTCTTCTCCAGGCCTGACAGTGCCTTCCCTGTCCTGGCTGGACTGGGGAGCCTGGGTGGGGGACATGGCACAGCCTCAGCCTGCTGGGCAGTGCTGCCAGCTTTGGGGTGCTTCCTGGCCTGGGGGAAAGTGCCTGGTTCAGTGATGTCTGTGGTCGTTCTTTCTGGACTTGCAGCACTGTTGGCAGGTTTAAGATGTGTCCCTGGGCTTGGGGGTGTTTATGTATTTGGAGGCTGCCAACAGATTTTGGGGATGTGACTGGATGTGGTGGTTGCTGCCAATTAGGGGGAAACTCCAGGGTTTGGGGGTGTTTCTGTGTGTGTCAGATGTGTGCTGCTGGGTTTGGGTGTTGCTGCCAGGTGTGGGGTGCATGTGGATTTGGGGTTTGTTTCTGGATTTGGGCAATTCAGACAAGGTCTAAGGGTTATTTCTGGTTTGGGAGTGCTGCTGGGTTGGAAGCTGTTAAAAGCAGGATCTGCCCCAGTGGAAGCAAACCATGTCCCTGCAGGGGCACCAGCTGGTGCATCCCATGAGATGCTGGGCACGCTGTGCTCTCTGGATGGTTGTTCCAGCAGCTCGGCTCCCCAGCCACCCCTGAGGAGAGCTGGGCTGCTGTCCCTGGGGGTTCTGAACTCGCCTGCTCTGAGGTGAGATCGTGTCTTTCACTCCTGGAGTACCTTGGCGTAGTGCCCACCTCACTGCCTGCTCTGCCTTGGCAGATAATGGGGTGTTTCTGACCAGAGTTCAGTGCCCTTAGACCCTCTTTGGAGTCTCTGTTGATAGTCTCTCAGGGCCACTGCAATGACTTGCTATCCTGCTGCTGGTTTGTTCGGCAGCACTGCCGGGGACGGAAGAGCCTTTAGCAAATCCTTTCTAAGTGCAGCTGAAGCTCAAGAGTTTGTCTGCAGTGGAGTTCCTGCAGCACCAGGTAAGGTCTCAGACATTTTCTGGTTCGCCTTGGTTCACCTTTCACTGTCAGCAAGCACTGAATTGGCACAGCCTGGGCTCTTGGATCCTCTTGTTGCTTGTTTGTAATTTTTTTTTTAACATTTGAGACACTTTGGAAACCGTCCTGGAGGAGGTATCTCATACATGACAAAATTGGTTTGAAAATGTGGATCCTGAGAACTAGAAGCAGTCTGACAGCTCCCTGTCTCTGCACTTTGTATTTCATTTCTTTAACAAACCATTTTCATCCATTTTGATTTTCAAAACCCCTTCTTCAGGTCCCCAGCCTACAGTGCAGAATGCTTTGCTTTATGACACATTTCTCTTTGAAGATAGTAGTTTACAGAACATATGAAAATACTCTGGAAAAAAAACGTACAACCTCATTTACAAAACCACCAAACTATAAAGAAATTACAGTAGAGAAATGTCATCATATTTGTTACATATTATCAGAATTTCTCCCCTCCTCTCAAAAACCCTAATGCACTTAGGGTTACGAATTAATACAACCAGACTTAAGACTACTCTAAGTTTTCATGTAACCATTTAGAAGAGCTGTCAGGGTTTATCTGAGACCATTTTCTGCTTGCCATCTGCTTTCAAGACTGCAGCTTGCAGGTGGGCAGTAGTGTCACAACAACCTCAGCTGTGTGTTCAGAGTTTGGCTTTACTACCCACTGACAACTCAAAAGCCTCTCAGATCTCAGGCTGGAGCAGTCTTGAGACAAAATCAGGTAACACAGCATGGAATGTGCTTGTCAGCTCCATATTCCAGTTAATTGGTAGCATCCTGGTGAATTTTCTTTACTGCTACAAAGAAAAACAATATTTCTGTTAAATTCTACAAAATTACTTTAGTGGAGTTTTTATTTTTCCATAGGCTGGCTGCAGAATTATGTCAAGGAAATCAAGACTTACTAAAGTCAGAGAAGTTAGTGCAGTATGGACTGCAGTAAATTTATTTTTTAAATACTCAGAAATATCTTGACCTGATTCTGATTTTGCTTAAGCTATTAACAATGACATAGTGACATTTCACTTGTGAGGGATTTGAATCCACCTTGTATTTTCAAATAGCTTAAGTAACGCATTTGCATAAAGAAGTATCGTAAGTCATTCTACAACCCCTCTCATTTCCCTTTGGCTCACTGTACACTGTTTATCTGGTGATCTTGCTTTCCCTTACTCTCTTGCTGAATCTCTGTCATGCTGGTGAAGCACATCACGTCACATTTGGTTTGCAGTCATAACTTTATTTCCTTGGTAAGACTGTGGGAATTCTTCCCCATGCATGTTACAGACAACTCAGTGGACTATTTCATGGACCTCCAGCTAATTCTTGTTCTGCCTGAAAATCAGTTTGAATTCTGTAAGAGGCTATCATTACATTCATTTACATTCCTGATACCTACTGATCCTGTAATTCAGTAACAAAAAAAGCAGTCATAGTTGCCTAATCTACCAACTTAATTTTAAGAGGATCTCATAAGGAAAAAAAGCATTTATGAAAGTGCAAATTAATGGCTACATTTGATTTCATTTCAACTGGTACATCATGACCTGGAAAACATAGAGAAAAAGATTTCCAGTGGCTAGAATATCATGTTGGCACCAAGTAGCTGGATTTTCAAAAGGGCTCAGTTATTGAGTGTTGAACACTGTTGGACCTTGGGTCTTGGGTCTGAATGTACTTCTTAAAACCTGGTTGTGATTTCTCTTGAAAGTCTTGCTTTGACTGCACAAGATGTTTGATTTAAGATGTTGACCTTTCCTTACTGAATGAGAATATATATATTCTGTGGGTTTGAAGAGGGACCAAAGGGCGAGTTACGTCCAAAAATAGTCTGTGCTTGTGCAGCCTTTAAAAATGAAAAATAGATCTTTTAAGAATAATGCTTAACAATGTGCTCTCATTACTCAATTTTGAATTGCTTTTCTTGGCACAAACGTTTCTTTGCTGGACCCCCTATTCCATAGTTGGAGAGAATCCAGCATTTTAACTCTTTGATCAAATTCATAAAACTCTTCACAATTATTCTGTCTTTGGTGGTAACAAGAAACTCCCAAAATCAGTTAATAAAAATCTCCAAACGCACACTTTTGTAGCCCTAAGCTACGCACAACCCTCTAATGGGGATCCTCTGCTACAAATATTCAGTAGACAGTTGGAATACTCAAATGTAGCACATAAAAGTGTTAAAAAGCAGATCTCAGCCCTCTCAGCTAAAGATCATATTCCTGAATGTTTTTCACGTGATTTATTAGCTCCTAACATCAAGTGTCATCCCTTTGGGAGAAGAGCTTGGTAAGGCACTATTTAATTTTTCCTCAATATAAGTCAGCTGTATCTTGATCTTACAGAAGAATGAGGACTCAGCCCTATTTCCTGACACAAGAGGGGAGCAGAGATGCCTGTGGGGTGTAAATACTCTGCCAAGCAGGAGAGTGGCAAGAAGCACAGGTAAGACAAGCAGGGGTTCTTAACTGCAGCAAAGTTTACTGTATCATGAGAAAAAGAAGGTATTAAAATCACCTTTTAATACTACCTGGTTGACATGGAAGCTAAGGGAGACTTGTGATCAATTTTCTTCTCCTTTTTTTTTGGTTTGACCACAAAACCAGACAACCCATTCTTCACCCAGTTCTGCTAATGAGCTTCTTTCTCTGAGGTTTTGTACCCTGCATGATGAAGAACATCTGTACCTCAAGTAAAGCTTGACATTTCCCTGCCTATTCACCAAAGGCTTTTTTCTCTTCTTTCAGTGCAACACTACAAACTCAATGCCTGGGAAAGAAAACTGGCAGAGTCTCCAGAACATTCTATTCTGATCACCTTCCCTCAATATTTCAGTAGATTTGCCCAATTCATATGGTAATCATTTCCTTCTAATCAGTGTTTCCTATGCAACCTTGTTTGTTCACTCCTACTTATTCCCACTTGCCAGGAAAGCCAAATCAGACTACTGGGGGCATCTGTCTTTCATGACACTGAGAACAGATTAATCATGCTGGCAGAATGCTAACAAAAGAATGGTTTTCATTAATTAACACTTATAAGTAATTTGTTAAAGGTTACAGAGTGCTTAATGTATTCCTTAGTAAACAGTTATTACATGGACCAGCCAACCAATAAATTGCTTATAACTACAAAAGGTTTTCTGTTGGGCTTAGGGTACTTCTCAACCTTTCTGAAAACCAAGGGCCACCTGCTATCCCGAACAAAATGCTGGCTGCCTAGTCTTGTGGAAATGGAATACTTTGTACCTCATTGCCATAATGTGTTTCATACGAGTTTACTATATTTTTATTATTCATATTAACAAGTCTTTTTTACTTTGCCTTGACGGTTCAGTCATGTGCATAGGATTGATTTTTTGAAAGGGGAGAGACCATTTTGCAGCCTACTTTGTGGTGTCTCCTGAACCATCAGAGTTCAGGTTGAGGTACAGTGATGTATGGTATGCACTGCTCAGGTAGGGTGCTATTAGCAACTTCTTCATTAACTCTTCCTAGAAGTGCACTCATGGACTTAGGCTGCAGTCATTAACATTACTGAACAGCTGCATACACACACATGTGAGCAGGTACAGCTTATATTTCCAAAAAAACCATCTGATTTTATTTTAACACTAGTAGAATTTTGAGTTTCATAGGGCATCTAATGAAGACTGAAAAATCTGGATTTCAAATTTTGAAAAAAGGCAGCAAAGCTTGTCTCTGGTGGGCAAGGACTAGATCAAGTCTCCTAACATCCCTGCTATGTTAGCAAGATCCAGTGGATGCTACTTAACTGCCATGTATTGGCAAATATATTTAATATTCTTTATATATAATATTATTGTGTCATGCAGGCAAAATTCTGGGAAGGTTTACATGCTTATAAAATTTCTATGACCCCATTGTCTTCTGTTTATCACAGTGTTTCTATAGCAGAGTGTAGAAAGGAAAGCAGTAATGTTTTCTTTGTTACCTGTCTCTGATCTCAGGAGTTCCATGTGCATTCCAGGATTCCATAATGTAATCTGGGCTGATCCCGAGAACTCAGCTGGATTCTCCACAAGAACCATCCACTATCACAGGGTTGTTTTTATTGCCAGTTTCAAGATGATAAATGCTTTCTTACAGGATCACCCAGAAAGTGTTTTATAAAAAATGAGATTTTTGTGTGATAAGTTTACACCTGGTGGGGAAACTGCATGAAGTGGCTCGCGTTCTTTATAATGGGTATACCAGCGAAACAGCCTATGAAAATGTAGTCCTGTGCCAGTTAAACAAGTTCTGGAATTTGTGGTGGATTTTCAGTTTGACTGTAGCTAGAAGGATATGCTGAGTTACTGACTTATTTCAGACAAGTCGGAGGTTAAGAAGCCATACAGACTTTTAATCATGTACAAATAGAGTAACAAAAATTTTTACCCCAACCTTAGCAAATGATGGTAGATTTTGAAAGAAAATTGGATATATCTGGGGCCTTTTTGCTGCTCTGTTTCAACTCAGGAGTAAATGAGAGAATTCAGAATCAGGCTATTTTACAAATACATTAAGCATTGGAAAATGAATTTAAATACAACACATTACAAATGCCTTGAGTAGTTAGATCTTATACAGCTTTTGGGCTGTATTATACAGCAGGGATCCAAATTTTATCCTGTGGCCTGTAAGTACAGTAGGAAAAAAGTACCCTTTTTGAATCCTCAAGAAAAGTCCTAGGAAAGAATGGCATTCACATGGATGCATAAGCTGGTAAAAATACTACAGCAGTTAAATACTGGTAATTGCAAATTTATTGCATAATTTAAGAAAATCTTGCACATTTTATAGATAAGGAATAGGAATTATCCTCCAAGCAGCAATATAGAGAAAAGGCTATTTATGACATAAAGGCAAATCTCTATTGTGAGGTTCAGAACAGTCAAAAGCAGCCAGCGTGTTTTACTTCATTCTCAAATGTCAGGTGGTGAATTGGGAACATTTGCACGTGGTGGTCTGGCCCCACTCTTCTGTTCCACTGCGGTGTGCTGCCCTTCCCATGGGAGAGGTGAGTGAGTGGGAATGCTGTGCCAGAAAGGGGCTCCTGTCTCCCTCCCGGAGCTTTCAGGCAGCAGCTGTGAATGGCAGAGCCTGTCTGAGCCTGCAGGGGACAAGGCTTCACACAGTAGAGTGTGATCTAGTCCCAGGTTGCTTTCTTCTATGGGAATGTTCCAAATGACATCTAATATTTAACCATGATTGAGACATTTAGAGGCACACATGTCTAGACTAACTGATGTTTTAAAACAGCTACCCCCCTTTTTCTAGCAGTGTATCACTGTGAACTGCATGTAGTTAAATAATTATAATCAGATTTTTCTGTTTCATTCAGCATTCTTAACCCATAGGTAAAACTCTTGGCCACAGATCCATCCAATTAAACTTTGTAAAGGATGATAGCTGTTTTCACAGGAGCTCACATAATCCCAAAGTCCCTCTTAAACTTTAGAACTGAGAGGATCCCTACACCTCATATTGGAAAGGGTTACCATGCAGCAGTATTTTGTAATTAAAGTACAGAAATAAAAGGTGAAATCCAGCAACCCAAACATCAGGCTGAAATAATATGCCAAAATATGATATAATGTAGGCCAAAACATAATATATATTCCTGTACATGATGAGAGTACTCACGAAACATTTTTAGCATCTTAATAGAAAATAAATTAACAGAGAAGACTTGTGTTTCAGTAAAGAGTGAGTTCAATGCAGGAGAGGGATGCTTTTAGCTCACCACTCTCTACGTGGGAGGGGTTACTAAGGAAAACTGTGTGTTGATAACCCAAAACATGGCCGTGGTCTTTTGTGTATGTAATTATGGGATCAGGAATTCACAGATGTATCTCTTGGCAGTGCGGCAGACTTCATCCACCCACTTGCCTTGGGATGACTGAGACAAAAAGACACAGTTTTCACGTTTTCCCCCGTTGGGCTGGGCACGGTCCCAGTTGAAGTACTGCAGAGCCATGCCATTGACATCAACAAACCTCCCTTCATTGACCATGTCAGTGACACCCAGCCAGAACTCGGACGCTCGGGGCACACTTTTCTTGCCATAATCTCGAAGAATGTTTGTTTCCTCGTTATTCCTTGGGATAGCCAGTGTCCCCCCCTTGGCTATGCAGTCTTCATTGGCTTCATGGAAATGTTTGGTGCCTTCTGACATGAGGTAGCACTTCTTATGGGCCTTGGTTCCACGAAGACACACTGCGAACAGATACAAGTTTGCACGTTCAGTACAAGTGTGGGCTGGAGCTTTCAGTAATGGTTCCTCAAATGATAATTTTCCAAAAGCATGTTGAAACTTGATCAAACAAGTCCCTCAGCAAGCAAAATGCTCTTGACTCCACAGAGGGGGTCTGAAAGGAGGAGTAAGATCACTTACCTGCTGATGCTCCAGTTCATGTAGGAGCCTGTGTGCAGCCAGCACATCAGCGTGCCTTTGGGAACAGACTCCTAAAATATAACCCAGGCCTGTACTCAGTGCCCCTTTTAGCAAATAGTCCTGCTTTCATGCATGTTTTACCTTATTTCAGCAGTCTTGAAACTGATGGAATGGATGAGGTATGGATGTTTGTATTGTTGCCAGATATAAGTTGGTCATCAGGAAATCTGTATTTGGCTTTATAGTGGAGACAGATCTAAATGTCTTTTAATATTTGTGATATTTAAGTAAAGGGAATTTTATCTAAGCTCAGTTTGCAGCAAGCAAAGGCAGGACAGAAAAGTGTTGTAGTAAATGTGTCCTGCTGACCAGGAAAATATTGATTTGAAATTCATAATACAAATCTCTGAGTGATTAATAAAAGCATAATTCTACTTGCAGAAGATTGCATATTTGCCTCCCTAGGCATTAATTTATTTTCTTTCCAGCAAAGTCTCTCCCTTCAAACTCTGAATTCAAATGAGGTAAACTGACTTAAATATAAGTGCTTTTAAAAAGTGCACACTTACTACTGAGCTTACAGGACAATCTGGACCCAATCTTCTAAACATTTGAATTTATAAATCTGTTTGCTTTTACTTCTGCTGGGGAGTCTTGATGTAAAGTCCAAATGGACCAGAGGGTTGATTTGGCAGCTACTCTGTCACTGGAATTGCCTTGCAGAGCGGCTGCTGGGGTTGTTCCAGCCTGAGGTCTGTGTGGACAGGAGCACAGGAGGGAATCCTTAAACTTCGCCTTCCAGCTCTCCTAATGCAGATTTGTGAAAAACTGATTCTCCCAAGACAAATAATGATGGCAAGAGAAACCTCCTTGGTGGAGTGTTCTTTCTGAGCTGAGGAAGGTATCAAAAGCCTTGAATAGACTCCTGTGACAGTTAGTTTTAGAATCCTGCATGTTATTGCAGATTATTTCATTTATTGCTTAAGCTCATCATGTACTTATGTACATCTTCTGTCCTGATGTTTTCTGTAATCTAATTCCTGTCATCTGTTCTTGTAAAAAAGTAATTATGTCTCTGATCAACAGGATATGGAAGTCACTTTGGACCACATCCTATGTCTCAAGTTTTTAGTATTTCCAGTTGTAGTATTCACTGCATTCCTTAGCTGCATTTTCAGTCATAATTTTCTATTAAGGTTTAACCTTCAAATTTTAACCCTTCCAATGGCCAAAGAGAAGTAATGAGCCTATTTATTAAATGTGGAACGCTTTAAAAAAATTCTATTTATGGGAAAGATCAGAGAGACTTTACTTCAGCAGTGCTGCAGCAATGATAAAGACTGAATGTCTTTAGGGAGAAAGTATGTGCTGCAAAATAGTATGTGGCAGCATTTCACATTTCACTCTATGTAGAAAGGAGACCCAGGAAGTTCAAGCAAAAGAAGAAATCAGATTTTTAAGGTGTGTCTTGGAAATGTCCGTAAGCTAAAAATGGAGCTCCTTTTTTCAGTTATCACAAGAACATTAAAAAAGACAGTCAGAGCTAGGGGGGTGATAGGTGTCTTTTTGCCAGATTTGGATTCCAGTTGAACAGTGTGGGTTATAAATTTAGAATAAAGCTCAAAATAAGTTTTGAGGAGAGAAGGTTTCCCAGTTCTGGTTTCATTTCTAAGCCACTGCATGCTTCCTCTCAAGCTCCTGGAAGCAACACAAGAATTACTTTTAAACAAGAGTTACTTGTCTAGCACAGGCTCCCTCTTTTAAGAAACTTCTAAAGCCTTCTTATAAGACATTTGAAATAAAAATATTTTCTAAAGCCCAAAAAGCTGTATGTAACCCAAGACATAAAACTGGACAACCCAGATACTACCATCCCTAAGGAAAATATGTTCTGTTTCATGAGAATGATGTAATTTCCTCTGTAATGTCCTCTTGTACACGTTTAAATGCCAGGTTTTGTGTCAACAGCTGTGAAACAGCACAACTGTCTGGTAGGTGCATGTGTATTTACCCTTCTTATTTTGTTTGGAAATTTCCATCTGGTTATTTAAATACTTAAAGGATTCTGCATGTTGGTCCAGGATATTTCTGAACTCACAGTGGATATAACTTTGAAGTTTTATGGCAACATTCACATTTGAATATGTGTTTATATCAAAGCTGGGCACTTAACTTGCTGACCACCTAAACTCTCAGACCCAGGAACCCTCACTGTGCTGCCTTTGATGATACAAAACTCAGAGCTTGAAGTTGTGCATAGGAAAGACAAACGTAGTTCTTGCTCCAGATTAGCTCTTGCTCTCAGTGAAGAATCACCACTCATTCCCCATTAGCTGAGACCTGATTTTACTCGAATGCTTCCTTCAACACTTGTCTGTCTGGTACAGCTATTGCACACCATGGTTTTATGGAGCTGTACTCCTCAGTCATAAAATCCCATTAAAGAGAGGGATGGTAGTGAAGAAGAGAGGCAGTGAGAACTTTTGGAAGCCACTGACCAGTATAAGCTGCTTTACCTGTCTGGAGTGCTTGTATTTCCTTTAGAGCATTTACTTCTCGCCACAGTTTGTCAATCTGGGTCTTCAGGTCATCTTTTTCTTACACAAAAAGAATATACAAAAATTAACAGATATGCACACACATACACAAAAATTACATGTTAAAAGCTGTTTCAAAATATCATGGGTTGCTGCATTGCTGAGATGCATTTTGATTATTTTTAAAGATTTGTCCTTAATGAAAACATGCCTCTAGGATTCCTATAAAAAACAGGAGGAACCCACCTTTACCTTTCATTCTCATATTTTATCATGGATTTTGCCCCAAAAACTGTTTTCAAATCATGGATTGTTGCAGCTAATCATTATTTAGTGAGCTGGTATCTAATTTACAGAAAATGTCCCTTTTTCTTTTGAACCTGTACACTCTGGTGTATAGACGTGACATACAAAAAACAGCAGGACACAAGTTGTGTTTCTTCAAATAAATGTTATTTCTATGAGCATGAAAGTTTCACACAACTCTTGTTTTAGCACAGGGAGGAACAACAAATAAAACACGACGGTCTGAATGTTGCGGATGTGCTTGCTGAGCTGCAATCTCCACTTCCCAGGATTAGCCTTCCTCTCTCCCTCAGTACAGAGAGGGCCTGGGGACTTGAGCCACACAAATTCACTCTGAATCAGCATTTTGTAGCACTTAGAAAAGCACCAAGAATATGGTGGGACAAGAAAAGAAGCTAATTTGCGCACAAGTCTATTTTTGTTTCCTCTTTTCCTTTTTTTTTTTTTTTTTTAAATCATTACTATGTCTTTCAGGGCTCCCTGCTTCCCCAAGGCAGAATTCCCAGTTTTCCAATCTGTTCTTCTCTGTGCTGGCACAAAAAATGTATAGCAGCCTGTCCTTAGGACCCCAAGCTTAAAACCCTAGAGATTCCAGGAAGTGTCTGCAACTGTGTGGCTCCAGAGCAGCACAATCTTCTTGTACAATGGCTTTATCAAAGCCACAGTTTTTTAATTAATTAGGAGTTCAAATATTTTCCATTAGTGTTGCCTGTATCATACCCGCTTTTATTAGAAATAAGTCTTTAAATTGAGTACACAGACATTTCTAAACAACATTCTGTGGTTTTGTATTTACTCTGTAAGCTTTGCTTTGGGAACTGATGCTTTATCTTTTCCTGCCGATTCTTTGATGTTGACCTGCTAATTAGTTTGACTTGCCATTTCACAGTACTTTTCACACAAGTGGCATAATACTCCACAAATAGTAGACAGACAATTATGTTAAAATTAGGAAATGGTACAAAAATCTGAACAATAACCCTTGGAGACTGAATACTTCTGCTTGTTTCCCCCATACATATTAATTTCCTTTCCTCTGATCTTAGTCAATATAGCTACATAACTAAGAATGATCAGCCAGAGTCCTCTCTCAGCTATAACCTGTTGAGTTCTAAATAATGTTGACAGATGTGAACAGCCATAACAGAGCAATATATTTGCAGCTGTTACACAGTTCTATTTCCATAACTCATTCTGGCACCTTATTTGTGGCTTTGCTAACTCACATAAAAATATTTTGAAGACGTATAATATAGACTCAAGTGTCCTTTATAAATAAGCATTTCTGTAATGTTAGTTTCTGGTTCGTGCAATGCTATTTAAAGTACGCAGTAAATTTGCATAGTCTGTAAGTTTCTATCCCTCCTCCCAATTCAGACCCAGTACCTTTCACTCTACGTTTGCTGTGCTTCCTGGCTTTGGATTTGGAAGCCTGGCTGATGGTCTGATCCAGCAGTAGTAAGCTTATGAGCAGAAAAATCGTAAGTCCAGTTTGTGCCATGTCTCTTTGAAAGACCCTAAGAAGGAGCTTGAAGAGATTCCCTTTAGCAGCTCTGAGAGCAGGTCACACAGACCCATCTCAGTGGGGACTGCCTGAGGTCAGGTTTATAAAGTGTGGTGACAGGCTTGGCTGGACTCCTTGCTTACGAAATGTGTTTAATATTTTAGCTGGCTGTAGCATAAGACACCTCCTTGTTCTCGCATCCCATCTGAAACTCCTATTTCCATTCTGAGTTCAGCTGTACCAGCCCTGAACACTGCACTGATTGCCTCACCTGTAAGCGCCGTATCTCCTGTTCTACTGCTGAAGCCAAAATGTATGGAAAACCAGATGGATGCCTGTGTACTGCCAGCCTCGAGGAGGGGTAGCCAGAAGATTTCCACAAGTGTCAGAATCCCACCCAGCATGGCTCTGCCCCAGGCTGGTTGAGTCATGACAGTGGCCATCACCTTCCACTGAAGCAAAACCAGGATGCTGCTCCCTCAGTAAATGCAAACACTGCAACTACAGACCCATACAGAGGATAAATTCATTAAAATCACATTATGTGAAGAGTGCATTTATTGTTATATGAAGAGTCAATAAATGCCTGATAGATGTGACTGCATTTCTGGTTGAGAACAGCAGCAGGGTCTAGTCGGGGGAACAAAAGGTAGCTATGCTCTCCCAAAGTCCTGGCTGTAGGATTAGAGGAAGAGTAAAACACAAGGTGCTTGGAGAAAGGACAGTGTCTCCCTGGACTCTGGAGAACTCTCCGAGTTTGAATCTCTCTCATTTGCCCTTGGGCTCTGTGAACTTCTGTGAGGCTGCCTTTAACTGGGATTGCTATATGAAATTGAACCTCTCCCTGATTCTGGTGAACAGATGAAATTGTCACAAAAATTTTCCCATCCATCACACTTTTTCTTTTTTCCTTTTCGTTTTCCCCCATTATAAGAGGGTTTGTTTAAAATATTGACACCAAAGCCATTGCTGGGTGTTGGCTGGTGCAGTTCATGCCCTTCAGAGCTGTTCTTCCTGACATCCTTTTGCCATTTCTGCCTTGATTACATTCTGCTCACATTGCTGACATTTTTTTTTATCAGGACTGTAAGATCAGAAGACTCACTACTTTATTAAAAGAAAGCTGGGATGTAGGAACATGTTGGTGTACTGCATGAATACTTACTGGTTTTTTTCAACCCTCACTAAGGCACTTCAGTACTTAGAGTACAACCACACCTGCCCTGTCTGTCCTGGACACCTTTAAACAACTCCCTGTATTCTCATAGTCTGTAACGAGCAAACATCTCTTAATCATTAGCTAAGAAATTTTCCATAAATGCATCCTGATATTATAAAACTTAGTTCCAGTGGTTCTGCTCCAAAATATTGAAGTATTAACATCCATTGTGTTGGGAAACCTCTGGATCAACATTGCTCAGTCCTCAGACCTATTTTGGAGCACAGCACACCAGACATGGCTGTTGTGGGTCCCATCCACCCAGAACTGCCCAAAACATCTCTCACACAGCTGCAAATTTCAGTCCATGGTAAATGTGGAAAGGGCTGGCATTCCAACTAACACCAGGAACTGAAATCTGAGCTGGTGGAGAGGAAAACAAGGAGCTTTGCAAGGGTCTAGTTCAAGATTTAATCTGTCCTTTAGAACAAGCCCTAAGTTCAGGCTTGATCCATATTTTATTCCACTGGTATTGGGGCATCAGTATAAGTTAATTAAGGGAAGATGGCTGAATCAATAACTGCCTCCAGTTAGTTTTTCACTTGATGCCTTCTCAGATCTTGTGGATTTGCACATGAAGCTGATCCTGAACCACTGCAGCTTTCAACCCGACAAATTAAACTGTGCTAATTTCAGGTTGCCTTGATAAGGGAGCTGCAAACCCTTGGAGCTGTTTCATGTGGAGCTTAACTGTCCCACAGGCTTTGGGAGATGCTGGACCAGTAGCTGGGTCAACAAGCCCTTTAGTGTGTGTGTTCATGGTCCCAGTACCAGAATGGATTTGTTCCTGCCCCAAGGAACTTGAGCTTGCTAACACAGGCTTCTTTTCTTCCTGTGAAATGAGTCTGTGAGACAGAGAAAGATCTGTACTCTACTGAGGCAGCACACAAGTCACTAGAAACTGAGAGATAAAGAAAACACGGGTCTGGTATTCTGACAGTTCTTGGCCAAGAGCCTGAGTGAAAAACTGCTTTTTGGAGTACACCATGTAATGTGTAAAGCTTTCAAGAAAAGAGTTGAAATTCTGTTTTGAAAGCTTAATCCCCCTCATTCAGTAGTCTCTCTGACCATTTTGCCAGTCTGCAAGTAGCTCAGCTGGATTTCACTCCTAAAAAGTGAATCATGAAGCTGCCCTTGCAGCTGCTGGGATAGACCACAAGGATATAGAGGCTAGAAATCCTCTGGAGTACCCAAGTAACAGTTTCCACACTTACGACTAACCTATAGCAACTGGGGAAGCAGGTTTAACTTCTTGTGTATGGTGTGTAGGAAGGAGAGCCAGAGAAGAGTCAAAATACGTTGCTGAGAAGACGTAACCTCGCAGTGCTGCTGTGAGGAAATGGAGCCACACAGGAGGCTCCCTGAAGGGAGTACCTGGGCTGTGTATGGGCTTGAAGCCAGCATTATAACGTCATTTAGAGGTGGAATTTTTCTTTTACTGGCATAGTTACAGTAATGTTATATAGCCCAGGGAGTGAATACAATTATATACTGATAGAAGGAATTTTTCCTGAAACAAATTATTCCACTTTCCTTATCAGAATATACTATACAAGAATAAATACTCTCATAGCTTTAGAGCTGCATCCCGACGAGGATGGAATTGTGCTTTTTTAATTTACACCACTATAGTAGAACTTGTGCATACAGACAGAATTGTGGTTTCTCTTGAAGTGCTTAGTTCACTTCGAGGCACTCTTGAAGTGCTCTGTCTGATAAGAAACATCTTGCAAAAGCCAGAGCTGCTGTGCTGCAGTGGCACCTGGGGTTTTGGCTCCCATCTCCCCACCTCATTCCATTTGCTTTCAGACAACCAGACCATTCAGAGCACAAACATCCCTTGGTAAAAGGCTTTTTTTCTGTTGCTCCACAGAGACTCTTCAAGGTAAAAACTGTTTCCTTCAGAGACAGTTCTACCTTTATATGCTCCTGTAAACTGGCTCAGGAAAAGTCTTCATACAGCTGTTTTTTCCTCTCCTTTCTCATCCATCCCTGGGTTTGTGGAAAGAACATGCAATGAGGCACAGAGTATGAGAAGCCAGTGTGAGATGAGGACTGGATGCTGAGCTCCTGAAATAGGTCTGGCTGCAGAAGTACAACAGCATTTGTAAAAAATAGCTTTAAAAAGATTTAGTGCTTCAGTCTGTTGGAAAGTGAACTGCTCACATATTGCCAGTAGATTGTCTGTGTTTTACTGAGACCTACAGTCCCCTTGTGCTCCAGAGTTAACTGTGCTGTGGGATGTTTGACCAAATGGGAAATGGATGGGCTGTATCTGCTCCTGGGATCAGAGCAAACTCTATTTTTCTTGCAGCATTTCAGTTCTAGAAAATTCAGCTCAGCTTTAGGAAAATAAAGCCATGAAGGTGAGTAATTATTTGCCCCTTCTACTGAGAGTATAAAGAGAAAATGAAAACGGATCAGACCTGTTGCCTGGATAAGGAATTGCAAGTGGGGCAATCTGAAGAGCCAGGATGTTCAATAAAATTAGATAACACAAAGGTTAGTAAAATGTTTATCACCTCTGATATGTCCGTTTTTATGACTGTCTTGGGTAAATGGGATCCACCGGTTGATTTTTATTTGTTTCAATTTAATGTTCTAAATTTTGGAAACTCTCCTAGTCCAGGATTATGTCGTGCTTGGAAAATTACTGTGTGCTTGGTTTCTTTGGCCTTGAAAAGTCTTGCAAAGTCCTTCTTAAGGATTTGATCTCAGTCCAAAGAGGTATGAGGGAGGATCATGGCTGACATCCCAACACCAAAGTTATTTTGGGGAAATTTGTACAAACAAACTGTGTTTAGAAAAGAGATGGGCTAGCCTTATGGTATGTGAGGTTTTGTGAAACTTACTAATGATATTTTGGGGTTTTGCCATCAGTTCAAGTCTTTTCCTGTCATGCTAATTTGGTGCTTTGAAAGGAAATTTGCTGGGTACAAGCAATCTACTCTAACAGAATTAAAGGCGGTTCCAGGTTTATTGCAGAACCAGGCTGCTCACCAGTGACCTGCACTGTCAGTGAGTTTTGAAATGAGGGCATTCACGTCTTCCTTAGATATGTGATTCTGCTCTCCCAAGCACATGCCTCACCTTGGCACTGTGGACTGATACTGACTGATCAATAAATCTGCTTCTCTACATGGTGTTTTCCAGGTCCAAACTGAGCTGTTATTACCTACAGGTCCAGTGCTTTTCAATTCCCATGCTGTAAATACAAGCTTCAAAAAAAGAAGAAATTTGAGATATAATAATGTATGTGAACAGAAAAATTAATCAGGGCAGTATTTTAAGCTTCTGGAATAAGTGCTTTTCGTACCTCTTATTTTGGGGTTTTTGTCACAAAGCGTCTCACAGCTGGGTCTCAGCAAGCAGAGAGGAGGGGAAATGATTTGCAAAATTCAGCAGAAAGACTTGTCTTACATCTATCACACATATTTAAGACAAATAATATCATCTTGTCTGTGTGACCAAATCATCTCACCTGTATTCCTTTCATTCTTTTGTAATGGCACTGGATATGGATTATAGGTTATAAAGCAGAGAAAACACATCTTATCAAAGCTGGAGAGACTCGGAATTCAGAAGAGATTCACCAAATTTACACAAAACAATGTGAGAAAAGCCACTGAGCTCTTTTGGTTTCCTGTCCAATGCACTGACACTCTGCACTGACACTGGTCCTTTCTTATGGTTTTCAGGTATCTCAAAGGAATGACAGAGTTGCCAAATTGTTTTTACTTCAGACCTTTAGCTGCAAAGATAAGAAGGTGCACAGCATTTTTCTGCCTGTCATTGCTTGGTTTTTTAGTCAGGAAGGACCCCAAAGAAATAGGTGCTTATTTAGAGATAAATGTTTTCTGGATATGTGAAATGTGCACAGAGAACAAACCACAGTCCCTCTCAAAAAAGAGACCTTTTACAGATCAGATGACTCTGGCATCTCTAAAGATAAGAGAGTCTAGGAGAAAATTTAAATCAGTTTCTTTGCAGTCCAGGTGCAAATAGAAGAGTTGAATGGAGTCTTTTAAAATGCTACTCCTGTGGACTTGGCAAAGTTTCCATGTTGGAAATTCCTGGCAGCAGCTCAGCTCTTTTAGCCCTTGGGATGTGTGTGAGAATGTATCTCTTTCTCTTTTGTAAACACAAATTACCTGTTGTGCTATTTTTTCTCCTGTAATGTGTGCTGCCGTTTTACCTTCCTGGAAAAGACCTGAAGACATCCTGACATTTAATTTCTCCCTTTAAATATTTCAATTTTGATCGTCATAGCCTGCCTAATATGAGATTTCACAGCCTCACATTAACATGATCTCACCAGGTTCTGCTCATCCTTATGTGTGCCAGACAAACTGATTTGGACAAAGCCTTGGTTTAGGCACTGTGAAACTCTCCAGACAGCCTGAGTTGCACAGCCACAGGTTCACAGCAGGTTTCCAACAGTGCAGCTCTGCACACTGCCAGGAGGACTGGGCAGAGCAGGGATTATGTTTTGGGGCGTGTAGATATTTGTTGGATTTTCCTAACCAGGATGGAAATTCAGACTTGTCAGGAGTGTGATCATGTCTGCCTTTGGTGCCTGCACTTCACCAAGGACTTGGAGGTTCTGCTCAAGTGCTGCCTTGCCAAACCATAACTTGAGTCACAGGATCTGCAAGTAGCTGACCCTGCTTCACTGTGTTTTAGGAGCAGCACTGTCCCCATGCACAGGCATAATCAGCTCCTGTGCCAGGCCCCAGGCTTGGAAAACTTGGGATGTAGCCCAAATAAACCACCATTCTTTAGAATGTAAACAGAGTTTTCAGCTGCCTAGTCAGGAAGGAAAAATAATACCTAAATGTAACTGCTTGGGAGATGTCTGCTTGTCTCTGCAGGCAAACTCAAGCAGTGGGAATTAGCCCTGACTTGCTGGAGGCTGGGGAAGGGGGAGGACAAATCCTGCACCAAGCCCTACTTCCATGCTCTGTGCATGTCCCTGCCCACGTGCTGGGATGGAAGCGCAAACCACACATCAGCAGCTGGATGATGCTCACACAAGGATGCTGAGAGTGGAAAAGAAAACTAACCTGTATAGGTGTAACTTTCACTAATGGCCCAGTATGTCCAGCCAGAAATAGCATTTGTCTCTGGGAGGGATGGCCACCGGGAAAGGTCACTGGTGTAACATCCCCTCCCATCCAGCTCTCCTACCCTCCAGGCTGTGTTTGAGCACACACAGATATGCTGTTACTGTTGGAGGTCTTTTCAAAAGCTGCTCCTAAAATTTTACTGAACACAACACAGAAATCTGTGAGGGCTTTTTAAAGTCTCAGTTGCCTTTTCCTGCAGAATTCTAGTGTGAGCAGAAAGGACCATGACAAGGCAACACAGCATCGTCCTGCCCTGTGAGCTGCTGTCTTTAAGGACCTGGGACCCAGCAGGGGTGGGTGCTGAAGGCAGAAGAGCAAGGCCACCAGTGCAGATGAGCAGAAGAGATATTTATGTGTCTTTTGTGCTGTGTTCTGTAGCTTGTTTGCTGATGGCACTCAAGCTATCCAGCACAAAGCCAGCTTGTTAATGTCTGTATAAAATGCAGTCACTGCACACTCTAAGGTGCAGCCAGACCCTGGCTGAGGTACTGGCAGTATTTAATGAGTAGGATTAGTCCATTCCAGAAATTGCAGGACGTTCCAACTCCTGCCCTACATGTTTGGGAGAACCCTGGAGTGTTTAAATGAAAAGTTGAAGGAATCAGCAAGAAAGTGGCTGCAGTTATACCTGAGAGGGTGGACACACCTGCATTTTAGGGAGATTTCATAAGCAGGGATTATGGTTCTGGATATATCATCCTTCAGAACTGAAGGAATCCATGCTGTAACTTTACCTGAAAGTGCCTGTTGGTCATGAAAAGTGGGACACAAATCCCCACTTCTCCTCGCCCTCTTTTCTTCCTGAAAAATGAGATTCCTCTGGTAGGGTTGGGGGATGCCAAAGACACATCCACTCTGTGTGTGCTTGGGCTATGTGTGAACCTCATGTCACACTCCTGGGTCCCTGCCCGTCTCCCACGTGTTTCCAGCCCCGTGCAGCATCCCCTCCCTGTGCCCCACTCCCACAAGCCAGGTGCAGTCAGAGGCCCTGAGCTGTGGGATGGACCAGCTGGGGATGTGCGAGAGGCAAGGCCACACTCCCTGACAGCTTGTACAATTTTCTGGGAAGCTCTTTCAAGAGGACCTAGAGTCACAATAGGATTTATATGAAATTGGTTTGTAATCAAGATTTGTATGTCAAGATGGAAAGACATTCGTGTGGCCTTCTGTATCCAACTACAAACAACTTACATCCATTTAAACCTGGAAACCTGGCCTGGACCTCAGTGCCAGCACATGATGCCACGTGTTGTCCATGTATGTCTGTGGCATGACCTCACACATCAGGGATGAAGGGAATTCAGAGACTGCATTCAGACTTGCAGGTTTTAGAAACTGAAATTTTGTTCCTCAGTGACAACAAGAACAGCAGGCACAAACAGACTATTTATTCAAATATGTTCAAATAATACTTTCAAATGGAAAATATTGTAGCATTTGCTGAGCAATTTAGGCACTGTGTAAATGTAAACTTCTCAGAAATGTTCCTTATTCATTCTGTCATGTACATTCTTACTGCAGTTTATTCCCACTTCCAGCAGATGTCTTCAGTGCCCTAGGAATGATCAGGAGAGCTCTGATTTTATATTGCTTATGCAAAAAGTTAAGAGAAAAGAGCAGGTTCTCCTCTGCCTGTTTAATGCTCAGGGTAAATCCCCTTTGTTGTACAGCCTCATACCAGTGTCACCCAGTAAAGGATCAGGCTCAGGCTGATTATACATTTTCTAGATGCTTCAATACTCTTGGAAGAGCAGCTGCAGACAGACACCCATCAGGTCAAACATGTCTGTACAGCTGGGGTTTCAATGTTGTAAAAATGTTGTACTAAGGAATTGGGGATAGTTTGTCCTGCTTTTGTTAATATTGTTTCCTAAAATAATACAATGGGCTCTGCATGGAATAAATCAGCCTCATATAACAAGGTGACAAGTTACATCCCCAGCCGGTCCATCCCACAACACAAACCCACAGCTCAGGTCCTCTGACTGCAAGGATTTTCCATTTTATATAATTTACTTGCACCAGTGGCTCAAAAAACCCCGGTATAAACCAATACTGCATCCTCAAGAAAGGTAATTGGGTTTAGCAATGTGTATTTTAACATGGACAGTTGAGCAAGGATTTAAAAAAGAATCCTGTGGGGTTTCCCCCTACCAAAAAAGCTACAACAGGGACATAAATATTATTTGCTGAATTTTTAATGCTGTAGCTACGACTGGATTCATTTAGAGGACTAATCAGCTTGATGCTGTGCCTGTCAAAGCCAGTGGGACCAGACCTGTGAGATTCCAGTTTGAGTTGAGCTTGTCATCTTAATGAAAATAAGGAAGGAAGCTTGCAACAATTACCTTTTTATTTTCCTGTTTTGCTGGTTGATTAGTGAACAAAACACTGTAATGACTATCCACCGCTGACATGTCGAACAAAACACAGATCAAAGATCTCATATGAATCATATTATGTATGCTTTATTAAGTTAAACACAACCTCAGGCAATGTGCTGCAAGAAATACAGTATTGAAATGAGATATTTAATATGTGAATGGTGAGAACTGGCAAGAGCAAGTGTGATGCAGGACAGCCAGTGGCATCCAGCATGTTTGGGTGAGTGGTTCCAGATCGATCATTCAAGTGAGATCTTAAAGATGATTCCCTCTGTAAATCTCCTGCCCTGTGCCTGTGCTGAGCCCGGGCACTGCCCTCTCTAGTGCCACCCTGCACAAACACACCACTGCTCTGTGGGTTCAGCATCCCCTGGCAATCAGACTTCATGATGAGCACTCGTTTTTACAGCCCACTATGCAGCACCATTTCCAGGCTGATCCTCAGATGGAGCAGCCTCAGCTCTACTCACCAGGTGAGAATGAACCAGAGGGGCTGAATCTGCAGCCTCCTCTGAATCTAGGCACTTCCTGGGTTTGGGGGCCATTCCTTTCCCTGGGATGCCCTTACCAGAGGCGATGATTCAGATGCGCATGGAGAGCATGATCAAGAAAACAACAGAAAATTCTTATAATGGCCACATTCAGTGTTGGTTCATGCTCTGCGTCATCTGATGGGAAAGCAAGGAAAATTTAGATTACTGTCTCTCAAATCCCTATATTTTTATGGAGCTTTCCTGATTGGGCCTTAGCAGAGGGCATTCAGAACATGATTCTGTGCATCTCCATTGCTTTGGAGCAGGTATGATTTGAGACACGGCTGTGAGCCATGCAGGCAAAGCTTCCAGCTCAGCTGCTGTTAATTAGGATTCCTTTGGTAAATTGAGAATTAAATGCCAAAGAACCATAAGTCCTTAAACCAAATGGCAGTATTATGGCATTGGACAAATAATTTCATTTTTCGTTTCTACAGCAGAAATGGTTCAGAAACTCAAAGGGATGCTTTTGTACAAGCAAAGAGATACTTGGCGAGTCACAGGAGACTTGGTTTGGTTTTTTTTTTACAGTGGGAAAATATTTCTAATATGAAATGCAGACACTAGAAGGAAAAAACAGCAGCAGAGAAACAGAAAAATAATCTGCCAAATCAAACTGATTTAGAAAAACACTTCAATTATCATCATCTCTCTTCTGTGTTAGCAACAAAAGAAATGTTTTCTCCTAGAAGCCTCTGGAAAACATCACAGATCTAACAGGGCTCCAGGCCACAGAATGCCTGTCACAACAGAAACACCCCAGTGACCGCTCAGCAAACTTTGCACACCAGCCTTTACAAATGTTTGGTTATTAGCTTATCATCTGGCTGGCCCAAGGAGAGAAATCCTTATCACAGATAATGCATCCAGTATCTCTGCCATCTCACTGTGTTCTTCCAAGGCAGGAAGGTGCTGCATCATGTCCTGCTGCACGACACGGTGAGCCCCAGCTCTCCATGTGGGAAATGTATTTACACAGATTACCCAGCAGGCAGGCACAACAGGATTTGTACTGCAACCTGCAGCTTGTCAGGGAGATGATGTTTGGCAGGGACACAGCCAATGTCTGGCAGAACATAGCACGTTTCCAGCTCTGGCAGAGGCAAAGGCAGAGGTGCTTCCAGCAGGGAGCAGGAGGCCGATGGAGCGGGACTGGCAGAGCCCCTGGGCTGGGCAAGAGGGGCAGATTGCAGAAGCTGTGGGCATGGGAGGCCCAGGTGCTTCACACCTGTGGCTCTAAGAGCAAACGTGCCCCAGAGAAATGCTCACCTTCTACTCCCCAACCCCTCAGCACCCACAGTAAAACAGGCTTTCCTTCAGTACTTTTCCCAGTTCTTTGGGCTAAACGTAGCGCCTCAGCCTGGTCCCTGTGCAAGAAAAAACAGCTCTTCCAGACAGATCAAAGCCCTCCAAATCTGTGAAGGAAAAGAAACAAATCCCCACAGCTGCAGCCCTTCTTCAGTCAGAGACCTCATACCCCAAACCACAACCCTCTGCCCTTTTCAGTAGATGGCAGTTGCTGGTCCTAAACTAACAAGTGCCAGTTGCATCTCTTAATTTAATCCCATTTAATCCTTGGCTGCCCAGTTTGAATGGTGGTATCTGTATGAAGCATTAAACACCATGAGGATTCAGAAGCTGAAAGAGTAAAAAGTTTTCCTTTGATTTTTTAGATTATGTTTTAGTTGAGACAGTTTCAAAGCTTTTACTAACTGTGCAGGCTGTTCCTTCCTAAATGAAAGCTGATCTTACATGATGGCAGGTGTAGGAGACAGGACAACCACTATGAGGGCTGTCAATGCTTGTTCCTTCCCTTTTTTCCCTCATCTTGCCCAAAATGCCTGCAGTTCTCGTAAGTGAGAAGAAAGGTTTCTATATGTGAAGGGTTAATCCATGTGTGTTAAGTCCACCTGGAATTTTTCTGTCACTCTCTGTGGGGGATGAAAGTGGATGTGACCCATATTCTTCAGAAGGTAAAAAATTACTTTTCCAGAGAACACCGATGATCGAGTATTGCAGGGACTCTGGAACACCTTCAGAGAAAGGCTGGGACCCCTTCCAAGCACACACATGAATCAACAGAAAACACGCTTCAAATCCTACTCGCTCGTTACTCTTGGGCAGAGATACACAATTCAGTGATTTTGCTACATTCATCCTCTAACTCTTCCTCACCTGCACTGTTCTCCCAGCGCCTTCCAGTTCCTGCCCAGTGCTGATGGGGAAGTGACAGAGCCAGGCCAGGAAAACACAGGAGCAATGGTTTGGGCAGGGTCTGCTGAGCACCATCAATCAGCAGGGCAGGACTGAGCAGATAAAGCGATGCTGGCATTCACGCTCTAACCTCTCACAGAACACTGGGATGTTTGCCTAGGTGTCAATAATGACATGGGAGAAAGGTGCTTTGATGCACATAGCAGTTAGAGTGTGTGGATTGTTCTGGCTCTTTCTGCAGTGGAACAAAGCACTGGCTCACATCAGGGACCCCAGTGCTGCCAGGGGGAGAAACTCCCACACAGTCCTCCCCGAGCTGGGCGGGTGTGTTGGCAATTGTAGCCAAGCTGGGAGAATATTTCCTGGCAAAACCCAATCAAGAGGAACCACTAAGCGCACAGAAAATGAGAGAGGAAGCACAAAATGGAGGATGAGGTGAGAACCAGGGATACTGAGGATCCAAGGTGGATTTTTGCATTTCATGCAGGTGCTGCACAAAGGCAACCTGCCACATCCTGCTCTGTGGTAGAATGTGTGACAGGGCACTGCAGATGGCCCAGTGGGAAAGCTGGTAAAGGCAGAGCTTTAGTGGTAATCCCAGAGAATTTGCAAAAGACTATGGCTGTTTGCTTTCAGCCTTATCC
Organism: Eulacestoma nigropectus; assembly: GCA_013397775.1. Classification (NCBI taxonomy): domain Eukaryota; kingdom Metazoa; phylum Chordata; class Aves; order Passeriformes; genus Eulacestoma; species Eulacestoma nigropectus. The sequence goes on from VZTE01000558.1 coordinate 115,279, forward strand.
TGACCCGTGATTAGGGATGCACTGATCATTACTTGCTTATTAAGGCTTGAAAACAGAGGGCAGGAATTTACTCTGCTCCTCTTCACACTCGGCAGTGTTCCTATGAGCTTTGCGATTATAGAGCAGATTTGGTAACTACTGAAGTGAGATTTTCCAGGGACATCACAAGCTTTGGAGTGTGTCCTGCATGACTGGAAAGAACCAAAGCCAACACTCTTTGTTTATATATTAAACTGAAGTTCATTCACTTCTTTCCCTGATCCAGGGAGACCTTTAAAGCCATGTACTCAAGTACAGACTGGAGATGACTGTAGGCTTTGGTAACCATCACCAGTTCTTCCAAAGACACGGAGGCCTGGGTTAAGACCAAGGCCCAGGAGAGTGGGATTCAAAACTCGGTCATGTCCTCCTGCTTTCTATAAGCTAATCTGGTGGTGACTGCTTTTGGATTCTATTTTAAGATTATTCCATTAGAGAATTCTAATTTCTGAAAGGAGCTGTCTCTCTGAGGATAACTTGTGTGGCAGTCTGAGTCCTAAACTTCTGGAAACTAGTTTCTCTTCATATCAAAATACACTTCCCTAAACACTTAGTGAAAGGTGTTTCTTTAATGTTTTGAATTTCTTAGACTGTGACATTCAAAATTTTATATCTACATTGTTAATGTTCTGTAAAGCAGCACACAGCAGTTTTAATAACCTCAATTTACTCTGTAATAGACAAAATAAATTCTTTGTATATCCCACAGTGACCAAAATGGAAAATAAGACCTCAAATTTTCCTCTTAAGCAGCTCCAAGTCAGTTCCCTAATGTGACCATAATACTAGAATAAAACATAGAGGCCAAGGATAATGCTATGCTCAACATTTTATTTATATTTTTGTGTAAACATAATTTGCTTTGTAGGCACAATATAACAAAAGCTCTAAAGCAACAAATACAATTAAACAGTGTTTCAGTTCACTTCAATCAGGCTTAAGTTAAAGAAGCTTTCACAGTTCCTTTAAGGCAAATTGAGAAATGATTTGTTTCACTTGAAGAAACTATCCAATTGTCTCAGAGTTGTTTAAACAACACTGTCAGTAGTAAGCACAAACCTCCATTTCTGCTACAGTAAGACTTGGTCAGTGACAAGCCTTGGCTTCACCAGTTTGAACAGCACCACCTCCACCCCTCCCAGTGTGATACTACTGCTTGTGGTCTCCTGAAAGGTACTTAGGGCTTGTGGGCCAAATTCTGCTAGCACACATCCTGCTTCCAGAATGGAAGCCTGGAAAACTTCCATTCATTTCAGTAGCAACCTCCTTACATGGCATATTGATACCAGCAAAACACAGAGCAGAGTTTAGCTTGCTGATGGTCACACTCAGCTGTGTTGCACTCAGGTAGTTCCAGAAGTATTCCTTTGTACTCACTGCAATTACCTGATATTCTGCCAATCAGAAAATGGCCCTAAAATTGGTATGAATTAGTATGAAGAGTATTTTTTGCCTTGCTAACAAAAGCAGAAAGAACTAGCCAAAATTATATGATTGTTGTCCCTGTGGTGTCTGTGGCCATGACCAAGATCACCCGTATTTGTCTTGCAGGGTAATTTAGAAGTAGAGCCCACCAGACTGTGGTTTAGAACAGAAGAATGGGTTTGCTATTCTGCTTGCCCTACTAATTTAAGGCCTTGAGAATGCCACTTACTGCCAGCTCGAAGGTCACCAGCAATATTGCTCACTTTGGCGTCAAATCAAAATTCCTAGTTATGTTAAGGTCTGTTGCAGGACAACATCATTACACTAGCTGCAAAACAAAATTGGGCATGTTTCCTACTGCTGTCACCTGATGAGTCATGAAAACTTAATGGCCCTTCTTAAAAGTCCAACTGGCAAGCCCAATAAATGGAACACCCTCACTGAGTACATATTTTCTTCTGTGGATAAAGTCCCTGTTTGGGCCCGAAATGGCACTGGAAGTGTAGGCAAGTCTAGCTTGAAAAGAAACTCAAATATAATGAAAAGAAAAATGAAGTTCTGATTGGATTGATAGTTCAAAAGCTTTTTGGCATTTTTCTCCACAGTTATTTCTTGCTGTTATTTTTGAATTTGTTCAACCCAAGGGAAACTCCTTCAGAATGAACTATCTGCACAATTACCTGACAGTGATTTCATGAGTACAGTGTAAAGAGATGGACATTAATACTCAGGCAGCAAAACCAAACAAACAGGAAAAAACGTAATGAGAATCTTCTAAAACCACACATAAAAGTCATCTAGACCCGGAAGTCCTCTCACACTGAGAAAAGCCTGAGAAGCGCCCCCCTTTTCATTTTTCTCTATTAATTTTTTAACTTCTATCACAACATGCTACTTGTAGATTTAGGTGAACAATTAGTAATGTCTGGGTAAATACTTTCTTTTGAAAAGAATATTAATTCAAAGCTGTAGGCATTATGCAAAGTCTCTGCCAGTCCTTCAGCATTTCTACTGTACTTGACTGCAGTAATTTTAAAATAACTGTTTTAACAAGACAGTTGAGGACCTGAGTAGCTGCTGTTTGGACAGGTGAAGGACATGGAAAAAATATTTACTTTTTTCATGTTTAGATATAGTTTCCACTAGTGGGAGGTAGATAAGACTAGCTGGTCTTTGAATACTTGATCCTGTAAATAATTATAAATGTAACTGTACATATGGAGCAGAGCTTTTGATAGAACAACTCACCTAGATAAAAGTTATCCCTGTGCATGATTTATGGTGGGATTAAGGCCAAATCCCACTTTTTACAGAGTTAACTTCTTCAGGAATTCAGCTCCAGCCCAACAGTTGACCACACATTACCTATCTCGGAGCACTAAACTCCATCACCAAATTTCTTTCCACATCCTGATAAGTGATCCTTACCAATGCTACTTAAAAATGACATTTCAAATTAGTTTGAATTTGACATATGAGTCCATGTGTCCTTACCAGAAGATGTTGATCAAAGCCTCAAAATTAATGATTTCTTGCACAGTTTCAGATTCCATGATTCTAGATGAGGTACTTTTGAAAAGGAAAATAGGATTCCTTATGAAATTATGAAGTATGAAAAGTCATCTTTGTTGCAACTTTTATTTGTGGTTCATTAAAGGAAAACTATTTTAACACTGGAAATCCAAAAATATAAAATTATCCCTCCAGTTACTAGAATCTTTCAGACAGCAAGTGGGGATTTTTTTTTTTTTACTGTTTCCAACTTGCAAAAAAAAGCCCAAACCTGCCGAATAACTTTATGCAAGATGTTGGAATTTGCATGAGAAAGATGTCCATCTAAAATTACACAGTAAGTTAATAAGGCTTTCAAACAAGAACAGAAAAATCCATGGGACTCCTACAGGGAAACTGGGTATTACACAGAAATGTCGTAATACTGCACTGGATGGGAATGGCACTTGAGTTCAAAACAACAATGATCAACAGCTCATAGCTCAGCTGACTGCAAACAAATACAACACACACTGTACTACAGCATTTGTTCACTGATGCACAGAAGAGATTTCCCAGTCTTGTTCCCTTCTCCTTCGCGACTCCTCCTGCCTCCCCTGCCTGTGGCTGCTACTGGATGAAGGGCATGCGCTCCTTGTTCTCATTGTCCCCTTCGTGGTCCTCTTCCTCCTCTCCAGCCTCGCTCGTCTCTGTGCTGTCGTTGGCCATCTGCACCGTGAAAGACGAAGGACATCAAAGCACCTTTCTCACCCTTTGATTCCTCCTCATTTCAGTCCGATTCATTTGATAAAGCAACTTTGGAAACTCAAGAAGACAGGGTTGCCACACAAAAATAAACATTCTGTCTGTGCAAAGCCTTTGCTGGCACTACACCACTTCCAGCTAAACCCACAAGCTGTTCCCCCACGGCTCACAGCTCTATTTCCTAACAGAAAGCTGTTTGTAGGACAGCTACTCCGCACGTGGACTCTGCTCTGTGCACTTGCAGTAAACTGATAGTAAGGCTCTCAGATAGGAAACACAGCTGTGTAGGAAGTTTACAGAATGTGGGACCTCTGGTTTACAACTCCCGTATCTGCTTTTCCAGGAACAGGCTAATGGATGGCCCCATCTGAGGCACAACGTGAAAGCTCAGGGGCAATTTCCTTTATTTTATATATTAAAAACCCAATGAAACTTTACAGAGCAGTGGATATGTAGATGCTGGCAGAATACACCCACAACAGAGTGCAGATCCCAGATCATACAGGAGTGGGAAGAAACTGCATTTTCATATTTTACTGAAGATGCCTGCACAGGCAGTAGGCAATTGCAGAAATCTGTAGTTCAGAACAGCATTTAAGGAGTACACTGTGGGTTTTTTTACATGGAAATATTTATTACAAGCTGTGTAAAGGTGCAGGACCGTCCAGCACTTCACCCAGTCAGTGTGACAGGTCTGTGGAGGCACAAGAGTCTGGTTCACTGGATTGGGGTAGTGTTTAACAGCACAGATTAGTGTGACCAGATTCTCTCATACACCCATGTTACCTCTCTTTAGGACACAAGTATTAGCTTATAACTACTTCAAAACCAAATAAGCAAGGGACCCATTTACTTTTAAAAGAGAAATGCAGTGATGTTCCTTCCCTGTTTGATTATTAGCCTCTGCTGGAAATAAAAATCTCAAACACAACCTGATTTTTATGCAGTAAAGCATTGCTCTGAAGTTACCCTTATTTTTGAGTTAACACCCTTTCATAAAACTGTATTGTTCTACATGCGAGGTCCTCAAAGGCTTCCTTTTCCTTGCAGAGATTTTGTATGAGATTTGGGGGCGGTTTTAGATCAAGAGCTTAACTGTAAGTCCAGGTTCTTTTCTGTTCTTTCGAAACAGGAGGTATCTCAGGTCTGAAAGCAAACTCCATACATCAGTATTGATTTAAAGTCAGTTTTGCATTACCTTCTTTACTGCTTTTTCCTACACCATCAGTGAATGCTCAGGGGTGAGCCTGGCTTTCATTTACCACTGCTCTCTGAAAGGTTTCTGTACCATGCTAAGTGCTCCAAATCCAGTGCTCCATCACTACTACCTTCCTTCAGGACATTTCTAGAAATATTTACATATTATACTTCATATATTATAAAAACCAGTAAACGAAATTCCTACCAAAAGTATACTCTAACTTTAGTGTGGGACTCAGAAAGCACTTTTATGTTTGCACACTAAAGTAATATTGACTGGGTTTTTTCCTGTTGAATGAACTTATTCATTCAGGAATTTTTTAGTGTGAGAATTGTCTATTTGTTTTCCATCACAAGGACAGAAAGACACATGGCAGTTTTACCCAGATCCAACACTTGCAGGCACATTTTTGGAGAAGGAGATAGTTGTTCAGTATAGAAAAGTAACTGCTGGCACTTCAGGAAGTACATTACACTTTGAGTTAAATACACAAATTATGGTTACTGGTGGTATTTGGGTGCTATGGATTTAGAAGAAATCAGTGTCAAAAAAGAATTGCAAGGGACATGTGTCAAGAAGTCACCGCCAGGCTGTATCGTGCCTGGCTGTACATCATGTCTGTAGTGCATTGCACTCACCAGGGGAGTGGGTGCTTTCTCCACGTCCAGAATGAGTTTGCCTATATTTCCTCGGTCATGGATTCTCTGCATGGCCTCCTTCACCTGAAAGAAAGATCACTATTGATAATTTTCAGTCACACCCTGGGAGAAGCCTGAATCCCTCCCTTCCAAAACCAGCAATACGTTTCAGGCGTGCTGTGTGCAACGTCAGTCAAAGAGCTGCTTGAGAAATGACCGGAAGTTAAACACTTTTCAGTGAATTTGTAGGGCCTGGCTTTTACACTGCATTTGCCAAAATGGGATGTGAGTCCTGAGGACAGTCTCTGAACAGCATAACACATCCATAATGTTAATGCAGAACCAAAGTGATGGATAGCTGAGGTGCAGAGAGAAATGCAGGCTCAGGGAGGTAATCCTAAAAAGTTGTTCATTGCATTTTATCTTTGCAGAATATTTATCAAGACATCCTACTTTCACTGAAAGTATGAAATGTTTTTCTAATTGACCTATGATACTTTTCAATTAATTTTTTATGGGTTACCACAGAGGAAATGCCATGTCCAGGCAACGGCTTGGATTAATGCCATACTGTAGGTCTTGCTGCCTAAGCAAACATTTATTTCTTTCTTTGTCTCACCTTTTTTTAGCAACTGTTAAATAAGTGGTGTCCTACTGATACCACCAAGACCATCTGTTTAACAGCTGGCTGCAATTAGTGCATATGAGACCGGCACCAGAACCTCTTCTTACAAGTGCACTGGAGAGAAGCTTATTTTGTATTATGAAGTTTCAGAACTCAAGAGAGCTCAGTGTTGATGAATTGAATTTGTGTATGAGTGTGTTGCACTGAATGTTTAATGTGCAGCACACAGACCACTGCTGAGTCACTGGCACAGGTTGCCCACAGAAGCTGTGGCTGCCCCATCCCTGGAAGTGTCCCAGGCCAGGTTGGATGGGGCTTGGAGCAACCTGAGATAGTGGAAGGTTCCCTGTCCATGGCAGGGGGTGAGACTAGATGGGCTTTAAGGTCTCTTCCAATCTATGATTCTATAAATCACTGAAAATTGGAAGGTTTCAAGAGTTTCCTCACTTTCACAGTGGGAAACTTCAGGAACTGAAAATGTGCCCATAAAGGCTGTTCCACATCCTCATCACACTGCTCTTTGCCAGCACAACAGGGTTGGTCGAGACAAAAATGAGTTTCATGTTAATAGGATTTAGCACCTGTGACATAGTTCTATTGAATATTTTAAGAATAATGGCATGTAAGTTTGAAAGAAAATGCTGAGTTGGGACCTGAGGGGTCCCACAGTACATTTAAAAGCCTGAATTGGGGTCCAGGCCCCCAAAACAGTCCCTGAATGTCTAATACAGAAGGAGGTATGTGATTTTTAAAGGTAATACAGCATTCAACTTCCAATTAAATTTAATGGATGCTGGCCACAGCACAAAATGTCTTTCCCATCTGTCGGCCTTACTTGGGAAGCTGACTGCAGTGAACTCAATATTGCTCCTTGAATTTTGCAGAGATGTTCCCTCAATTATTAAATACCAGACTTAAGAAAAATTCTATTAGAACAAAAGAAAAATTGCACTGCAAATACAACGGCTTTCTAATTTAGGGCATTATTGTAAATTCACCTCAGAAAATACAATCTTATGAATCCCACTGGATAGCAGGCTGACCTCTAAATGTAGTCCACAAAATCACAATACCTTTTATGAAGCTACCTTAGAGCATAAACAACACACAACTATCCTGTCAGACTAGTTCTGCACTATGGATACTATTCCTTTAAGAATATCCAACAAAGATGCTGGAGAAGCAGCAGCTGTATAATTTTTTATGGCTGTTATTAACCAAATCAAGCTTTTAGGAGGTTACAGCACAGCATAAGTAACAGAATTGGAGAAATCAGCAAAAACACTTGCCCATCCACTGAAATTTATAACCAGAACATCATGTGGAAAGCAGGGTATGCAACATTTATTTTAATTTGTACCATATCATATTTAGTAAGGCAAATTTGAGAAAATGTGCTTTCCCTGGTTTTTTCACATACACAATATCAAATTTAAGCCCCTGGAGAAAGGTTCAGGAGTTGTTTCCAAGACACTTGTAAGTAACTTGCAAATGCAAACAGCAGGCAGAGGAAAAGGGAACAATAAAACTTATAACAATAATAGTGGCTATGGAATCCAGATGGAGCTATTAAAATATATAAAAACATTGAAAAGAATTTGAAGAGCTGATACAACATCTGTGCCTTTTAGTGTTATTTGCAACTTACCTACCCACTCAGTCAAATTCTGTACTAGTGCAATGCCATTCAGCACACGGTGTCAGAGTTAAGAGACCATGAGCTATTTTAGAAATGAGTAATTTTTATGTTTATGGCTGCTAACAGTCCGCTTGTTCAACCAAGACTGCAACTATTTGTTTCCCAAGGTGCCTGACTACTAAAACCATTCCCTCTTCTCCTACAGTGGACACAGAGGATGAAAAACCTTCTTTGCTGTGCAAGTATGATTAAGTTGTTCTGCACAGACTATATGGAAGCGTTTACTTTTTTCTGTGCCTTTCACTGAGGGAGGAGCTTCTGTGAGTTTGTGCCTCAGTGTTTGCATATTCCTAATGAAGACAGTGCATCCCTCTGCACTTGGTTAAAGCCAGACTCAGGCTTAATTGGTAGTACAGGGAGGCATGTGGAAATTCTGGAATTTACTGGAGACTCCCTGAAGCGGTTGAAGTTTGATTCAAAATAAACATCCCTTCCAGCAGCAAAATCACAAGGGTTTCCCTCTTCTTACTGCATTCTACCCCTAAATCCCTCTTCACTAATTATTCCATATTGGTTGCTATTTGCATTTGTCAGCTCAAAGCCAAGTAAACGGATTTTACTTTTGTTTCTGTGGATGAGTTAATTGAAATTATTCTTGAGCAGTATCATCATCAGAGGGCTCTTGGACTGGAAACAGTGCAAAGGAGTGTTTATTGATATAAGAGTTTCCACTGGAAAAAAGGACAAAACTCTGTTGTCCTGTGTTTGCTTTCAGAATGGCTCAGCCCTGAGAGGGTCTGTGTCCGAGGTAATGCTAAACTACAGATTTTAGCCTTGAGAGCCCTCAGATCAACACAATTTCTATCAGAGCTCTGCTATGGAATCAGAACTATTACACATTAGTGGACCACTGGTCCCGGCAGCAACAATACACTGAATTGACATAGTATCTCTCAAAAAAGCCCCATAATTTCATTTTTCTTTAGTTAATGATTTGCAAAGTTTTTATTTCATTAAAAGCAAGAGTAAATCCTCTACGGTAACAGTCATAAACTCTCTTCCACTACTGAACAGAGCACCTGTGTATGTACTGGGAACATGGTATGATTTTATTGTAGTCATTCTGTCTTTCGTGAGCTGATAGCAATTTTCCTTTAAAATAAAATACAAGCTTGCATAGAAAAAAGAGAATCATACTTATCTCAGTTTCTTCCTTCTACATAGTAAAGTATTAATAATAACAGGGTACTAATAGTGAAGCACTACTACTACAAGTAAGAAACCAGCTTTCAGGAATCACAATATATCCATAAATGACTTAGAGAAGTTTAATGAAGTCCTCTGTCAGCACTCCTGACTAATTTACAATACACTTATCTTTGAAAAATATAGGTTAAAAAAGCCCCAAATGGAGCATGTTATTACCTGTAACTACTCAGACCAGACAAAAAGCATCTCCATATTGAAATTAAAAATAGCAGGCACTACACAATTTTTACACAAACAGTATCTGCAATGCTAAAACAATGAAAACCAAGGTGTATTCTAAACAGAACAACTAATATAACATGCTGTCAGAGGCTGGCATTGCATTTGGATATTTGCAGCCAGCTTCTGATTACACTGCTTTTCCACAGCTTTTGATGTCAGGATGTAAAAACAGTCCATTTTAAATCAACTAAAAGACTTTTTTCCCCCTGAAATACATTTTGTACACCTGCCTTAATTCTATTTTCCTCCTATGTTCTCCTTGGATTTTTCTTGTTTGTTTTCAGCCCTATGCTTTCCCCAGGTGGAATCAGTAACTGGGACAGATTTCTTGACTGGCATTTCATCTTAAGTCATTCATTTCAGGTCTCCACTTCTGGTGTCCTGGTTCCTTTTCCTTTGGAAAGTTCTGAAGAGACACACTTTCCTGGGTGCAAGTCTGATTCTCTATAAATAATATATGCCTGAAACAAACAATTTTGCTTCAACTTTTAATTGCTATAGTCAAGCCTCCACTTACCCATTTTACTACCAAACTAATTTTTTGGCTGCTTGCATTCAAAATCAAGAGCCAACAGTAATCTCTACTGAGGTACTCATAAATCCTTGCTGACATTCAGCTGGCTCTGGAACTTCATTTTTCTGTTAGAATACAGCAAGAGGAGTCCACTACTTTATAAATAGAGGGAAATTTAAATGGAAAATGTATTACTAATTATCTGTTGCACCATTTCACAGTGTGAAAAAGAAATGCAGCCTTGCCTAAGAAATGGATGCTATTTTCAAGCCTCCGGATATTATTTTTAACACAATGATCCATTTCTGTATTTGGCTCTTAGAAGGAACCAATCTCAGGAGTAAAATAAAAGAGACTGGGAAGCTGGAACATGAAACCACTCACTCTGCCAGCATAACGCATCAGGGGCTTTACGCTCACATCGGTAACGTGGATGTTTAGGAGGGAGAAACAATGAAGGCGACATGCCATGGAAAAGCTTCCTAGTGGAAATGTCAAAACACAATGCTTTCATCATCCTACATGAAGCTGTTTAGCTGAGTAATGTGATTAATTTTATTGATTTGTTTTTTTAATGAAGTTCTAAGTTTACTTCAGAAAAACAAAATACATTGAAAGACACTGGTGCAAGAGAAGAGTGGATATTCCTTAGCTGCACGAGGTTGGATGCAGTCTGTTGCACAAACTCCCATCTACAGATTACAGTTTCATTTTTGCAGACAACTTCTTTACCCCCTTACTGTCAGCTAAGGCAGGTTTATTGGACGGTGGCAGAGGACTTTGTCCTTTCTTTTCTTGAGACCCTCTGATGACAGTGTGTTTCCCTGAGGTATATGAAAGGATTTCTACTTACAATAAAGAAATCTTTCACTCCTCTTTTTGGTAAATCAGGCCATGGTATGAAAGGCTAAAGAATCTTCTGACAAGATTACAAATTTAATCCAAGCCACAAGTGAAATCAATTCAATTATCTCGCTGCAATCTGTAAAACCCCCCAGTCATTCTAACACTCTATCACCATGAGCTGTCAAAAAGGTTATCAGCACCCAAATGAAGGTAACATCTCTCAGTTCCAGATGGGCACAGTGAAGCAGAGAATCAGTTTAGGTTATGATCTACAACTGTAATTTTCCCTCTCATTAGTTCCACATCTTTAGGTTCAAGATTACTGTTTATTTTTATACATCACCTCAAAGAATCACCTTTCATCCTCTGCTTACACACTGAAAATGTCCAAGCCTTTCAGCACATCAAGACTCTTCCCCTCTAGCCATGAAATAATGCCCTCATCCCCTGTAACCTGTGCTGCACACATCACCCTAAAGCCCTACTCTTCCAGCTACACCTCCCTCTTTAATTCTTCAGCTGATTCTTCAGACCAAAAGCAAAGACAAAAGGAGCAACATTTATTCTCTGCATCTGGCCACCAATTCAAGTCCCCTCTGCCCACACCCCCTCCTGTGAGCACTTCTGCCCAGTATTTTTTTTAAGACCCATATAACTTTTTGTGGGTTTTTTCACATAAGAGAGTGTCCAACACAGACATCTCCAAAGACAGTGCTTTGGTGATTCTTTACAGCAGTTCCCCAAATGTCAATGTCACTGCCTGCCTCAAACCCAGCTGCACCACTCTCCTGCACTTACTGGCTCATCCATTCACATACTGGCTCTTGGGCATTTTCTGAAGCCTGGACTGTCTCATTGAGGGGGTGTATGTCATGTCTACAGAACCCCCACCTGATCCTAGTGCAGCCTGCTCATCACAGCTTTGGCACCCAGAAATAGTAACAACACCTTTTAACCATCTGTCGTCATCCAGCTCATTTATAATTAAGTAAAAGAGCTGGAACAAAGCATTTTGCCACAGCAGAATGACTTTATCTTGAGGCTGGCTGACTTCTGTTCTCCAAAGAATATGGGGAGAAAGAGGGAGCACCCTTTAGCCTGCTTAACCATCAGAAACAGAACCATGTCTCTTCTCAAAAGGTTTGTTTGGTCTTTGGTTTGGTATTGTGCAAAACAGATCCAAAATCTTCTTCACAGTCCCACTGTGAGGTTCATCAGTGGTCAGAATGGAAAGCACAGCATGATAGCTCCTTTTGGAGGGTATATACAGACAGATATCTGTATGTACAGACAGATTTCAGTCCCTGCTCTACTGGTGTAATTTCCTTGACATCACTAGGTTGCACATGAATGAGTGAGAGCAGGTACTGGGAGGAGAAAAAAGCCTCAGGTGGTAAAGGAGTACCAGGAGTGTCCAATATCCTTCAATCACTCAAACATATGTTCTGTAAATGGATATTATCATTCAAGCACGGGTTCCATACAGGTCAGCACTCTTTGACCACTCCTCCCAATCTGAGCATGAACTTTCCAGCAGGAGAACTCAGTGTTTTCCTTATGAAAGCCCAGAGAGCTCCCTCCTGTTACCCCTGCCCTGGTCCTCTTTGTGCAGCTAAAACAACAAAGCAAAGTTTAGTTTGTGCTTGACTGCAGGCTCTGTCTGCCAGGGCAGAGCTGTCTGCATGAGCATTGCTCACCAACAATTAATTCCTCTCCGAGACGCCTGCAACTGCATCATGCCTGCAAAATCACATGGACAGGGTCTCCATGGTGACAGTGCCATGCGCTGTGCAAACATCAGCTGGCTAGTCAAGGTTACTTTGGCAACCCAAGTGTCACAGGTAATGATCCAAATCTCCTTCACATTTATGAAAAAATAATCTGAATTAAAAACATGCCCATTTTTCATTCTAGGGCTGGCTCTGTTCTGTTGCTGCTCATAACTGGCACTATTTCAATGAGCCCAGAGCTACCTCCATTAGAATTACAAACAATAATATCAAGAATAATTATTTAAGCATCTTTTCTATACAGTAATGAAGAAGAAAGATGCATACTGCAGTTGATTCTAGCTGAGATACCACATAAGCAAAGCTTTAATACTATAGCTTTCATTAGTGCTATGGAGGAAAATAATTTTTATTAGGCTCACTGCTGTGTTCTATTACAAAACTATGCTGTCTTTAATATGGATTGTGAGCTGCATTCTAATTGCAGATGCTCTTCTCAGACCAGGAGAAGAGTTTTCTTTCATGTTTTTGGTATATACAGCTTTTAAAACTAACACTGCACTCGCTACAAAGAAAAATCACATCATCTGTCTCCTGGATTATGTCTGTCTAGATCTGGTCTGTGGAAGGCAAGAAACTCAAGGAACCAAGAAGAGCAGTTTCTGAAATTGCTGGCAGCTCTGAGGGAATACCTGGTATTCTACTCCCTGCAGACTCTGCCAGGGCACGGGAAGCACTGAGCAGAGGTAAATCTCCCTTTGCAGCCACACAGCCGTGTTACAGTGGCCTGGGCTCAGTGAAGGGACAGGACACGGCTCCCTGGACAGCCAGGACACACACATGGCCAGCAGTCACTGGCTCCTTTGCTAACAACTGCCCTTCTAGTTCCCAAAAAAGACATCTGTCAAAATTTAGTCCTTTAGTTTTGCTGGCATATTTTCTCCTTAACAATCTTGAAATCTCTCTCTCATGTTTATGCAATACGATGTTGTGGGGTAATTTTTCACTGGGAAACATGCTGACTTTTTCAAAGCTTTTTTATTTTTATTTTTTTCAAGTGAGTTTGCAATATTTCCCTTTCTCAGGCTGCCTTCTGTACAAGCTTTTGTAGAAAAACTGTTTTCCTGTGTGACAATTTTCATGTTTTCATGTGACAATTATCCTATCAGACACAGTTATCTGGACAAAACCATCCTTTGCTTTTATGGATTATTTCCCTTCAGAGCAATGGAATAACCTGTATTCAGCACAACACTCTTCCATGGGAATGATCTGCATTCATGATAGGAGTATTTCCCTTGCACTGTGTAGCAGAATAGCCAGTAGAAAAGTGCTTCTAGTGTTAAATTGACTTACCTCTGTGACAAAATCCTTCAATTACCTATTTGTGTGGGAGCTGGGTATATGGGAGGCTGGCAAACCCACATCTGCAACCGGCCTGGATTCTCCTGTCTCACTTACACTATTAATTCTGAAGAGATCTCCCAGACTGTTCTCCTGGAGGCTGAGAGTATGCAGCAGCTTGCATGACAGATGGAAAAACAGCATAATATTTACAGGATTTTGAATAGGCTCTATTCCTGCCTGTGGTGAATGCAGCCAGCTCTTAAGATGCAGAAATTGAGCACTGAGCATATGTAAGAAGACACATCAAACTCAGGGTACGTGGGGCTCAATTTTCATAAACGCCTACATGGGCATGGAGAAAACATTGATGCAATCAAAATGTAAAAAATTAGTATCACTAGCAATGATTTTGAGCTGATTAGAGTATTTTTCCTACAGGAGAAGTAAAATAACTTGGATCATGAAGTCTGTTTCCATGTCATGTCATGTCATGTCACATCATGTCATGTCCTGTCCTGCTAGAACCCATCTGAAAGCAACAATGATTTTATCCAACTCCACTGTTTATGCCCTGTCACACTGAACTTTTGCACCAATGGTTTTGCCTGCACACGTGCAAACAGAAAGTACTTTTTAAATCCCTTTCATCCCTTCACTGATATTTGCAGCTGCAAACAGCAGCAATGGCCTCTGTTCCCTTCTGCTGCCTGTCAGTGAGGAGAGACCTTTTCTCTGGAGTACTTTTTAGCCTCTCTGCACGTTGCCATGGCAGCAAGACTAAAACCAGACCCAAGATGAGAAAAATGTCAAAGGAATAAAAACTGACGCTACAGGCAAACTTTGAGTCCTCCCTTGGCTGCTGAAGATACCTATTAAGTGATACATCTTCTGGATGGAGAGCTACAGCTGCAGAACTGTGCTGTTTTCACTCCTTCCTTATTCCTATAAGCCCCTGCTGACGCCAATGAGTATTTGTTTTGTCTCAGTAAAATTCAAAGAAAAAGAGATTTAAAGCCTTGTAATTATAGAATAACTGAGCCAAATCTTTCCAGCCTTTGCTTACAGAGTCAACAGGGATAAAGCAGGAAAAAAGGCAGAATCAACAACAAATTAAATATTTAGAAGTACTAAAGAGCAGTGCCTAGATTATCAGTTTGGTGGGAGCTTTTCTACATGATAAAAGAGGAGAAAAGAGCCTGAAACTTGATCCATCAACACAGGGAATTCCAGCAGGTTAGGACAGCTCAGGGGCATTCAGCACTGTGACAGCTAAAGACTAACTTTTGGTTGCAGTAAAGTGCTATGGAATGGACATTTCTGTGAGACCGTGCATTATCTCAGAACCTACAGAGTGAGAACAGACACTCATTTTGATTTAAACTGGCAGAGCTTTTATCAGTACCACTTATTATTAAGATAAGCTTGAAGAAAAAGTCATTTTTTCCTGCATTACTATAGGAAATGATTACCTTATTCCTGTCAGAGTCAAGGGTTGTTTCTGAGGGGTAGAGATTTGGTGACGAAATCCCTGGAACACATTTGAGCAGAAAAGACACATCCTGTGAATCAGGATGAAGCTTTAAGGGTCCTGCACTGGTATTTCTTTTAGACCAGCAACAAAGCCAGAACTCTTACTCTATTCATGTGAGCCACTGGCTCCTCGGGACTGGCTGAACCCGTGGAACTGATGGAAGAAATTACAATAGCATGGTCCCAACGTTAGGAAAAGGGCTTTGAGCACATCCAAGTCACGAGTAGAGGAGCTCAGAATTGGTCACCTTCATGGTACCTTTCTGAGCATTAATGCATCTTGAAATAAGTTGCAGCCAGCTGTGCACACAGAGATGCCCCAGACACCCCTGAAGCTTGAGGTATTCAGAGGTGTTGCTCTGCAGCAGCAGCTCTTATGGTGAGGAAAATTCCTTTAGCTGCAAATGAATTTTAGCAGGGAAAAGAGACCCTCTGTACGGTTAGGATGCAGCAGTCTGCTGCCTAAATTGAATTAATATATGATGCTCAGTTTGCTGTATTCCTGTACTCCATCACAATCTGTTATAACAAATTATGGCAGGAAATAAACTTTATTACATTCATCACCACGCAATTAAAAAAAAAAGATATCTTACGTTGTTATTGACTATCAAGCTCCATGCCACCAGTTTTTAAACTCTTCCCTCAGCAATGTTGCCCTGTGATGTCTTTGCAAAATGTTTGGAGGAAAACTGCACCAACCCAAAGATGATCTTATTCGTTCTCTGGCCCTCAGCTCCAATAGTTACGAGCGTCATTAAACTCTCGTGCTCACCCTCAGAACAGGCAGACCTAATCCAAAGCACTCTGCTTTGTGTGGTGCTGCATTGCTGGCTTTTGAATTACAATGCCTGGACTGTGGAAGGGGAATGTTGCTGATCTCCTCTGAACAGCCTTGCAGCAGCAATCCTGTCTGGTTAATTCCCTGTGGGAATCCAGCAGAGATCCCTCTTCACACAACTGAAAGATCATCCAGCCTTTCTGGAGCTCCACAGGAATATTTCTGTATGGGTCAGGTGGCCCTTCCAACCACACCACTGCTTTAGTGTTCAGGCTATTACAGCTTTTAGTGTTTGGGGTCAAATAATGTAAGAAATGCCACAGAGTGCCTGTTCTGTGTACTGCTTCTTTTATTGTCTCTCACTAACCAGCAGTCCTTGTCCTCCCAGAAACTGGACAGTGGTGTGGATGGAACCTTGTTCTGACCTCCTGTGATGCAGATCTACACACGCCCTTTGGGCTTGTGTCTGTAAGCATAAGATAATTTGTACTATCACTTGCTGCTATGGTGAAAAAAAGCGCGCTATTTCTTTTTAGTTTTATGTTTAGACCAAAAGTCCTTCCAAGCCCCTTCTGGATAAAATGAAACCAAAACCCCACAGGTGATTACTTTCTTGCTGTTTCCCAAGCTTTCATCAGCATCTGTTTATTCAAATTTCTGTATATTCACAAGAAAAGAGTTTATTTTATAGAGAGGAGATACTTCTTGTGTGTACCTAACTAGAGAGGATTTGCTTTCTTTTAGGAAGCTGCAAAATTACAGAAAACTTTCCACAGGAATGTCCTTTTTTATCTCCTATTATCTTACCAGCACTCCATGCTGATCGTTTGTATTAGTTCCACCTGATTTGTCTTTCAGGCTTGTTCCAGTTCTCTGATTCACTAGAACCACTATCCAATAACTGGATCTTCACAAAAAACTCATTTCTACAGTCTCTCAGAGGTTTCTCCGTCTCTTACCAGCACCAACAATTGTTTTTGCATTTCTCACCAACACTTTCGAAGACAAACTTCAAGCACCACAACCTGCATGAGAGTAGTTTCCCTTTTTTCTCCCTTAATCTTCCCTGTTGTGGCCTCTGTCCTTTCCTTGCTCTCTTCTACTTGACCCTTGTAACAAGATCATGAAAACACATCCTCATTCTGCACCTTTCCCATATGGCAGGTGATTTTTTTTGCAAGTCAGGCACAAAACCTGTGACTAACATGACTTCTGCCACTGTAACCTTGCATGTTATTTGTTAAACAATTCAAACAAGTCAAGTATTTTTCTCCCAAAGACCTATCGCATATTCCTGAGGCTCTTCCTTGAGCTGTATTTTGAGCTCCTTATTTCACAATGTGGGATCTTAAAATCAGTAATAAAAGTATGAGAAAATCCTGTGTGACCTGTCTACTTATTCCAAAGAACTCTAGGTCTTCCTTTATTACTGCAAAGGAGCAGCAATTGTGCTTTAATCCAGAACCACTATTCCAAAACCATGGGAAGTATACTTAGTGATTACAAAATACAGTAAACATTCAGTCTTCCAGATTGTAATCAGTAAAACATCTTGACACTCTAATTTCCAAAGTCTGAGAAGCTTCATGTAAAAATCCACCTACTGGGATCAGATTAGCAGACACATTAATGTTGTGACTTTGAAAAATATCTCCATGTTATTTTGTAACAATGGATTATCTTCAGTAAAATCCATCCCCAATCAGTAAACTAATTATGTAAATTCTTGAAACTCATCAAGGTAAATGCCAAAGATCTCTAATGATACAAATGAGACAATACTTCTCTTTTGATTTCTTGCATAATTTTTTTTGTTTCAGAAAGTAGTGCCATGAGGATTGTAAACCTAATTATTTTTAAGTTATCATAGTATTTTTTGATCATTTAAAAAGCGCTCCAACTCAGATCTTACCATTGGGTGCCACTCTGTAACTTCATTAAAATTAAACAAAAACAAAACCCTCTGTTATATTAAACTGTAATACAGTTGTTATGATAGACAGTATGATTCATGCTTATCCTCAGTTTGAGCTACGTCACTTTACAGCAAGATTGAAATCATTCATCCAGGCAAGATCAAAGGTATTTGAATTTATCTTGTTTGCTGGTTGACAGTTTTACAATATATATTGCAGTCCTGTTTGCTTTATTACTTAATATTTCTCCCAGCACTGTTAAAAAATGTCCTATTCTTAGCCTATATTAAAGATCTTAACTTCCCATTAGCATTGTACCCGTGTGATTGCTATAAAATTGATTTAGTTTACAACAAGTTTAATGCTGGTGTGTAAGCACTCATTCAGCTCAGCATTCCATTCTATTGACCCAGCTCAGACTGCAATAATTGGTAGCAGGGAGCCAGAGCACAAGTGTCTGTATGACAGAACTGTCCCTGCTGCAGCCCAGGCAGTTTCTAATCTAATTCAATTAAACTTGCACGTGTAGATGTACCCCAACCCCCAAAGGCTTGTGCATGAGCCACAGCAATGCAGGGAAATAGGCAAGAACCTCAGTAACACACAATTTGCTAGCTGGAGGCTAAGGCAGGTTTAACTGCAGGAACTCTGAGAATTATGCTGGGTGTTTCCTTTAGATTGAAGGGAAAGATACAGTATTGTGTTACTTCTGCTAAAGAACTCAAAGGTTATGCCCTTCTTGCTCAGAAAAGTTTAAGATCTTTAAGATATTTTACCCAGGACATAATCACAGCATATAACAGCAAAAGCCCTCAGGTTTTTCTCGAGGTTGTGAGTATTTGGTGGTGCTCAGGAATTCACTTTTACACAACCTTTATTCTACTAAACTGAATTAATTTAAACAAAGATTTGGAGCTGTCTGTGATGTGTGAGGCTTTATTTCTTATAGGTATGGCCTAACATTTTCAGATGTGTGCACTGTAACATCATCTTCAAAGCTCGAGCTTTGATTCTAAAACTATCATTTTCTGTACAATCAAAACTCTGGAAAATCAGTGCTCATTTCAAACTCTCAAATTACATCGCTTCCTTTTAGTATTGTTTTCTCAAAGTCAGTGCTCATAACACAGAATTTTTCCCTACAAAATACCTTTGTGTTCAGTCATTCCCAACAGGTTAATATATATTTAGGAGTCTTTTAGTATCGACAATACATCTGCTTTCGCTGCCTTGGTGTTAATTGAAAACCTTATCTGTAATGAGCAATAATATTATTACTAAACTGCAACACCACATAGAACTCTCAATTATCACATTAAATTTAGATTATATTATGCTAAGAGATAGCTTTACGCCCAAGAGTAATTTTGCTTTTAAAACTCATCTGTGCTTAAAATGATCGAAAAGAATGTATGAACCATACTCATTAGGTGAGAACAATTATTGTGATTAACAATTGTTATGCACTAAATTGAAGTGTTATTTTGATACAATCATGGCATTTTGTTTGAGTATAATTACGTAAACCAGAAAAGTAAATTTTCTTCCAACTAAAGTTCCCCCCTATACTTAGAAAAGGAGAATTTAATCATACTACACGTTGTAACATGTTATAAAATCTGAATGCTTTAACATTTTAAAAATGACATGACAGGGAATTCTGGATAAACAGGGGGAAGAGAAATCCAAATCAGAACAACATGGTAATCAGGTGGCATCACAAGAGAGGTGTACATAACGTGCGTTGCTGCCACTACTGAGTAAGTGCCCATGAGCAACTTCCACAGCTTTTGAGGAAACTGCAGGAGCCTCCTGGTGAGCTCCAAGAATGGGCTCTAAGCACAGCTTGGAAGATCCTGTATTCCACCAGGTGGGATATTCCCCCTTCTGCTCTCCAAAGAGCAATGAATGAGTCCATGTTGTGCTGGTCCAGTAACAAATCTCAGGGTGGGAAAGGCAGGACTGCAATACGATGACGCATGAAGTTGAATATTCAACTGTCTTTCCTAATTATCATCAATACCAGCAATGGATCATCTGGTCAATATGTAGAAGTATAGCTACATAAAACCACAAAATTATAATCTACAGTTAAGTGCCTTTTCTTGGATCTTAGCAAAATTGCGTGAAATAGAACACAAAACCTGTGTTTTCTTTGCAATAAAGGCAATTTAGTAACCTAATCAGACCACTAGTATGAAAGAAAAAATAAATTAAAACAACCCTGGAGAATAATTCTGTGCTACTGCTCAAGAGATTTCCAAAATTTCTACCAATCTGCCAAAACTAGTCCTCAACATGATCAGTTGCTGAGACAAAACTGGCTTTGCTGATGGAATTAGAAATTTACTTTTTCTTTGGCCATTGTTAATAGCTACATCCATAAGCAGATCTCAGGAGAAGAGCTAGAAAGTTCACCTTAGAAATGCATTTCTAAAACCATAAAAGGCCCATTTAATTTAATTTACTGTACCAGAGTTCAGTATTTATTAACATCTAAAAATCCTTCTCCTGTAGCTAAAATCTTATGTCAGTGTTCCCTCTTAATAGGCCAAGCACTCAAAATTCCCCAAAGTAGAAAAATGTGAGCTAGAATTTACAGCAGAAATGCTCAAGGCACAGCATCTACTGATGTTTCTCACCACAGTAATGCAGCAGTGTATGAAAGCATCCCTTTTCCTTCTGCTCTATTAACCTTTCTGCTCCTTGTCAGTCATGGAAATAGCCATTGAGATCATGCTGCCAATGTAGCATCATTTAGACAAAATGGACCCATCAAATTTAAATATATATAAAGATATTTTCATTATTCTTATCTCCCACTCCCCTTTTGATTCTTTTCAGTGACTTCTTAAGTGGATTTCCAGCCATTCATTGATTAATGAAGTAACAGACTCATAGATTACAGCCAGAAAACCAAACAAAATAATTAATCAGATGTTTTCTGTTTTGTTTTTTTTTTTTGCAAACCAAGGGGCCAAAATCTCATCCAAAATCATCAGGGATCTCTTTCCAGTCTGAAAATGGGAATGTGTCAAAGGCAGGAGGAATCCAAATGATTTGTATTCTCTGTTGTGCCAGACATATAAGGATGACCTCTCGTCTCTCTCAACATCACCAAGTAGACTTCATTATTTCTCTCTCTCTTTTTTTTTTAATCCTTAGCATCTGTGAAAATAGGTCTTTCTTTAATTTGCATGCAGACTAAAAGAAGTTTCTGAGAGAATGTAAACAATCAGGAGGAATTGTTAACACAAACCTCCCATTTCTGCTTCATGCTATCCCGAGAGAAAAGATGAATTTCTCATATTAGCAGTCCCTGCCAGCCTAACCTGACCAACCAAGAGCTTTCTTCCCAAACCACCCAACTAATTAACAAAGGAGTGTGAGTGGAATTTTTTGAGAGGGAAATCCAAGGTTCCATTCACAGGCTCTGTGGCTGAAACTACACACAGTGACAGAGCACAGCACAAGAAAGAAATAGCATCTAAATGTGGCTTTGAAAACTTTGTTTCTAATATTTTCCCTCTAGTATCTGCTACTTGTGAGTCTTACTCACAGCATCCAGTAATTATTTCTGAGTGACAGAAAACACTCATTGTTCCAACCCTTAGGAATTCCTTGCCAATTAGTGGTACTACCAACTCTGTGGAACAGGAGACACTGTAAACTTTCTCCTAGAATTAATTGAAAACTATTTCTGCTGGTGGATGCAATAATGTATTGGCACATATTTCATCCACATGCAAGACTGGGAGAAGATGAGCAGATATTTCCTTGCATTATCAGGCAGAAATAAAAAGGAATGGACTGAAGCATGGTTGGATCAAGGGTATAAAAGAAGTAGCTTTTACTCCCTGATACTTCAGGAAGAGTGTAGAATTATTTTTGAATAGGGAAACGATCCCATGTCACCCTGTTTTCCTGTCTCTTGAGAAGTGCTTATATTTCATGACCACAGACAGCAAAAATGAAGTGTAAAACAACTGTGTTAGAGCCAAATATTCAAGATAAAGACAGAAGAAATATACTCTGTCTTCTGGAGCTATGCACACATGTTGGTGTCTCTGATGTCTACAGTAAAGCTTTCCCTAACCAGGTCTCTGTTTATTTCCTTGCAGGGGAGCAGCATCACCAGATCAGCTCAATACATAAGGAATGTGTGCCAATTTATTACTTAGCAGCCAGCTAATATATTTCAGAAAGCAGACTACTCCTGTAAAATACTGCTTCTTCACAGTAATTAATCAGCAACTTGCTCAACATAACATCTTTGTCCTTATTTTTCTAATAAATGGCAAAGCAGCTCTCCCCATACAGTCTCCTGTTGCTAATTTAATTAACTGGAAGCATGTGACTAGTTTATCTTTAATAGTGCACACTTTTTCTTCAGAGGGATCCATCAATGCTTCCTATATTATTTTCCTGCCTATTTCCTCCTGCCCTTGCACTATCCATCAGGAACCAAATCTACTTGCTATTTCCCCTTCCTGCAGTTCCAGAAGCTATTATGGCTGTGGCACACAAGGGCAAACAGAAGTGACAGCCTGGCCTGCTCCAGAAATATGACCATGACTCACCACTGCACTTTGAACCTCCAGTGTCTCATGCCTTTTACAAAGTATTTTCTGCCTGTATATCTCCATAACTAATTAATTCTTAGCAGAGTGCTTACTAAGTAGATTAGGAAAGCGCTGTAGCTCCAGGCTCTATTTATGTTAATGGAGAGGTTTAGTCTCAGGCTGGTCAGCTTCTAACCTTTGCAACAGCAACATCTGAACACAAAATCAGTGCTCATCAGAAATACTGTCAAAATACATTTCTGTGTTTGCCACTTCATTCCAAAACATGAAAATAGCATTCCCCTGGAAGGAAAGAGCTCAGTGACCTTTGGCAGAACACACACCTCGGTGAGATCAGAGTCCCCCTTAAGGCACTCAGTCACGAAGGCTCCTGGAGATGCTGAGACACAGCCCAGGGCTATGGCTGTGAGAGGCCAGAACTGGCAATTAGAGGTTTTCAGGCTGATCCATGATCTTTCCATTACTGTGCTGCATGGCACCAGGCAAGTAATGACATCCACCATCTCTTTTGTTATTCATCTATTAAATGGGTATTACAGCACAAATATTCTCACTGTGCATAAAGGAACCTTCTGAAGACTCTAGATGGCAAAATTCTTTAAACACAGGTATTCAACTGGCAGGCTAGATAAAACAAGCCAAATTTCAGAGACTGTAAAAAAAATACTAGAAAGCACAGAGCTGAAATAAATTACTTGTCTAATTAAATTCCATTCACATACCTTGAATTTCATACAGTGTTTATGAATAATATGTAGCAACTGAAAAGAATTGACTTCTGCTTACATATTTAACAAGCGAAGTCTGAGTTTCCTAAAACAGCTCATTTACCCAATCAGATTTTGTGGTAATCACAGATAATGTCATGTATCTGAGGCCTTATTATGGAGCCACCATGCCTGTATCAAAGTCTTGGCTTTTTTCTTTCCCAGGCTTTTAATAAAATCATAACCATTGCCATCAACAGTGTGTGAATCTAAAAAGACTACTGGGTTATGCCATCCCTTCCTGATAGAGTTAAGAAGGGTAGAATGAATTATGAAGTAACATGAAGTCCTGTTAAACAGCATTAAATGGGGAAGAAAAGCAAATGAAATTTTATAGGCACCTGTAGGAACTTAATAATTCACCCAAGAGCAGCAAAGATCCCATCATCAGGTATACAGAATGTTTTAGAGGGAAAAAAAATTGCAATACCTAATTAACTTTCAGTACTTCCAAGGTATGTTAAATTCATCTAAGCATACAGCACCAAAATTATTTTGAGTTTTAATTAATATTTATTTCAGATATGCATCTTGGGAAAAATTCTTTGCCAAGCCTTAATTAAAGATCACCTTACTCATGGCCCAGTTTTCTTTCCTTTAGAACTTTATGTTCATTATATTTAATGTTAGTGAGGTAAAACTCAGGTGGAGTAGCTTTCCCCTTAGCCTGGAGAAGAGAAGGCTCCAGGGAGACATCAAAGCCCGTCCCAGTGTCTAACGGGGCTCTAAGAGAGCTGAAGAGGGACTTTGGACAAGGGATGGAGTGACAGGACAAGGGGGACTGGCTTCCCCCTGCCAGAGGACAGGGGTAGATGGGATATTGGGAAGGAATTGTTCCCTGGGAGGGTGGGGAGGCCCTGGCACAGGGTGCCCAGAGAAGCTGTGGCTGCCCCTGGATCCCTGGAAATGTCCAAGGCCAGGTTGGACGGGGCTTGGAGCAGCCAAGTGGAAGACAGTGGAAGGTGTCCCTGCCCATGGCAGGGGGTGGAATGAGATGAGCTTTAAGGTCACTTTCAACCCAAACCATTCCGTGATTCTGTGATTCCCCAAATTTGAAAGATATTTTGGCCTCTAACTGTGTATAATTTGATTGTGAACACAGAATCAAGCTGCCCTGAATTATTCAAGTTTTGTTTCTCAGTCTGCTTTCCCCACATCTCTATTTTCAAACCTGTTACATGAGTAAGACACAGCTCCTTGCATTTTTGTACGCTTTGATATCTGCATGAAGCTTGTATTAAGCTTGTGTTAGACCTGTTTGTATACAAGGAAACAATGGTGATGAACAGATAAAACATTTAAATTTACTTTGAACTACAAGTATTTATTTCGTACAGTCAGTGGGAACAGAATCCCCACACAGGAAGAACAAAGAGGGTTCCAAGGCAATATCAGAGGACAGTGTATCTGCAGAGTTAACACCCGTCCATCAGGAAAGCTGTTCATGAACAACTGCAAAAGAAGTTGTTCTGTCAAAGAAATACTCAAAACAAGCAGAATCTGCTCTGTAGTGCTGGAAGAGCAATCACAGCACAAACACACTGAAAAGCTCGTGGGAGGTTTCACAGAATGAGCTGCAGTTCCCTCTTTCGACACCCTATGACTGCAAAGTAAATTGTTTTATGCTTATGAAAAAATTAATCTTTTCTGTATTTCAGGGTGGGTTATTACTTTGGTTATAAATGTACTTCCACTTTTATCATGGTACTCTGTTATTTTGCATACCATGAAGAATAAACACTATAGAAGTCCTTGACTTCAAAAAAGGCATGATTTGTTCTGCTGGAGAATGTTTTCATCAAGCAGGAAAGACAAAAACTTGCACACCTTATTATGACATTGTAACTATTAAAAAAAAAAAGTAGACCTGAGATGGTAATTAGTATTCCTAACAAGATACCAGCACAATCTGATATTATTAGATTGCCCTCTTTCTACATTAAAAGTAACTAATGGGTCAATTTTCTGTAGGTCTCACTATAGTGATACATGAAAGGCTTTTTGCCCTGAAGCCAAGATCACAGAAACACAAAATAAATAAATAAAAACACAAATGGAAACATAAAAAGCATAAATAGATTTTGATGAAATTAAAGTCTCTCCTTTAGGGGGTCCACTGTTATTATTCTGCTATCATGGGTTTGAGATTTCCCATCTTCCTGCCTCTTGAATAATGATATTGTTGATATTTAAAAGCCTGCACTGAGATGGTAATTTATATGAGAGGATGAGTTCAGTGGAAAAACACAGGTTTACAGTACCTGAATCCTATGAAGCCAGTGAGCAGTGCTAAAACCAGACATATTGTGACTGCTCTGCCCTACCCAAAACATGCCGTAAATTCTGTATGGAAAATGTTCCTTCATCCAGTTCTTGTCACTGGATTGCAACTCAATAAGGCCGTGATCTTAAAGTAGGGCTCCTACTCTTTTCCTTTGCATGCTAACAACACTGATAGCTAATCCAGAGAACAAAGTGTGTGAGAACAGCAATATATGAGAAAACATACCTTTTACAGGTGTCGCCCTGGTTTTTCTACTGTTCTGTGTTTTTACTTTTGTAGTAGAAGTTCTCATGCATTTTCTATAAACATAGCTCTTGTTTTTCTAACCGGCCTAGAATGTTTTCTGAACTTCTGGATTGTTTTTCATTCCATTCTCCTAGGCGGAGACATTTGATGGATTTTTCCTTTGATCAGTGTGATTGAGGGGTGGTAATTTCTCCCTCCAATCCATGGTGGTTTTTAAGAACATATATAATAAAGTTCGGGGTCTCGCCCCGTCTCTCTCTTTTTCCTTGCTTCCCACCTGGCGAGGTCTGAGTGGTTTTTTCGTGTCCGAGTGCGACATACAGGAAGTTTTTGTATCAGCAGGTACTCTATAATGTCACTGTAATGTGATCAGTTGCACTGCATTCCTTTAGCTTCAGGTTCTTAAACACAGCTTGGGTTTCTTAAGTAAATTACCAAAGAGAAAAGCTCAAGAGCAGGAAATGTCACTTAGATAAAAACTGTATTTACAGCTAGACCTACTGATACAGTAATTTCCTTTAAAAGGCACATCTTCTCATATGTTGCTGTTCTCACATACATCTGGTCTCTGCATTATCTATCAGTGTTAATAGAACACAAAGGAAAAATAATACAAACCTAACATTAAGATGTCTCATAATTATTCAGCCAAAAAAACCCCAGCGACTCAGTGCAGCACTCATTACAAACAAATTAAGGTGCAGGGCTCTTTCCAGTTAAAAATATTCTATGTACTGACCATGAGGCACAGTCATTAGAGCACTCTCATAGTCATATCAACATCTGTAATATTTAGTGCCTCGATTCCACTGATTCCAATCACAGCTGATGTGTATGCCTGGTGTATTCCTGGGTCTGGGCTACAGTTTTTGCATGACTATTCACTAAGTGAGGTGTTGCTAAAGGCATTATTGCATTATCACTACAAACCAATGACACGTGGTGACATTCAGTGCCTACGTTAAGGTACCAGCCAGTTCTTGCTATGTTATCACATTACCCTCTTACTTTTAAAACTACTCTATTGCACAGGTTTCAGTATCTCATCACTCTTACTGACCCCTAAGGCAGTAGGAGCCTTTGATACCATTATTGCTACCTATCATGGCACTCCTTTAAATCATTTGAGAGAGAGGAATGCAATGAATCCTTTGGTACATGACACAGACCTGTAGTCAGGATGTTCTTCCATAATCTCACTTGTCACCCACATGGATCAAAATGCCCAAGTCTGAAAACTTTTTGACTACTGAGAATCCCTTTTGAAACAGGAAGTTTTGGGTGAGGGAAAGATGCCCCAGAGATTTTGATGACTTTGACCATAACTGGCAGTTCCTGTGCAAGAATTTGTGAGGTTTGTTTTACACATGCTCAGTGCTAACTTTGACTGCTGTAAATCACCAAAGAAGGTGCATACAACTTCTGTGTCAATAAACTGTTCTGTCTGGAACATACATTTTCTTTTGCAACCATAAAGAGATGAAAAAAACCAGAATTTTAATAGAAAAGTGCAACGTGCATGTTTTTATTCAACACACTAGATTTTTTTGAGAGCTGTCAGTTTTCATCCTGTTTACTAATCTAGAATTGACTACTGTGTAAAGCCAAATACTCACAGACTCTCAGGAGAATGCTAATGCATAAATGCACAGTACAAATTAATCAGAATGAAGATGAGTGGTAAATAGTCACTAACAAAGAAACAACCACAAAGTTCAACGAATATTCACTGAATACACATTCTGTTTTAAACTCTGCTATTTGTAATGAAATGCAATCCTACCAGACAATCAGCTTTTTACTACAGAACATCACTTTAAGCATGTGCTATCTACAAATCATCTCATCTTTTAAACACTTGAATGCATAAACAAATAGTTGCAAAGCAGCAAGATATCTCACCAGCAGCTAATTTATTGTATGACTTCATTCATCTCATGATGAATATTCCCAAGTTGGATTTCCATTTTAAAGTATCTATGGATTTTGTTACTGTCTCTTTTAGTTAAATCCTTCTTACTTTTCCACAATAAAGTGGTTCTAATTGCCTACTTGAGACAAGACTTGGCTTTACTAGGATTTCTGGATGTAAATTTGAGATTAAAATTACCCTTCCCAAACAAACAGCAGCAGCTAACACAGCAATACAAATAGTTTTGTTCCACAGCAGCAGTCAAGAGTCTGGATCCAGAGCTCCCTTGTGTCAGCAGTAATCTGATGCATTGAAGAAAACTGAGTCACAGAATTCTAAGTTCCTCTTTTCAGTCAATCAGCAAATTTCCTTAAGCAGCTTGTACTGGAGGGGCAGGGCAATCCTTATCCTAAAACAAAGGCCAGTGAGACTAGGAATCCTTCCACAGACTTGGTGGCCTTTGGATGCAGCCCTAAAGCAGAGAAAGGAGGACACTTGAAGGGATTATATCCTAGTTAGAATGATCTCATGGACACTCAGGCAAACCTGCACAGTTCAACAGGAACAGTATCAAACTAAGTTCATCTAATAATTTCTGAACAGTTCTATCTTTATTATAATTTGACAATCAACTAGACACCATGTAACACAGACTGCATAATAGGCAAATGGGAATCTAATAACTTTCTCTAAGTTTTGTATTACTGCCACTTGAAACACTTTAAAATGGAAAATCTCACTGCAATTACAATTTTCTCTCATCAGTATAGTCTTCTAAACTCAAACTGTGTGCTCCTGCAGAAAGTATTAAGAAATAAATGCTGTTCAAGGAACCATACCAGGCTTTTAGAACAATGAAGTATTTTTTTTTACACTTCATATGGAGACCTATGAAAATGGACACAAAGCCTATTTCTGGCTGTTCTCACAAACACTAGAACATAAAGCCCTCACTTTTAGGGTCATCATGCAAGGAAACAGTCCTGTAGCAGCAAACGGGAACATCACTGGATATAAGTCACTGTCCTCTGCTCTGACACATGGATGGAAACTGATACAGGACTGAAAAGAGCAGCATTTGTACTGTAATACAGCTTTGAAAGAAAGTCAGATGTCTTCCATGTTGGCTTTAGAGAGTCTGCCTTAATTCGTGAATTGATATTTGCACAAAGGAATACATGAAAACAAACGCAGATGCAGAGTGAATAAAGCAAGCTGAAGGGATGTGTTGGGGATATGCCTTTCATGGAGAGATCAAACCTGTTATGTTTATGATGATACATTCAGGTATTTAACATAAAACATTTGGAAAGGTATCCCACGGTGAAGGCTCCATTGAGAATTTTCCTTACAACATTTTCATTTTGAATGTCTCTGACTGGATTCAAGCTCATCTAGAACTGCTAGACAGAGGACACATCGATTCCCCTATGAGGCTCTGGAAAAGGTAATATTCCTCCACAGAAAACTATTCAGCCATTCATTTCCAAATGCCATGTAGGGAGTCCACCTTCCTGCCACTCTCGAGTTAAACATTTATTCTCAAGGCTCTTATGAGTCAGGAAGTTTCCTCAGGAAACTTGGCAAAAACTGGTCATATATTGATTTAGTCTCTAATAAAGACTACTGGGAGAGGTCAAATGGAAGTGGACATTTGGAGAACATCAGGCTTACCCAACAGGAAGTGAAATGCAATCAAATGTCCACCTCTGAAGGGGGGAGATGTTCAAGCTCTGGAATTAAAAATAAAAACCTACCAAACAGAACAGAAATGCATCAACCTTTCTTCAGTCTAGTTCCATTTAGTCCTCAGCTATGACACATTCTCTGTGTATCATATTAACTTGAGAGTCAGCCCTAAGTTATTTTTATACCCACAAAAATATATCCCTAAAATCATAATGCCCTGGATGAGTAATATTTCAGTAATACTTTGCAATCAAATAAACAACTCTTGCACTACTATATCCCTGAAGGTACAGCCAGACACTTCCTCTGCCAATTACCAGACAGCTCATGGAAAGCCAGCAGGTGTGACAAATGAGCTGGAGTTTTCTAGACTGCTTTACAACAGATGTATTTACACATTTCACAATCTTCTGGTAGGGATGGTGCATGCCACTGCCAAATGTTAGATGAAATGTTATCAAACAGAAGTCTCCCAACAAATTCCCATCATGTTGACTATTAAGATCAGCCTGCCACGGGTAATTTTTCATGTTATGGCATGTCCTCAATCAAGATTTTTTTAAAGCTATTGTTACTATTTTAATTATCCTTCTCTTACTCACCACTACATGAAAAGTACATATTTTACATGAACAAACTGCAGAATGCCTGTCTAGAGACTTGTGCCACTTACATTTTTAAAGTACTTCATAAGCTTATTTAATAATTAAATTTTAAAAAACCCACATCAAAACAATAAATCTGATCTCACTTTTATTTTATACTCCTCTGCAAAGGGCTCTCTCTTTCAGACAGTAGCAGAGGATTTTGTCTTGCCTGAGCAGCTGCTCTTTACCACATCATCTGTCATTCCTGGAGCAGATCGATGCTGAGAAGAGCCACTTGGTGCCCGCAGCTGGGACAGCCCCAGGTGTCCCCGGGTGCTGTCGGTGACAGTGTGGCCTCAGGCACACCTTTCAGAGGAACAAAAAGGGGTTCCTGGGGAAGTTGTCACTACAGAGGAGCCCACAGGGCCTGGACCCTTTGCACCTCTTCCACAAGAAGTGGCAGCTTGGGATGCACTGGCGCATTTGTAGTGATAGCACAGAACATGCTGGGCCCAAAAACCAGCTTACAGGCCAGCTGCAATCTTAATAAAATACAGTACTACTCATGGATTGAACCTGATGGTTACAATTTCCTCATGGTAACACAGCCTACTGTGTTCAGACAGCAGCACCCTCTGAACAGGAAAATACAACACTACAGACACAACCCCACTCAGCAGAGCTATTACAGACCACACACCTTAAGTGGTGTGTCAGGCTCAGTGCACTTCACAAACACATAAACCACAAGTATTAATCTGGTGGTGCTCTATAATCATGTTGTTTCTTCATATGGTAATGCATGTTCACACCTACAAAAATACTTCTCTTCCTTCTTCAGCATCTTAAATATAAAAGTGTCAAACAGTGCTTTGAACAAGGGGTTTATAACTGCCCAGGCTACGAGCAGGTTAGTTTCTTTACATCTCTTTAAGGAGAGCTGAGCAATTAAAGGAATTTAAAAAAGAATCACAATAAAATCCACAGTCCACAATTGCAACTTACATTAAAAGTGAGTTCTGATTTCTATGTCTTTGACACGTTTTCAGTAACTTCCAGAAAACCTCCAAGCTTCCAAGATTTGCTAGCACAGCTATGGCACTGAAGCTAAAGCTTGTGTATTAATGCATTCTGAGGAAAAAATCTAACTTGTTTTCAATTCCATTGTTTGCATTTCACTCTGCACTTGTTAGTCACGTGTTTCATGCACTTAGGCAACAGAAACAATTTTCTAAGACTGAAAAAACACATTTATTATTAGCATTTTCAACAAATATATTTAGTAGAGAAATATGTGGATAACTGGATCCTGGATTTTCCAAATAGCAGGGGCTCTGGAGACAATTTTTGCACAAACTAAAAAGCAGAATACATTAATAACTAGAAAACATGTTTAAATACGATTTTACCTCTAAAAGTGCACATTTTTTAGATATTTCAAAATGAGGAAAGAGGTTTTGCTCCTACCTCTTCCAAAGCCCACAGTGAATCAACCACAGGCTTGATCTTCTTAGTGTTATATAGATTTAGGAGTTTGTCCATCACACCCTTGATCAGGCCACTTCGATTCTGTTTGAAAAGTAGATTCAACAGGGAAAATCCAGCAATGACTTTGTTCTCCTCATACAGCTTGATAGGATTTACTTTCTCAACCTGCCACCACTGGAAACCAAGAAACAACAGCATGGTTAGAAAAACATTTGTCAAGAAATGTACAGGAAAAGTTCACAAGAAAACTGTCTGTGCAGATGTGATAAATGACTCATCTGTCAGCTCTAAAGCAACAGCCAAGAGAAGCAGCAAGGATTTGATTTAAGGATGAGGCAAAAAAGTATGCAGCTGACTGACAAGCCAAAACAAAACACAAACTCGTGCTGGAGGAGGTCAGGGTGTGAGAAGGAGGGTGAACAGATCTGGGTTTACATGAGGGTCTGGCAGGAAGGAGTTTGGATTACCTTCTCCCTTCTGCTCTCCAGCTATCTCCAGACAGCCACTCAGCTGCCCAGATGTTCACAGGCAACTCTTGGCTATGACTCTTCTCAAAACCAAGGGAACCAGGCACTGCCTATCAGCTGCCAGTTACTTTACATCCATTATTGTGTTTATGACACTCGAGCGAACCTCGTAGTATCTAATGAAAGGATTTTATTTCATTTAGCCCAAGAGCATCATCAAGAGTGAGCGATGCCACTTCCCTGCAAATTTTATTTGAATGGGTAAATTTTTAATTGTAATTTTCATACAATTTTGATGAGTTAATTCTGCAGCATAATTACATAAAGAAACTAGTTACACTTGTGTCGCAGTTGGAGACGAAGGAAGCACGCAGACTCAAGCTCAGCTCAGGACAGGACCCAGGGCCAAAAAGCCCAAAAGGCCAAAAGGCCTGAAAGCCAAAAAGGGGCCAAAGGCCCTGCCTTTCTTTATTCAGTCATTTTTATGCCTTTTCAAAGACACCCGTGGATTGGAAGATGAGGTTACCACCTCTCCAACCACACAGGACACTGACACAGTCTATCATATTCCCCGCCTTAGGGAAAGGAATGAAAACAATACAGGTCGGTTAGGAAAACAAAGCTATGTTTACAGAAAATGCATGAGAAACTCTATTACAGGAATGAAAACATGGAAAGACTGCAAAACTCAGGGCAACACACTTGTATGCAAAATTTTGTATGTTTTTTTAATTCATTCAATTTATTAATATTTATTCCGTCAGTAAAGACCAATACTATCTGAAAAACACTTCAGTGGAAATTTATTTCATTGGGCCAACCTACCCTACAAATTACATGCATCTGGATATTCTTACATTAACAGTAAAAAGGCTGCATAGCAAAGATTATCTTGTTTTAGTTCACAAATGTGTGACAATAACAAGGATCCTCCCACTACAACCATTAGGAAAATGTAGGAGGCAAAGAACAGCTCCTTGCTACGGTCTCTGGCTTATCTTGTTTTCAGCTGCACAGAGACTTTTGAAGCCAATTCCTCCCGGGAAGGGGTTGTTGCTGGAAGCTGCAAACGAGCTTTTGGCAGAAAGATCATATGACAGATGTTCAGAAAAGACTTTTCCCTATGTTTTTTCCTGTATGAAGGAGTCGCTTTCACTCCTGGTTAACTTATTTCTTGCTGCCAGTTTATGTGATATATTTGTCCTTTTTTTGATCTCTAGGTTTTCTGCACAGATTTCTGTTGTAGTAAGCTGAAGAGAAAAGAAATTAACATTTGAACTTTGAATTTGTTGACCTCATCAATTAGGAAACAAATGCTACATCATCATCTCTTTGATGTCATTTGAAATGAACATGGAGAACTGAAAAATGGTCTTCTGTAGGAAACAAACTTTTGAAATGACTGGACACAGGCCCCTTCTTAAGAGATGTATGTCCTTTATTTCACTGCACGGTCCTGACTGTCTTCAGATACAAGAAACCTACAGGGTACAGTTATTCATGTCAATGGGTGTGATATTCTGCCAGAAGTAAATAAATAATGCAGTCTAAACTTAGCTGTATAAGAGATCTATGTCTCATAGCCAACAATTTCACTTGCAATATGAAATGTACACTGATCCAATTCCTGTCTAGCTGTCCTGCCAGAAGAAAACATGGCACAAAAACACAACATCGGAAGTAACAGCTCAATAGAGATAAATGAAAATGATGAAAATGCTACAGAAAAGACCAAAGTTAGAGGACAGAGCAGAATCACAGGGACACTTACTGATTTTGCAAAACTGAAGAAGCTTTTTGTCTCCCCAGTAACCATGTTAGATGAACCTGTAAAAGATGAGCACAATCACACACAGCTTATTACAAGCTACAGCAGACCATTTAGTATACGTACAATCATCTCTATGATTTATGTTTAAGAAAAAAAACATGCCCAGGTTTAAAAGAGATTCGTAGAAGTATTTATACTTTGAGAATAAATAACAAAGAGGCCAAGGCAACCAAGTCCTCCAGGTTTATAGGAATTCTGAGATGACACTGACAATCTATCAAATCTCCCAAAGCCAGGGACAGGCTAAGTTCTATTGGGCATATTCCCACAAATACAGAAATCCCTTCAGCTGTCCCTTCCAACAGGAGCTTTCCCCACACAGCAGGGCAGCCTGGAAGAACTGCAAGGGAGATGTGTCTGCTCCGTGGGGGGAGCAGCCCACAAACAGGAGTGGAAATTTGTGAACAGAAGCCTGGGCTTGGATTCCTCAGAGTCTTGTCAAATAAACCCAACAGTATTCTTCCTGAAATTGTCCTTCAAGCTTCCCTCTCATAAAAACTCTATTGCAGTTTCCTTGGCTACACAATGATTGCCAGAATGAGAGATCCAAACTTTCTCCCATGCTTCTCCTGTATCACTCAATGATGTTTAACAATTTGAAACGTATGTTCAATTTTGGATTTACTTTTCTAAATATTTTTTTAAAGAGTTTGTATTACTGTTTGTTTCTCAGTAATTTAGTTCATGCTCAGCTTCACTAAAATCCTTGATTGGGAATGATCAAACTGAGAAAGCATAACATGTCAATGACCAGTTCTGGAAGGAGGGGCTTGGATGATTTTAAGCTCTGCAAAGCTTTAGTTTTGAAATATGTACCTGCTTTTTTCCACTTACCATATAAAATGTAAGTCCCAAGTGGTTTGAGAAGACTGAGGCCTTTCCCAGTATTTTCTCCACAAAGACAGTCCAAAACAATATCTACTCCATCTGTCGAGATTCTAAAAAAGCAAGGAAAAACTCCTACTTTGCAGTAAGATACATAGGGCTGGTCAGGCTGATTGTTAACAAAATACCAACATTTTCCAGGTACTTTAGAAAGGACTCTAAGGCTGAGACTTTGACTATGTGAAAACTTTACCCTCATGAAAAGACATTTCAGACTTATTCAGTGGCACAGTGCAAGTTTTTCAGGCAAGCCAACCCACACCTCTTAGGATTTAAAGAGGGGGAAACCATCTTGTTTTCCCTTTTTCAGGGCTTTCAGTAAAATTATATTATCAAAAGACAGGCAACAGATACAAAGGTTTTTTTGACTGAATGCAAATGTCAGAGAATGTTTGGTTTTATTGTCAATGAATATTATAAAGAAAAAGGATGTTTTTCTTATTCACATCTAACATTATTTTTCTGAATATATAAGGAAACAGATCTTCTTATCCTAGTTTCTTTTCAGACCAAATGACTTGTAAAGTTATTTACAGTCTTTTTCCTCAGATGTCTTATCAACTAGATAGCAGCAAAGAGTTAAATCAAGCATAAAGAGAAGTCACTAAGAGCTAGAAATCCAGCACAGGGGTTACAATCAGGCCATATAAGAGAAAGCAGAAAGTATTTATACTGTTTCAATAAACAGTTTCCATATTTATAACTTTCCAACAGCTCTGTCAATGCAATATCAATATGATGCTGAAGAAGAAAAAAAAATACGCCAAATAACCTGATTTAGGGGAGAGGCAAAGTTTTATGGCTTGTAATGCATCTTGCTGTTTCCTCACAAAACAAAAGCGAGACCCAGACATCCAGTGGTTACAAACAGGAGCAAAACCAGGCAACTTCACTCCTTGGTACTGCTGCCACATGTGGGACAATAAATTGTTTTTACTCAGGCCACTGGATGAGCCTTCACTGTAAAGGAATAAAAATTTTACAGTGAAACAGCTTTTGGAGGCTTCCCTGGTTGAACCGATTCCTCATCCCCTATGAATATTTCCACATTCATAACACCTCTTATGGG
Source organism: Eulacestoma nigropectus (assembly GCA_013397775.1). Classification (NCBI taxonomy): domain Eukaryota; kingdom Metazoa; phylum Chordata; class Aves; order Passeriformes; genus Eulacestoma; species Eulacestoma nigropectus. Next base: position 151,065 of record VZTE01000558.1, read on the forward strand.
TTTTTTTTGGTTTTTTCCATTTGCTTGGACTTTTTGGTCGTTGCTTTTGTTTTGTTCATTTTTTTGAGTTTTCTCCCTGATGAAAGCTTTTCCCTGGAATGCCCTAGTCACCTGCAATAAAGCAGGTTCCTACCACTATGCTTTCTCCATCACAGCTCCATCCTTTTCTGCTCACAGACTTTTAGGAAATGAACACTCCAAGCAGAACACAGTACACAGCTAATATCCATCAAACCAAACAACTCCACCATTCCCCTCGCTGCCACTGCCAGAAGACAATTTGTCAAAACAGCATTCTCAGAATTACTGCAGTAGGTTTACTAAAAATCTTTTCAATGCAAACTGAAAATGGGAGGATCTGAGTAACAAATCAGAGCACTGGCATATTCTACAGGGTGCCACCTCTGTCTTGCAATCAGGACTATTCATCGAGCTGATATTAAACACCTCTGTGCCAGGAAAGAAGCACAAACTAGCTTGCTACATGTTTTATCTCTTGTACCCACCCTGATTTCTCCTGCAATACCAGCCTGCCCTGCTATCAGCCCAGACAGAATTTCTGCCACCTGCACCAATATCAGTATCAACAGTTAGACAAACTGAAAAACAAAGTATTTGAAAGCACATAAACAGAAACACACATGATGACTTCAAAAGGCAACAGGATGATTTTAATCTGAATGCAAACAAACAAAATCTAATGTTCTGAAGTTAAAGCAGACATCATGTGCTCTGATATCAGTCCCTGGCAGAGGATAAAAACCCAGGCAGATAAAAGCACACCAGAGAACCCCCAAACCTGGATACCTTACAAATCCACTGAAAATATCTTATTTGGTGCATTACAGTGAGCAAATACATATGCAAATGAAGGCAAAGTACATCCTTCTGTTAAGACCTTTAGTTTCTTTCACTTAATTTACTTTGCTCACTACAGATGTCCAAGTAGGAACATGGATTGAAAAACCTTATGTTGTTTATCAAGACATAGGGAGATGCTTGCTATCCTGTCCCTAGTGGACAGATGGAATAACTGGAATAAACTACAGCTCCCAAACTCACAAAAGTAGTCTCTTCCCATAAATATGATCAGCCTGGTGCCTTTCATAGTATTTTGCCAGATACTATACAGACCTCAGGAAAATACAAGATTACCTTTTTACTTCTTGAACATAGTCTGCATTCCTGTCAAACAGGTGAGTTACCGAGTTTTTGATTGCTTCATGTTTGAAAGATGAAGCTGTTCCAAAAACAGTAACATTGGGAATGGTTGAACAGAGCTGAGCAACAGCTTGACCCTGCAAACACATTGTTATGTTAGTTCACTGACATGGAAATTGGTTGACAGAGTTTGCAGCTGCCAATTCACTCATGACACAGCAAAACCCAAGACCAAACATGTGCAAGCACTTCCCAAACTAGTTTATTTCCACTGAAATACAGTTCAGCCACAGGAAAAAAGACACCTAAATCACAAGGATATTCTGAAGACAAAGCAGTCCTAATAGAGTAGGTCTAGTCTTCCATTCCTAAGGGATCATATCTCCTTATGGTTTCAGCAGGAGACAGCAAGTTGCTATAACAAATGCTGCATAATAAAGAAAATCTGCTTTACCTCTTATCGATAACAACAGTTATTACTCATTATTCAAAATGCAGAAATAGCCCCCAGTCACACTAACAGTTCTGCTTAGGCAGGGCATAGAGCACGTCCAGGAAAATCATTCTCCCTCCTGGTCTGGGCAGGAACCCAGTGGGGTCCATCAGATGCTATGTCAGCCTTTAGGCAGGACCTGGGGCATTGAAGAATTTGTGCAATCAGATATCTGTACTTCGAGTTTCCAGTTTTAGGTCCCAGAAAGCCTTAACTGCATTTTAACCTCTAATTTCATGAGGTGGAGAGAAGGGAAACTGCTTAACAGCTGAGCCATTTAGATTTCAAAAAACATCCCAACAGGTCATCTTTTTACCACCCTAGGTTTTGTTTTACTCTTAACACACTAACAAAAGGAAAACAGACTTTTGGTAGCCACACCCTACCTCTTCTTGCACCCACATTATTCCACTGGAGCCAGCACAGTTACATGAATATACTCAGAAGTTAAAAAAATGGCACTGCCATTCTAAAAAAATTGTCAGATAGAATTCAGCAGACTCTTACTTACATCTACAGCCCAAAGATTATAATTTGTAAACTCTACGCATGACTAGTAAAATCACCCAGGGATAAACACATTTCTGTTCACTCCAACCAGAAACCCTGATTATTAGTTGTACCTCCCAGTAATTAGCACTTGGGTTTTATTCAGAGCAGGACAATTAGCTAACCCTGCATACCCTGGGGGTCTTGGCATCCTCATGTATTCTGCTGAATGTAACTCCAAGCTGAACATCACCAGAGAGGGCAAGGATATTATTTATGTATGGTGGCACCCAGGAATTTCAGACCGGTTTCCTACTGGGTTAGTCTGCAAATGCCTGCACAGCAAGGCACAGCTTAGGTGATCCTTTAGACAGGCAAACAGACACAGAAAAGAGAGCAAGAGAGGGGATCATTCTCATTCCTACTTTGCAGATGGGGGGATGGAACACCACAGCAAATTGAACAGCTTGTCAACAGCTCAGAGAAGCTCAGAGCAGGACACAGGTACCCATGCTTACTCCTAGCATGGTAGATCCAACTCCAAACTACAAATGACCTCTTCTTTTTAAAACTATCCACCATTTTCCTGGGTAGGAATCCTTAATCTCTCAAAAATCATAGGAAAATCCACTCCTGAGGGGCCTCATCTCACAAGATGTAAGGTTTTCAGGGAGCAGAAAATGTTTCACTCTTCTCATATTTCATTTCTCTATTACTTACCATCTCATTCTAAACTCCTCCCAGATTTTAGCCTCCACAAATAATGTAATATAAAATGACAAGAAAAAAAATTGAGGATTTTGCATCTGTTCTTTTCTTAGTAATTTTCACAAGCAATCCTCTTTTCTCACTTTCCGTGTTTCGTAGAAACCCAACACCCACAGAGATTTAGATAAATCAGTATTTTATAATGCATGGCAGTTGAATGAAATTCTGACATTATTGATCTATTCTCTAATTAGTTTTCTGCATTTTCAATCTAACTTGGGAAGATGAGGGGTAATGAATATATCCTGAATCAAAACCACAGAATGTTTAAAAGGTCAAATATTCAAGAAGAAAGCATGTTGATTTTTATCCTGCAGAAGACAATTAACATTTAACAAAATGACAGTCAGATGAATAGGAGAAATGCACAAAAACATCAGGATGTGAATAACCTGTTTTCCTCTTGACTCAAACTCATTAGTGCACCTCTCCCTCCCCCCAGAGATAAGCTTATCTAAAATCCCAGATCAGCTGAAAGAATACTTTCCAGCTTTCTGTAGATATTTGAAGCCTAACATTGACTCATATGACCAGCACTTTTATAATTGGATGAAGTATTTTGAAACAATTCCACAAAACACTCTTCTACAGTTTTCTGAAATCTTAATTTGAAGTTGACTCTTACTTATTTCTGTGCAAAGTATTTTTAGTAGCTGTATCAGAAATCTAGAAATAAAGGCTGATATTGGACTTTTCAATCTTTCCCCACCAAAATAGGAGAGCTGAACTCAACCTATGAACTCAATCATTTCCCTAATTTCTGTGGAATTCAGCTAAGCTCCAAAACAGCACCCTGGCTATGCAAGTCACTCTTAAGTCTCCTTTCTAATCCCTCAAATCACGTAGCTGCCTCTGGATTAGTCGCCAGTGTTTAGAGGGTTACGCATTTTAGTTGCAAATACTGAGCCCCAGTGTTCAGAATATCCAGGGTTCACAAATGAAGCATCCACAAAGGGTTTTGCTGCTGGAAGGAGGAGCATCCTCTTCCCAGGGCAGCTGGGGTGTTCATGCTGGCTCCTGTGCCCCTGCACGCTCCCACCACGGGCACGCCAGTCCTGTCCTGTCGCTCGGATCCTGAAAACTGCTCTGTGGTAAACAGGGACAAGAGGGTTTTCTGTCTCCTCCTTGCCCAGGCAAAACCATATCAACTCTGCTACCAGCCTTCACTGGCTTTGGAAGCAGGAACCATGATAGCAGAAATAGTGTATGAACTCCAAAACCTTCAAAGAGGGTGCTAAATTACACAAGCATGGGTTGAAAAATATTCTTCACACATCTAATTTTTCATATACAATGCCAATTTCTACATATAAGTACTGACCAGATTCTTGCTTTCTGAACCTAGGAAAACTAATAAGTTTTAATGGCAAAAAATAATTATCACTTGAACAATTAATTTTACCTTTAATGGAATTTAGCAGTCTTTGGGAATAAAAAATAAATCAGGCGATTCACTGAAGGGATAGACATGGTTACAAATTATTCCCTTAAAGTGGAATTGATCTCCTTTAATATATTCATATATTTTATACACTACCTATCACAGAATCATAGAGTCATTATGGTTGGAAAAGACCCCTAAGACCATCAAGTCCAGCCACCAACTCAGCACCACCACTGTGTTTTACCACTAAGTCATGTCCTCAAGTGCCACATACATACATTTTTTGAACACTTCCAGTGAGGCAGAACATCATGTGGTGAAATCTCCGAGAAATGAATAGCTTGGATGAAATATCTTATATTAAAGAAATTAATAGCTTTTGGAATGAAAGATGTCTGCTAATGCTGGATGGGTCTCCAGCTTCACAGTCTGCTTGATGGATTCCTTTTCAAGGTATCCTGTCAATTCATAAAACCAGTATGTTGAACCTAATCCACACATATGATTATTACAGAAATTAATATAAATTTATATCCTTACAGTAGTTTTAGATCCAGGAAAAAAAAAAAAAAAGAGATTTCTTCACATTCCATTGCTTTAAAACCCAAGTCTAAGCCTGCAGTATTGGAAACCTCATATCGAGATAATCACCTGAAAGAATGGAAAAGTAGTTTTCTAGGAAGTAACAATGAAATAGACTGTTCTGTGCATTTCAACAATTTCAAAGAAAAAAAGTCATTGATATTTAAAAGTCAATACAGTAAGCATGAATAGAATGAAACTTACTAATCGAATCAGCTTGTTAACACAAACTTAATGCTGGATGAAATATAAATAAGGTGTACAAGTGAGTGGCTTTCCAAAAGGGTCTGACCTAATGCCACCAGCCTGATGTGCCAGCTGCACACTGAATTACAGCAGGTATGAGGCAGAATCCTTTCAAGAAAGTATCTTTTTTGCTATTATATAAACTGAGGCCAGCCTGATAGCAGGAGAGAATAAACTATGTAAAAGATATCACCCTGCAAAACTATATCAGTAAAGAATTACCACTTCTATGATGTATTTCTGCAGCCCAAAGGTGCTACAGCATTTTTAAAAATAGCATTCAGACTTAATCTTGCACAAGAAACCTGTCTGGAATCGAACGTGAGAAGAATCCAAATTCCAAAATGCTTTGATTCCACATAACCATACCTGAAGGTGGTGTGAAGTACTCAAACAAGGTACGAAAACTGTAAGGGGAATCATCTACTGATCTTGTGGCATCAGGAAAACTCTTCTCTGGTTTTAGGTGAAGTCTAATACACAAGATTTCATCTCCTGAAGGTGTCATTTTCCCAATTACAGCAAAGGAAATTGGAAACCAAACACTAGGGTGAACATGCAGAGTGGACAAACTAAAATGTGATTATTGGACAAGCATAAGGCAGCATCTGCTACACTCAGTGCACCACAAATGAGTTTTGGAGTGGAGGGAAGGGAAAAGTGACCCTGAGATAATGATCTCTCTCACCCTCAAAACATTTTCTGCAACAATTAGCAGGATGTGTTTTTCTTACCCCTTTGCAAAATTGTGCAGCTGAGCTGCATCAAAAACTCAGGGCTGAATCTCCATCTGGCACAAATCCTCTGCAGTTCAGTGGAGCTACGACAGTGTACTAAAGCAAAACCCATCCAGGGGAAACAAACTCCACCTGGAAAGGCAGAACAGCCAGGGGAGAGTTGAGCACTGCCAGTGACCTGGCTCTGCAGGTGACCTGGGGACAAGACATGTCCTCTGGGTGTGCAGGGCTGCGAGAGGCAAAAAGAAAGTCCTTCAAAGGCTGCAGCTTGCTTTGGTCAGGAAAATTGCTTTCTGTGCATGGCTCACTGGGCTTTTGTATTTGATTAACAGATTATGCTCTGAGGCAGTGTCTGGAAATGAGCTCGGCCGTGGCACCAGGACTCTCCAGTGCTGCTGAGGGAGCACATCCGTAGCTTCAGAAGCATTTACCAGCAGCTCAGCCTCCACTGCCCTGCCTGGCTTGAACAGCTTGGTACTTACAGCAGCCTAGATTGGTTACACAGTGTGTGAGCTGATTTATCCCCTTCCTTGGCTGCTGGCGATGAAACAAGACGAAAGCACTTCATCAAACGCAGAGCAGCTATGAACTGCTAATATGAAAAGAGCAAGTGCAGCCCTGGAACGAAGTAAAGGTGTCAGCAAAGTGGGCTGGATTAGTGCCATGGCACAGTGTGCTGGCCAGGACCATCAAAAGAGAAGAGTCAATTCTAATTACTCATATTCAAGGAGTTCTGACTCAAACACAGGAGTGCTATTTAATGTGCTCCTCCCTGCTAAGTGCAGACAGAGCAGCCTACCCATACAATATTTAAAAGGATCACGAATGCTGTGAGACCTGTTTTAACAGGATCTGGCTTTCGTTCCATCTTACTGCTGCTGTGCTCCCAACCAGCTCAGCGCCGAGGAAGCACATCCACATCTGCCTAGAGCAGGACGTGCCTGGAGGATGACCCAGGAAACAGACATCTAACCTTACAAAAACAGGGTCTGAGCAAACAAACCTGCTTTCAGCCTGAAAAATACAGGCCAAGGAGAGATTTCATGCTGAGCTTGTTGTAGCCATAAACACATACATATACTACCATAAAGATCTGAAAGAAGTGCCCCAAGAGGAAAGAGGAGCTATTTTAATTAATGGACAACACCAGTAGAGCAACAAAGATACATTAACTGGCCATAAATAAAGTCTGAAAAGTTTTCTCACTGAGCAAGACAGAGTAGAGAGATTCTGAGTGGATAAACACATAGGTATTTTTTCAAGAAGAAATTAGATCATTCTCTTGAAAGGGTTCCTATATGCTGTCTGTGATAGCAGGTGACTAGATTCACTAAGAAATGCCAGTTCTTTGTCAGACAAAATATCACCACTTCAGTGATTCAGCTGGGAGCACATCCTCAAATATTTGCAATGTATGCAGGGGAGACACAATAAAAAAGAGGGTTCCTGCCAAGCAGTAACAAATCCTGCCAGGATGGCCTAAATCTGTTGCCAAGTCAGAGTTATCCTTCAAATTCAAACATGAGAACTGCATCTGTAACTTACTCCGCTTGCACTTCCTCTGCTGCTGAGCCTGAAAGGGAAGGTCAGACAACAGCTCCAGGAGAAGCAATCAATGCTCCTGCATGGAAGGTGGCTTATTTTTAGCATCTGCAAGATCAAAATGCTAAAGAATTGGCTTATAATTCTGCCTTGAGTCTGAGGGGTAAAGTGATCAGACTGGTGCTTACAAAAACCTGGTAAATAACCAAAGCTTTGTGCTCTAAATATTCAGAATAGGAAGTACATGAAGAACAAACAAATAAGCAAATGGGCATAATGGCTCTCTCACAAATATAAAGCCCTGCAGGAATTAATTTTCCAGGTAGATATCACAGAAATAGGGACTGGATTTATTGAAGCTCAAGAAGAAAAGCATAATTTTTTTTCCATTTTTTTTTTTTACAACAGTCCTGTATTTACACTAATTAGACAGTTTACACTAATAATTTTAAGCAAAACTTTATAATCTCATACAAGCCTGTGCTATGACTTGCACTGAATGCACTGACTTAGAGAGTCTTCATTTTAAAGAACTAACTGCCTCTTAGAGCAGACCAGTCCCAGCAGGGTGCACACTACTGCTCAGTTTTCTCTGGATATTTTCTTCAGTCGTCACTTTGCTTCACTCTAAAGAGATCAGGGAGTGTATTTGCGAAGGAAGCTACTCTTCCATTGTCTTACAGTCATTTCAAACATTAACTACAGTGTTTTACGGTTAAGATAGACCAATATATGCACTGCAGTAAGTCATATGTTCTTGCAAAGTCATTATTTTGAGCATTAATGTCTACTTATGATGTTTAGTGTTAGCTGGCTTTCTCCCTATTTTAGCAATCAGTTCAGAAGGACACTTAAACATTTCCATAGCTTTAAGCATTTAAACTCTATTTGTATTAGACAGTTATATTTTTGTTTATTATTGAACTGCCCTGCTATTAAATTTAACAGTTTAATCAGAAGTCCTAATTGTCCTCCCAAGCAGAGGCCTGAAAGGGAGCAAATAGCAACCTTGTTAGATCTTAGTCAGCAGGAGGATTTGAAAAGTATTCATCTCTTGTCAAAGCCTAAGGGAATCATGGAATGCAACTGTGAGCCTGTTCTGTGCTTTCCGAAAATGCTCCTGAAATTTCTTCAGCCTCCTTCACTGCCCAGAGTGAGAACTGAGAGTTGCTCTCTCTTAACTGCCCCTGTCCCAAGGAGGAAAAAAGAGACAGGAAAGCTAAAGCAGCCCCCTTTTCAAGCAATCAAAATCAACACGCTGGCCCTATGAAAACCAAATGTCATCTCTCCTTTCAATCCCCACTTGTAAGCATTGCAGCAGCTCCTCCTCTTCTGAGGGAAGGGTACAATGTACCAAGTGTCAGAAACAGAGTTTGTGGGTGTCCACCTCTCTCCAGGTTCAGGGACACAAGGTGCTTCCCTACAAGTGGCCACGTCTCCTTCCATGACCAGGGAGGATGGCACGATGCCCTGACCTCTCCAGGGAGTGGGTGGCAGGGAAGGCACTCATTTGGTATATGGAACTTGATTCAAGTCTGTAACACAGAGACAGGTGTGTGAGACTTTTTTCACGACAAGTTATCTTGGTATGTTTCCTTTTCTCTTCCTAATCTTCTGATGTCTCCTGGAACTTCTGGAATAAATAAACTGACTTATCTAAAGCATCCTGTCAGACATTAAAGGATACTGCTCCCTACTAATCACACTCCAGGCACAGATGGGAAGACAATTGCTCTAGCTACCTCACTACCAAAAATATCTATCAATAAAAAGAAGGCCACATAAATAAACTGAGATAATACACAAGAGTAAAGGTCCTAGATAATTTTCGCTGACTCCATTTATTGAAAAAGCTGCAGGATCCTCCTAAACAGGACTGAGTAGCCAGAACAAAGAACCTAACAAACATTTTTGAAGCAACAAGCTCTTTTTCATAAACTGTCTGAAGCAGCTAAAATAATGATCTTGCATAATGAGAAATGAACAATTAGAAACTTCTAGTCCCACAGGGAGCTTATTGTCTCATTAAAGTGTTCTGGAATTTCTCTGACATTTAGAAACAAACTGGACAGATTTCCCACTTGCTGAAAGTGGAGAAGGGCATTCTATCTATTAAAACAACAGCACAAAAATAATTCTTCCTATAGCAGCTTCAGTGACAGTTTTCTGTTCATTAACAAAGATCTTTGTGAGAATGATTTGTTTGATTGAAAGTGTCAGATTTTCCAAAGGATTAATAGACAGATTGTTAGGGTAACACAGACTCCTCTGAAATCTTTATGTCTGCTTAGCAGAGAGAAAAAAAATTCCATGCATCTTCAGAGTGATATTTTACCTCAAAAACCTATCAAGCAATGGGAAAATTTCCAGTTCTTGCTCTCCATGCTCTTCCCTTACAAGGAACAAGGGACTGTGTGAGGCCCTGGGACAGTGATCAGCATCCTGGCTCGCAGGCTGGCCAGCCCCATCTCCTTCTCATTTACAGTCCCCCCTGGATCCTACACAGCCCTTCATCACTTACTGGCCAGTCTGGCTGCTCTTCCTGCATATCTGGTCTTTCCCTTGGAAACTCTGTTTTATTTAACTACTTAGCAAGTGATGGATCTGATTTCTCCTTGTTCTCCTGGCAGCCAAGCAGGATCCTTTAGCTTCTCTCAGAGAAGGTTCTGAGCAGCCACAGCAGAGGACCAGCCAAAAGCTGCCCATTGAACAGCTGGGATGACAGAGGAAGCCAGCAGCTCCTTCCAGGAACAGCCCAGCACACAGGCTGGTGACTAGAGCAGAAGACATGTGAGAACTGACATTAGCAGAGCATGAACAGTCCTTCAGGAAAAGAAGGAGGAAATAACAGAGGCGAGTGAGGTCAGAAAGAGAAAGAAAGAAGGAGGAAATAACAGAGGCGAGTGAGGTCAGAAAGAGAAAGAAACACAGAAATCTTAAAAAGGAGGAGTTCATTTTCTCTAGATACACAGGTAGGTGCAGGGATTGCATTGGGGCTTATTCTGTATGCTCAGCCTACACAGGGTCTGTACACTGCCAGATGGGCAAATGGCCTTAGAGCTACAGCTGAGACTTTGATTCCTGTAGAATATTCCCCTGAATGTGTGGCCTCATGTTGCTTTAACAGCCCTGAATTCCACATGAAGAGATTTAACACTACAGAACAATAGTCAGCCATAGCACTCTGGGTTATACTGTGCCAGAGCATAATAGGATTATAAATTCCGTTCATTTACACAAGTATTCCAGTAGGACCAACCCTTTACTGCCAGTGGGATTATGGCTAGCTAAAAATACCTTGGTACAGGGAACTCATGAATTTATTCCTTTGATTACAGCCTTCATTTATACGAGAACCTGAAAGAAGGTCTAAGGGCACAGAATTAAGGACAGCATGTTTGGGGCTGCCCACCAGACCTCAGTAAAAACCGGAACATTAATTTAGCATAAATAAGGCATAACGAACACAGAAAAGGTACTCCAGTTTCAAAGGCTGGTATCTGCTAATGGTCTCAGCTCATAAAATCTGTCTTATGAAAAAGGACTGCATAATTTCAAATGTAAACAAACTCCCCTGTCAATATCTTAATATTTTGCACAAAACTTTAATATTTTCCAAAGGATAGAGATTTTCCTAAAAGATACTTCAAGGAACTGGTAAGACAAAATGCCAACTCTTTATTCCACTGTGTGTCCTGGTATTCCCACAAATTCATCCTTTGCCTGTGCCACACAATGCCTCCTCCATTGAAATGATCCAAACTATAACATGCAGCAGCCATCACTGGCTCCAAGTTCGAATTTCTACCTTTTTCTCAGGGTTCACATGAGAACTCTTCACTGCTTTCAGTCCCTCTACAACACAGGGAAAAAAAATTCTTTCACATTGAAAGCATCACACACACTCACACGTTATATGTGCAGGAGTATTCCAAGAGGGACAAGTAATCTAAGGAGGCTTATGGTTACCTACAAATACCCTGTGCAGGGAGCTTATTTATGCCTTTCACTAGACCCTTCTTTAACACAGAAGTACAACATGTGTAAGTTCAGGAATGCAATATTTGGGACAACACTTGATCCTTGATCTGCTGACAACCAATTAGGGGTTTTTAATGAGGTTTTTTCACAGAGTTTAACGTCACAACATTTTTATTTCAACAAGACCTCCTGCCAACCATTCACATCAGCATTTTGATGGGAAAACAGATGCAGTTCCTCCCAGTGCAATCCCTCACACATAGGGATATCAAATTAAACTGCAGATTCTGGCTCATTTCAGGAATCAAGACACATCAGACTCCTTCAGTTACTCATGGACTGGAAAGCAAGAAAAGTTCCAACTTACCACCCCACCTCCTGCTGAATGAACCAGCACAGACATGCCTTCTCTCAGGTTAGCAACCTCAAAGAGCATCATGTAGGCAGTTACAAAGTTCATGGGAAACGCAGCAGCTTCAGAAAAATTCATGTCATCTGGGATCTTGTAGACAAATTCTACTGGGGTACACACTACTTCAGCCCAGGCATTGTAGTTTACAAAAGCCATGACTCTGTCTCCAATCTACAAACAAGGAAGAAAACAACGATGAGGATCTGACTGCAATTGAGACTGTAGAGAGCAACCTGTAAGACCTGCAAGTCTCCTGTTCAAGGTGTGAGTCACTGGCTGACTGTGAGGAAAATGGTGCTACGTATCTTTGGCAAAAGAGCAGTTAAGCTCCTCAGCTTTTGAGTTTTACCATTTTTAATGTAACACAAATAACCAAAAGAAGTTAAAGCCACCTCTTCTTTTTTTTTTTGCTACACTCTTGTCTGATAGAGCAGTCTTTATACAGATCATCTTTTGCTAGCAGAGCTCCCAAATAACAAAGGTAAACAATGAAAACAGCATTCTTACTAATAACCAGGAATTTTGCTTAAAGAGAAAGAAATGAGGGAAAAAGGTTATAATCATATTGATAAGAAGCATGGAATGAAGAAAATTATACCTAGGATAATTTTCACTTTGTTTCCTCAATCTTCACACTAATTTAGAGCCACTTTTCCTCTCTGTGGATTGAGAAGGGGAGGCCTTGTACTCTGGTAGATGGAGCACATGAAAGGGTTGCAAAAGCTCTCATTCAGAAGATAACACCATCTGTATCCACTCTCTGTTTTTATTATCTTATTAACTGATTCTACCAAGACATATCCATGATTGTAATCTCCACAGCCATGTGTCAGAGCACAGTTTGATTCTACAACTTCAAATAAGCCACCTTAAACATCAAAAATATACCTCTGGACCTTAAGGCACTGTTAAATCTACAAAGTGAATTTGAAAGGATTTAAAGCAGCAATGAAATACCAACTTTCAATGCAACATTTCTCTACTTAGTTTCTTCTGAAAATATATGGCAGTGAAAGAGTAATTCACTATGGAGAAATAAAGGCTTTCTGTAAATATTAGATATAGTTGGCTGCTCCTAGGAACCTTTCAGAGGCCCAGGCACATCAAGCTCATATGTTTGTATATGGCCTTCATTGCAGCTTCCGGTTTTTAAATCAGAGATACTGACTCTTCTCAGATGGACAAGAGTAGGAACAAGGCACAACCAGACTTGGAAAGCAACGCTCACCTTAAAGCAGAAATTGGGCTGCTGGGTCTACAAGGGACAGCCACACTGAGCAAATGTTTGGCCAGTGCGTATTAAAATCTTCACAGGCACAACTCTTACAAACTCTCAGTAATTGCTTGCCACCAGCAACCCCATGGCATCTTTTACCTTGCCTTAGACCCTTTGCCTTTCTAGAATACATCAACCAAAATAACATCCTTAACCACGAAAGGAGCTCTTCAATGGAGCCACAGGATAAGACAGGAATAGCATCAAACTCCAGGCTTTCATGTTTTAACTAAAACTAACAGCAGTTGTCCCTCTAAATTAACTTTGCTTATCTGCCTGATACTCTCTTATATTCTACTAATACTCTCTAATGCTTTAGAAACTGCAGGTATGGAGTAAGGCACAACACTTTTGCCTGCAGGCAAACATTTACAGCACAAGCACATTTTGGTCTCCTGAGTGCTGGTCATCACTTTGGCTTTGGGATATTGCAGGTTTGCTCAAAGCTAAGGTGCTGCTGACAGTTCTGAAGGGTTTATCTCTTTTAGAATGAGAATGCTGAAACACAGCTGTCATTCCAATTTCACTGAAATGCCTCCTCCTTATGAAAACATTCAAATTAACAATGCCTCACTGGTAATCACTCTGTGGTTCCCTTTTGCTCTTAGAGAAGCATCTAAAATAGAAAGTCTGCTAGGATTAATTAGTGCAGATGTTAATATGCCCTATATTCTTGCCATAAATTGTAAATGATTACCAAAAAGAATGCAGAGGAGTCCCTCTTGGTGATTCCCAAGGGATTTCTTGGTAACAATAGGTACCATATTTTACCACAGATGCTATTCAGAGCCTCGTCAGATTAGACCTCACTTCCTGGGAAACATCCCCAAAACTGTAGAGAGATCAGGCCTGATACAGCTGTCATCATCAAAAATCAGCTTTTTCTTTTAATGGAAGAAGGAATAGGCATTATACCTATTTTAAGAGGGCTTGAAGTGGAAGAGATCTATCCAGGGAAAGAAGGTCAGAAGACACAGGGTGAAATCTTTGCCGTTGCTGTGGACAGAGGTAACAACACATGTCAAGGAGACACCAAGGATCTGGTGTGCTCCTATTCTGTGCAAGAATTCCTTAAAGAAACCAACAAAACGTTTTTCCATCATCTTCATGGCACGTTCTCCTGCTGATGGATTCAGTCCCATGCACAGCTGTCACTCAGTGTGAGCCCTTTTCTAGATCACTCAAACACAATCATGGCTATGCAGATTATATGCAAAAAATAAAATACTATGGCTTGTTTCAATTACAGGGAGTACACCAGTGCACAAACGTGCTCCACAGTCAGAACAAAGACATCACTTTAAAAAGAGACACCGTATATTCAGTTAGGTGCAGTGTTATTCAAACAAGCACCATATGCTGTAGCCTCATGATGCCCTTTAAAAATAGCAAAAACTTTAAAAATGAGAGTGCTGATCTAGAGCAGAGGCTTTCTGTACTCCTTTCAGAGAATATTCCTCAATATGGAGCACAGCTTAGAAGTACAGATACTAGAGAAGAACTACTGAAGCAGCAAAGGTTTTCAAACAGCAAAATTATCATTCATTTGTTGTTTGTAACAAAATACATTGAAAGATTACAACTTGTTTCAAGGCAGAGATGGGGCAGGAAGGGAAATGAGAGAAATCCCCTAAGAAGATCTCATCACTGAAACCATAGTTGAAACTAAACTGGCCATTATCTTCACTCAATTTTAGCTTTTTGAGAAGAGAAAAACGTTATCTTTAAACAAAAAAATATTTATATTTATTTATATCTTCTTAAGATCCAGATATAATAAGAATTCAGAAAATGTGATTACCTTTTGACATGACTGACTGCAAATAACTAAGATAGGATTGACATGTATTAACTCAGGATTTATTTCCAAAATTTTCCACCTACTTAGGCAATAAAATGAAAGTTTGCAATGAACATGGACATTTAATATCACTAACGGAATGGGAGGCAGGACAAAATGCTGTGTATATGCAGTAAGAGATACCAAAGAGTCTATAACCACTTATGAAAGCTTTATTATATACATTAACTATTTTTCATTTATCACATCCTGTCAGGTGAAATAGATGCTTTTCCTGAGCAATCAGACTAAGTCCTATATCCAGAATCAGGGTCCCAATTTAATCTGCACCTCATTAATGCACACAGTTTTAAGAAGCAACGCTTACTGTAAACAGGGCTCTCGTTAACTCGAGATCAAAAGCTGGAACTAGAATCAGCAGCACCTGGGCTTTGAGGAAAAGAGCAGTGATGACAGCAAACACAGCCAAGAAAAGAAACTTAACGAGTTAACTTAATTTCTTTCATTTTATTAAAGGACATCAGTCATGCTTTCCAGTTCCTATTTAGCCATCAAGATGTGCACATGGCACAAGTGACTTTTCAGGAAGGATTTGAAGGAGATGACAGCGGTAGACAGAAACTAATTCAAGAGGTCATTCTCATGCTTGGGAAGCAGCAAGGAAAAATTGACCTTTTAAATCTCAACAGGGTGGTGAAGGCTGCTGTCACTGGCAGAACAGAAGGGATTAGAAATGGGTGATTACTTATATAAGACTTATAACTCTCACTTTGAAAATAAAAAAAATATTACCTCAAATCCTTTCACGCTGTCTCCAAGAGCTTCTACAATTCCAGAACATTCAAACCCAGGAACAAGTGGCGTCTTAGGAGGGTTGTCGATATTCCCCTGTCGCACCATCAAATCAATAAAGTTCAAACCACTGTAAAGCACAGGAAAAAATAAAATCAAGACTATTACCACAGATCAAAGTAGAGGAGGAAAACTTGACCCAAGAGATGGGACAGCCAGAAAACTCCAGGGCAGCATTAAAAAAGCTGGGCTCTGCAGGGTAAGAGGAACCCAGGAGACATTCTCACTCTCGGGATGCCGTGCCTTGGGCAGAGGGTGCACGTGCCAGGCAATCACAGGTGTCAGCAGCCCCAAGCTTACCAGACTGCTGAGCAGTCATACAGGGCATTTAAAAATTCAAAACAGTAAAACATTGTAATTTCTAAGCATGCATTACCAGCTGGCAAGTAAACCCACGTCAATTTAGGAAGAAAACCCCAAGCCTCACACATTATAGGTATTTTGGGCTAGGAGCTACATGATCTAACTGTCCTAACCTTTGATGTGACCTCAAGAATGCATCTTGTGTTTGTCTCAGGAGGGAGTCTAAACTCTGGCATGAACTTACTAAGTACCAGATAGGCTCTTGTTTTAAAACTGTTCCTTCCTGGATCATGTTTGTACATTTTTGCAAAAGTTATTAAGCTCTTTGAAGTCCTCAGGTTTGCTGCTCAGAAAAAAAAATATTGGTCATTCCCCGTAGTCTCAGCTTTGCAAAAATCCTAAAACACTTCTGCATTGTCTTTTGTATGCTATCCAATTTTATTAAGGAAAATTTCGTGGTTTTCCAGGCAGCCACAAAAAAAAAAAAAAAAAAAAAAAAAAAAAGGCACCGCTTATCTACCATGTGCATATATTGATTACTAGCCACAGTTAAAACTTTAAAACTCCTAACTAGCTCAAACACACTGCAGCACTGATCCATTGTTCCAAAACACAGCCCTGTTTTTATGGCTAGCCAAGCACGCAGCCAGTCCTACTCACACATGTGATACCAGCAACTGCTTGGATATGTCACATTACTGATGTGCACAAGGATTTATGAGATGGAGCCTTAGTCAGATACTAATCAAGACACAGACAGACTGAACAGACCCAACAAATTAAAAGATAGAGTAGACACACAGCCCTAGCATGAAGACAACATGGCATTCATGGGATGTAGGTCACTGGGGAGGGGGAAGGAAATCCCCCCAAATGTAAGCATTCATAATTGTGGTGGAGGGTTTAAGAGCAACCTGAACCCACAACTTTTACCATGCTCATACACAAAGCTTATAATATCAACCATATGGAAGGTTAGGAGAGATTTTTTCACAGTTAAGTTGGAAAATTTGAAATTATTTTGGAAAGGTCACTTCTTATCCAATGGGTAAGACCACCTCCTACTGTAATGTCGATAATGAAAGAGAAATTCCAAATAGCAAAATGCCTGCAAGGCAGTCATTGTTTGGGGAAGAGGAACAAACAAACAGATTAAAAAATCCCAAAACACACCCCAAACCCAGAAACCCTAGAGCACTGATGGTGGCAACCACTGTCTGTGTACATTAACTTCAGCAACAGTCTTTTTAAATACATCTTTCCACACTGCAAGCGTTTTACAAAAAGTTAACTTTTCCCTACATTCCTGCATGAAAAAGCAGCTGGAGGCAGGACTGTGATACAGGAACCAGGGCAGGAAAACACACTATGATGTCATAACAAGTAGGCAAGAAGGAGACAGGTGAATATGCAAAGGCCATTGCTCTTTGCTAATGACAATGATCACAAATACATTCCTTCTCATGAAGTAACTTGTCAGACAGTTTTTGAAAAGGCACATGTTCAGTTCTGCAACTAATGACATAATACTGGCAGTTCAGTTCTGTCCTAGTTCCATCTCTTTTTCATCTGTTTTATCCCCAATGAAGGGCAGCAAAATTATATTGAGAGTTCATCTCTATTACAATGAACTTACAAGACTCCACACTAGAACAGGTGTGATAAGGGAAGAAAGAACACTACACATGGTATGTAATAATCAAGTCATGTGTTCTTATCATTTTTAATTACTAGTTGAAACATGGAGTGTTGACCAGACTTTCTAATAATTTCTAGTAGTTTTAGAGAGTTTCTTCTTCATTCACTTAATCTTTCATCTCATATATTCCTACATGTTGTCACATCCCTGGTACTCATATACATGTATTTATTCCTATTCTTCTCCACTTTCAAGGAAGGACAGAAGTTTTATTTTACCTGAGAAATTTGAACACCAGTAGATCTGAAAGCATGATTATGTTTTATTTGTCAACTCAGCCATTTTTATTTTTTTTCCTTAGAATAACCTGGAAGGCCTAAGGCTGGATGGCTAGTTTTGTAACTACATCCAGGACACTCAGGTCTTTCCTTGGGATTCAATCAACAGCAGACTGTTGGAAAAGTTTGGCTGCATAGAACATCACAAGAAAATATGTCTCATGAAGAGTGGTGGTTTTAGAGGTTAAGCACAATTTACTTCTCGTACCAGTGCAAACCAGCATAGCCTGTTCTGGTGTGCAGCCAGAGAAAGTGACTCCTGAACCTTAGGTAAGGGCATATATGCAGAGGGAGAAGTGTAAATGCAAAGCAATCCAGTGACAAAAAGTATGCAGTGTATTTTTAATACTAAATTAAGAGCTGGATGCAAATGAAGACAGGGAAGGATATGAATTACCAAGATCAATACATGGACATAGAAGCTCTGTGAGAACCTCCCTGTGACAAAGCAGGGATGTCTCTGTGACCTGCACTGGCTGGATTAACTGTGCATCATTGGAGGCAGAGTTCATCAAACATGGAATTATCCTTGAATCGGAATCTGACTTTCTGAGTCTGCAGTGCTCTGCCTTAACATTAGGTTCTTTTGAGGGCCTTGAATATTATTTTCTATACTTATGGTTTAGTTTTGCTGCATTTTTATTTCCCTTTTTTTACGTGCGGAAAGCAACAGTCAACTTGCTGTTCCTTGCCCCATCCCTCACACTCAAGGATGCCCAATACCTTCCACTGCAAAATCCCAAATCATGCAGACCACTCCACGACACCTTGGTTTGCAGAGGTGCTGGTTTTGATCTGTCTTTCTTATTTCACTGTAAGACCACTGAAATTAATTACTGAAATTAATGAAATGCCACAGAGCAAGTAAGAGGACTACTGAGTTTTGCATTCTTAAAATCCTTCCTCTTAACTCCAGCCAGCAAACTGCCCAAATTTTAAATTAAAAAAACCCAAAACAACCATACATACATATATAAAGGAAAGGTTTAAAATTATCAGGTCTCATGCTTTTTATCCAGAAACACCGACACTATATGAACAAGACTGCCTTTAGGAGCAACACTGATTCTCTCTCTGCTACTCTGTTACACTTAAGATTTCTTTTATCTGCTCCAGTTTTTTAAAAAGTGCTGTTATCTCACAGTCACAGTCAGAAGGGTCACTTCTGCCTCATTCCTCATGATGCACATGTACAGCAGCACAAGGAAGAAATAATTATAAGAGAGTAAAGAACAATAGAGGTAGGTAATTATAGGACATCATTGCTTATTCACACAACCTATCTGAAATACGGCTTCCGTTCATTCTAGCTACTTGTCTCATCTTTTAAACAGTATGTATCCAATGTTCTGCTGTCTGCAAATTACAATACAAACAAATAGAGGAATTTCAACTTGTTCATCATTATCAATCAAAAATTATTTCAGGAAATATGCAGAAGCTGTGACTCAGCTTGGACATGGATGGCTGTTCCATTTCTTAGTCACTGAATGAAGCTAACACATGACTCATCTCAGCTGACACATTTTCAATTGGATCACTGATATTCCAGACCTTCAAAAGAATTATTCATCTGACTTAGTGCTAACAGCAACATATCCTCCATCTCCTCCATTTCTAGCACCATACTATGAAGTGTATACATACGACTTAATAGGTCTAGACATACGATTCAATTGGTTTTATCCCCAGAGAACTGAGAGACCACATAGAACTTGCACTTCTACTAGTGTATACGATTTATCAAGCATGTGCATATCCTTCTTAAAACAAAGATTATTTTTCTCCATCAATTTGTTGAGTCAAATAATAATAATCATCTCTAGCGGAGGTCAACTACAAAACTGATTCAACTGAAAACATGATTTGTAAGAAGTATTGATGACTGGAGCAATCCAACTGCCTGCATCACCATGTGCATGCTGCCCTGGGCAGAGCCAACACCTTTCTCACCCGGTCTCCCAAGTCCATCATCATCCCAATCAATCTTCTGCATTTACACGCTTGGATCAAGAAGATCAGCAAACTGATTTTGCCTTGCCTGGAAGCACACTTTGGTGACCTGGTCACATTTCAGCCCTATGGCCATTTCCAGTCAGGACTGACAAGCAGATGCTATCCAGCCTGCAGGCTCCTCCGGCATGAAGGGAAGCTCTCAAAACACATGGAGCATTGTGCAACTTGGCAGTTAACTGTGGAGCAGCTGAGCAGGTCTGCTGATGTCAAACAGCATGTGTGCAACTCACACAGCTCTACTGATACTGCAGCCCTGGAGAGAAGCTGCAGCTGTGGCTGCACAATTCTATTTTACAGCCAAGTGTTCTTGTGCAGGTAGCTTGCTGTTTGTGATACACGCACAGCTACTGTTTTCATGAAAGTGGAATTCATACAGGTACTGGAAAATGCTGTAAACCCCTGACATATTTAGAGGAATATATCCATGTGCTAATAACATTTTTAGTTTTGCATGTTAACTTTAGTTAAGCCAATAGCTGAAAAAAAGTCACTCAGGAAACAAGACAGACTGTTCTCAAATGAAAATACAACCCTGCTTGATAGCAAAATGAGCTGCCCAACAGCTACTACGCTACCATTAGTTCTATTCACTTGGCATAGAATTTCTTGCATTTCCCACTGTGACTAGTAGAGAGATAAAAAAACCCAACACCAAATGTGAATGCAAAAAATCCCAGCCCATTATTTATTAGTACTCATTCAGATTGATGGGTATCACTATTTTTCATAGGCAACACCTTGGTACGGGGAATACTCATGTGTCACAAACTTAATGAGTACCATTAAGAACAGGATGGAAAGCACAGCATCTGAACAGGTCAAGAGACTCAGCTACATTAACGTACCCAGATATTCCAAGATCTGAAGCAGATCCACTGATACACGATTCAAAACAAGCTCACTGCCCTGTACCAGTAACATTCTTAACACAAGTTACTTCTAAAGTAAACAACTTGGCCTTCACCTTGGAATTTATCTACCAGGAGCACCATGTTTTCACATAGCAGAAAAGGACAACAGAAGATAAATCCCTGCCTAGGCAAAATTAATTCAGTCTTTGGTAAACATCAAGTTGTGTAGTAAGATCCTAATGTGGCTTCTGTCACTCAAAAAAAATTAATCCTATTTTCACGAAGGAACATGTGCACTAAGAACCAGCAATCTAGGAAGAACAGTCTGCTCCGATTGTCTGGGAATACCAAAAAAAAAAGCCATCTAGGAAAGCTCGTTTCAGGATGTTGCCAGACTGTAGCCACTTGTCACCTGGACACAGAGACTAACACTGGGAAGTTATCCCGAGCTCTGGCCACACTGCCCCACCAGCTCCGACAAAAAAGGATGCTGACTTAAGTAAGTGATTCCTAGGAGAAAAACAACAGCCAGCGTCAGAAGGGAAAGAGACAAGTGCTGAGCAACACGCACAAGCTGGCATCCACATTTCTCAAAGAAACCCAAGCCCTGAACGCAGTTGGCCAGGCTTTCCCCCCCATTTCTCCCAGCTGGTACCGTGAAATACCACTGACAATTCTCTTCCCTTCGCATCCGCTGCCGAGCGCACACAAACCCCGCTGCCCGCCCCGGACCGGGGCTGCCCGGAGCTCAGCGCTGACCCGGGGGTCCCCGCGGGGAAGGGAAGGGGCGGCGGCTGCCGGGAGCGGGGCTCCCCCGCGGGGAAGCCACAGGTGAGGGAAGTCGGCGCGAGAGCCGGGGGCTGCGGGGCTCGCACGGCAAGCTCCGAGCGCAGGGATGCCCGGCCGCAGGGCACCCCGCACCCCGCCCGCGCCCCCCGGGGGAAGAAGAGGGCGAGGGGCGATACTGGACCAGGCTTTGACGCGGATCTTCAGCTCGCCCTCCTGCGGCTCCGGCATGGCTTTCTTGGACACGCGGAGCTTGTTGAGTCCCCCGAAGGCGGACAGCACCACAGCTCGCATCTCCTTGGCGTCCCCGGCGCGCAGGCTGCCGCCCGCGCCGCCCTCGGCCGCCTCCCTGCCGCCCTCCTTCTCGATCATCTGCTCCGTCTCCTCGGCTCGCTGCGCTCCCTCCTTGGCCATGGCGGGGCTGCGGCGGCTCCCGCGGTGCCGCCGTGCGAGGCCGGTGCCGCCGTGT
>VZTE01000560.1:5038-38916 GCA_013397775.1 Eulacestoma nigropectus
AGGGCACGGCAGGTCTCGGCACGGCTCGGCACGGCACCAGGAGATGCACCTGCGGGAGTCAGACCCCCATCACGGCCCAGCTCCCTTTGAGACCTTTCCCAGGGCCGTGTCAGTGCGGTGATGGAGCGGGAGGGCACACGCAGGCCCAGGAAGTGTGCGAGGAAGAGGAGAATGGCTGTGAGGAGGTGCCACGAGGAAGGAATCTCCCTCTGCCGAGCAGGTGGGAAGCGGCTCCGTCGGGCAGAGGCTGCAGCGTGTGCGGGAGCCGTGCCGGGTCCGTGGGTGCCCTGTGCCAACAGCTCCCGGGCGGGCGAGGGGCGGCTCCCGGGGTGTGCGAGGTCAGAGAGGATCCGGGGATCCCTCCACAGCCTCTGCCCACGCCTCGCTCGCAGCCCCGGTCGCCCTCCTCGAGTTCCCAGGGCGCGCCGGGCGGATGTTCCTCCCGGAGATCCCCGCTAGATGGGCCCCGCGGCCCTGCGGTCCCTGGGCAGGCTCTTGTGCACAGGCAGCAGCGGGAATGTGGCTCCTGGCTTTCACTTGGGGTTTAGGGGGCAAATGACCGCTAAGTGAGGAGAGGGATCTACCTCACACGGAGACGGGGCTGGACCCCGCAGCAGAAATTATTTTACTCTGATTTGCACAAAATGCAACAGAGTGGTGTAGAAGGGGGCAGATTGCTAATTTAACCCTAGTGGAAGATGCCCTTGGCCACGGCAGGGGGGTTGAGATGAGATAATCTTTAAGGTCCCTTCCAACCCAAACTATTCCGGGATTCTACGAACCCCTTTACAACCGAGGGCACCCTCCTCCGAAGTACATCAACACTGACTGGAGCAGCTGCAGGACTTGCTCTCCCATGCGATCTCCCTGCTCTGAGCTCCATGATCACTCCTTTCTGGGTCCCAGTACACCTGGCAAGCATTTCCCTCCCCAGCAGAATGATCCCACGAAGCTGTGAGCAGGGCAGCGCAGTGCCGTGGGTGGAGCAGCCCCCTGGGATGCACGGGTGGAGTGGGGCACAGCTGCTCAGTCACACCAGCTCTAACATCTGTGCAACAGGGACACCATTTGCTGTGGGACACGATTGCTGCAGTTATTTTGCTGACAGTCTAGAAAACCCCAGGAAAACCCCCATGAATAACACTTCTGGTGCCTCAGTCCCCTGCTGTGGAAGGTGGCGTTAACCTGCCTCTCTCCTTACCTCAGGAGTTACCATACCATTCATCCAGTTAGGCTTTCCCAAGCCCAGCAGGGCTTGGCAGGACACAAATCCAACCCATTGTTGGGTTCCTGCATCCCCAGACATTCTCCATACCCTGCATGCAGGACTTACCTCTGTGAGGCTGAGCAAGTGGTTGTTTGAGTGACCGGTGCCAGCCAAGGGTTTCCTCTGTGCCTCCAGAAAAGCAAGCCTGAGCACTTTTTGGACTCACCATGATTTCCTGGAGCTCTGAGACTGGGGTCTCCAGCCAGTGAAATGGACCCAGCCTCTTCAAAGACCCTGCGGCCCCAGTACCACATGGTCCAGGGCACAGGTGAACAGTTCACAGCTGAAGGTGAAATCCTGCAGAGAAGGGGCTGATGGAATGAAGGGGGGAAACTGTCCTTGGGAACAGCCAGAGCTGGCTCCTCCATCTCCCCCTGAACAATGTGATTCAGCAATTGCAGGTAGCCCCAGGCAGCCTGGCTGCTTCCCAGTGCAGGGGGGGAAGCTGGGGGCAGAGCTGACCTGGGACGCCGGCGCTTCTCTTTCGGAGACAGTGCCCAGCACGGGCAGCCAGTCCCACCCCCAGCCCAGCCAGCGGCACGCCAAGCACTCGCCCGACTCCCCGTGTGCTGGTAAAGAGGGAACAGCTGCAGGGGCCCTTCTGCTGCCTCAGGAGCTGGGACAGCACCCAGAGTCGGGCCGGGATCTAAATTTAAACTCGTGCTTTGTGTGTTTGTACATGCGAGTGCAGGCTCCAGCCCCCAGTCCCCCACCACCTCCCCCGCTGCACGGAGGAGACAGAGCCCCAGAGGAGCTCCAGCTGGCTGGGACCTGGGGAAGGGGGGCTCGAGTGCAGGGCAGGAGGGGGAGAGACAGCTAGGGGAGCAACACCATGGAGCCTGCTTCTCCCCAGGGTGACGTGAAGAAGAGGCAACAGAAGGAGAAGTCCAAGAAGCCGGTACCACCAATAGCTCCTCGTCCACCCAGGGCTCTGTTCTGCTTAACCCTGGAGAACCCTCTGCGGAAGGCGTGCATCAGCATCGTGGAGTGGAAGTATCCTGTGGCTGCAGGGGCTTGGGAGCAGTGCCTGTGGGCATGGGAGGGGTGCTGGGGGGCACGAGAGCTGTCAGCCTGTTTCAGGCTCGGGCTGTCTGATCAGGCCTGTAAAAGGCAGTGAGGCACTCGGGGAGCCCTGGCAGGATGCTTTGGCCAAGGCAACGGCTGTGCAAACAGGGGCATGAATAGGCTGGTGGGGAAAGCTGGGGCTGAGGAGCGGGCTGGGCCATGGGGCCTTTGGTGGGGTGGGACAGGGACAGGCAGGGGGGCAAGGGACTTGTGGGAGTGACCGTGCTGTGTGTGTTGTGTGCTGGGGAGAAACGGGGCACAGACTGTTGTGAGAGGAGGGAGTTTGGTCGTCAGGAGGGGGCACAGTGCCCATCCTGGGATGGGGGTAGGGTCAGGCTGGGGGAGTGAGGGCTGGGGACAACCTGACACCGTGGGAGAGAGGTTTGGGGGTGGGTAGCGAGACCGTGGTGAGTTGCTTGGGGTGACTCTTTGTGTGTATCACCGTTTGCCTGATCCCACAGCTGGGCTCTGCCCTGGTGGGGGGCTCCCCCAAATCCTTCCTGACACCATTGTCCTCTCAGCTCCCCATCCCTCCCTGGTACTGCTGTCACAGGTGAAGGCTTTTGTGGGTGATACTGTTCAGAGGGACAGTCTTTCTTTGTGCCTTTGGCTTAGTGTTGTAGTTTGGGTGTTGCTTTTTGACCTTTTCACTGGGGCATTGTAGCTCATAAATACCAAAATGTCGTGTTTCTGCCATGCATCCAGGAACTATCACTTTGTTCACTTGTATTTTATGTAAAGGAAGAGAGTGGGAGATGAAATATTTCACTTTGGTTTCAGCAAAACATTTGGGCTCTAGCAAAAATGATGGACCAGGGAACAGAACCAAGTTCTTCCACCACAACTTTTCTTATATTCTCTTATCTGTGTGTTCCTGGCCTTGGCAGGATGATCCCACCCCTGGCCAGGCTTTACTCTAGGAGGTGGCTTGGTCACTTTAGGCTGGCCATGTTGCTGTGGGGATACCAAAACCATGCCCAGAGATGCTGCTTTGTCCAGAGCCCAAGGAGCCCTTGGCAGGCGTGAGGGTGTGCTCACAGCTCTGGTGGTGCTGGAGTTTGAGACCTCTTTCCTGTACTTCAGAGGGACTCTCTGTCCTTCAGGGAGTGAGAGCAGAGCCAAAATCGGGGAGTTCTCATTTTCTGTGTCTCTGGCAAGAGAAACAATGGTTCTGTGGGCACACAGAAGGGAACCGTGCCTGTGTCTTAAACAGGCACTGAGTCGGGAAGAAACTTGTGTGTGCACCCGAGTGGCAGGGGAGGAGCTGGAAATAGGATTTACATCTTCCAGCAGCCTCAAACACATTCTTCCTCCTGGGCCAGCACATGCCAGAGCAAGTGCATAGCACAAGGGGGGTCTTTCCTGCATCAGGGCTCTGGAAGGGGAGAGGGGTGGGGATGAGTGGGTGCCCCACCAGGAAGGTGGCACGTGCAGGTGGCTCTGACCTGTGCCGGACAAGTGATCCAGGGAATCGGGTTTCTCCAGCCCCTGGCTGTATTTATACCCAGATGCACCTGGCTGCCCTCACTCAGGGATCAGGGTATGCGAGGCGTGACAGGGTCAGGTCGTTCCAGTTCCTGTGGGTTATTATGGTCTGCAGGGACATGCAGGCTGCCAAGGGGAGATTAGCTGTGACCCTCTTCTGTGGGGATCCCTGGGCTGTGGGTTCAGTGTGGCAGTACGTATTCCTGTTCCTTGGGCCCATCCCTGCTGTGTAGCTGCTGCTGTCAGGGTACAAAGCTGAGCCACAGGAGTGGGCCAGGGTCTTTTTTAAGCAGTTGAAGGGTGGGGACCATCACTCTACTCAGCCCAGGGTGGATGAAAGTCAGGCTAACTTGAGGCAGAGGGGGTTTTACACTGATTTGCTCACATCTCAAAAAACCATGTTAATTAGAACAAGGAGATCTGAGTGTTCTGCAACTTACTGGGTGTTGTGTGCATGACAGCTGGTCCAACAGCTCGATGGTTGGTGGGACATGTCTCACTTTGTGATACCACCCTGGTATTTCAGGTCATTTTGTAGCCAGGAGAACTTCAAGGCAGATGGGTGAGGAGTCTGGGGACCCTGAAGGACCACAGAGCTGCAAGAGGCAAAGGCCTAATTCCTGCTGCAAGGGAGATGTGGGGACCCTGAGATGCT
The DNA here is from genome assembly GCA_013397775.1 of Eulacestoma nigropectus. NCBI lineage: Eukaryota > Metazoa > Chordata > Aves > Passeriformes > Eulacestoma > Eulacestoma nigropectus. The sequence goes on from VZTE01000560.1 coordinate 9,511, forward strand.
GTGTGGGAGGAGCATGCTGGAGAGAAAGAAGTTAGATTGCAAGACCAGGAGATGAGGAGGATGCTGAGGCTCTGGGTCAGTGGCAGGAGGCAGAGACGCTGTACCTGGTCACACTTCATGTCTGGTTTTGGTTCAATCTGTTTGGTTCCCACCACATTTCTACCTCATAACTGTGCCAGACTCGCAGAACCACAAGCAGCAAGTGGATTCCAGCTCCAGTTACAGGAGCTCCAGCCGAGGTCACCCTTCAAGGAGGGCTTGTCTTACCCTGTCCAAGCAGGCAGGGAAGCCTCCAAGCCCTGGGCTCTGCCTCTACCTGGCCACAATGGGGAGCAGCTTTTCCAGCTGACTTCAGTTTTTGAAGTGTCATCAGGTTGGTGGCTAGAAAGGTTCAGAAAAGGGAAAAAAGCCTGTGATGAGCCCAGGACACAGCTGACAGCACTCGGCCAGCTCGGCAGGCTGGTGTGGGTGGATGGCATTCTCCCCAGAAGCCCCTTGCTCTGTGATACTGGACTGGACACTGATATGGCCACCAGAGCCCAAGGCAGCCCTCAAGGGGGAATGCTGGGGGAAGCAGAGAGTGGGGGTCCCTGGAGGGAGAGCCTGGCTGCAAATGAGGCCCTGGAGCCAGAGTTTGAGCTCTTTGGAGGCTTTAAGAAGGTGATAGCTGAAGCTTGTCCAAGAGCTTTCAGTGGCCTGAGCAGAGCAGTGACAGCAGCAGGAGCCTGGGAGTGACCAAGTGCCGGTCTCAGCATCTTCATGGGGAAATAAGAAGTCACCCCTTTCCTTCTGAGATGTCATAGGGCCCAAACAGCACAGTTTCTACCTTGAAGGGGGTGGGACAGTCCCCAGGCTGAGCACTCTGTTCATCCCAGCCGCTGGCGCTCCTGGGGACAGTCACAGGAGCACTGCCTGTGCTGGGGCACCGAGGCTGTAAGGACACCTGGGGGTGTTCTGCCAGAGGAGACCCTGGATGAGCTGTCTTGCCCCTGGATGCCTTCCAGCTAGGGCCATACAGCCCACGTGGGACCTGAGCAGCAGGAGTGTCCCTCGTGGGTGCTGAGTGCAGAGCGAGCCAGGGCCTGCCTGCTGTGGAGGGGGTGCTGAGCTTCAGTGCCTACATTATGCAAATGGATCCTGACCCTTCAGGGCGATTCGCTGAAGGATGAGGAGGGGGAAACTGCCAGCTCTCTCATCCCTGTGTCCTGTGCCAAAGATGACCCTCTGCTTGAGGCTGCATGAGCGGCCACGCACTGAGTGTCCAGGCCCTGCAGCACCCGAGGATGTGCCGAGGCCGAGGTCTGGCTGCTCCCTGTGCTCTGCCCCCGTGGGGGGCTGGTTCTCCACACCCACCCAGGCAGGATGGGACAGGGCAGGGGTGGGGTTGTACCTGCTTTTGCTTTCCTGTCTCCACTCCTTAACACTTCCTCTTAGACCCTTTGAGATCATCATCCTCCTCACCATCTTTGCCAACTGTGTTGCTCTGGCCATCTACCTGCCCATGCCTGAGGATGACACCAACATTGCCAACTCCAGCCTGGTAAGGAACAGTTGGAACCCCTTCCCGCAGCCCCAGGCGGCCGAGGGCTCTGCAGAGCTGCTCGCTTGGTGTGACACGGGTCAAGGTGGCAGCACCTGTTCTGGGGGCATCTGCTGCCCCAGGGGTGCAGTCAGGCAGTGTGGGTCCAGCCAAAGCTGCTGCAGTCAAAAGGAGGCAAGGGTGGGAAGAAGTGACTGCAAAATGGGTTTTCAGAGAGGCTGTAACCACCTCTGGGTTGAGATAAAAGGCAGCAGGTCGGTGTGTGAAGTACACGTGCAGGAAGAATTGATGCCAATAAAAGAAAAAACTCCCACTGATTCTTTAAAATCACACGTTCAAAAGGAAACATCCTGTTCCAGAAAGGCTCAAATGGTTTGTTTCAGCATTTTAGAATAAATTTTTCTGACCTTTCCTTTCAAAACTGTATTTTAATTTTGTTACTTTTTATTTAAGAGGGAAAAAACCTGTTTCTGCTAGGCAGAAAGGTTACTCCTTTCCAATCATCATTCCATCGTCTTCCTCAGTCGCTCCAGTTTCCCTGGAATATGATCTTTTGACGTGACCCAAATCAACACTCTGCACTATTTTCAGTTTGCCACTCCTTTCTACTCTTCAGATCCCCACTGTGGTTCAATCCACATTGATTTCCATTGAGAGACTGAGTGAAATCATCTGACTGAATCAAAACATCTAAATCCCCCTTTTTAATGAACTGTTGTCTCCTGCTGGTTTTGGGACTCCTCAGGGTAAATGCCCATGGAGGGGTAGTTCCTGGGGTGTTCCTTCAGCCTCCTGGCCAGTCTGACCAGCTTCCCCAACCCCTTGGACCGGGTTTGGATTCTTCCCTGGCTGGGGGGCATAGCAGGGTTTGGTAGGTGCAGTTATCTCAGGGGAGAGGTTACAGAGGCAAAGCAAAGCTGGGGCAGGCTGACCATGGGAAGCAGGAGAGGAGGACAGTGGGGTGGGAGCTTCCCTCTGGGAGAGGGCTCGGAATGTGGCTGAGACCTGTGAGGGCAGGGCTGGGGGAAGCCCAGCTGTGTGTGGGGATAAGGGGATGAAGTGGCACCGGCCTCTCAGGGCTCCCAGAGGGGCTGATGCTGCCCAAGGACCTTTTCCATGAGCAAGAGGCAGGGGGGCAAGGACCAAGTGATGTAAATTCATTGCATCAATGAAATTCCATCTGTTTTTATTTATTGTATATTAGATTACTTATGCTATGCCCTGCTGGGGGATTTTTCAGCCTGTTGCCATGCCAACAGCCCTTGTTATCAGGAGCCAGGTAGTCTCAGGCTGCTGCTCTTTCGTTCCTGCTTGCTGTCCCTTTGTCACCGTGTTCTGGTGGCTTTGCCGGAGCAAACGCAGCTGAGAATTTAGCCAGGCACCCATCACCTGGGGCATCCTGCAGGTAGTGAGGAAAGGCTTGGTGAGGCATTTTCCTGCAGCAGAGAGGTGCTGTGATGCATTTAATCTCTCCCTGTCCCTTTTTTCTCTCTCTTCATTGCCCAGTCCTCTCTGAAGAGGGCTGAGTTTATAAAAAGACATTGAAATTACTGAGAAGGCAAAATGTATGAGGGGAAACTGAGTCAGGGCAGTGAGGACATTGTCCCACGTTGTTTGTGGAGGCAGGATTGAGGTTCCTTCTCATCAGAGCTCACTGTGCAGGGCCTGCCCAGCCCCAGCTTCCTTCAGGGAACCTCCTGCAGCCCAGGAGCTCAGAGCAGTGACAGCCACTCTGCTTTAAAGCTCTCCAGCAAGGAGAGTCTCAGGAAGAGAGGATTCCTAGGAGACCTCTGCTGCCACTGCCTCCCTGCAAGGCCGGAAAACCTGGAGAGCAGCCCCACTCTGTGCTTCCAGGACCAGCCAGGGAAGAGTTACAGTCAGAGTTTACACCAGGTTTAGAATTAGTCTCATGAAAGCTTGGTTAATCAGAACTCATTTTTGCGAGGTGAAAAAATAAAATACCATAAAAATGAAAATAGTGAAATGAAATGAAATAACCCATAAATTTTCTAAGAATCCATTTTGCTTTATCCTGGAAGAAGTACAGTTGTTTATTTTCAGCACATTTCATTATTATTCTTTCTATATTAGATTTCTTTCGATCCAGAAGGGGTTTTTTAATCCTGTTTTTATCTGATTTCATCTTTTTCTAATGGAATCAAAATATTTTCTTCAACCCTGATGGAACGATTTTGACTTTTCAACTTGTTGAATAATGCACAGTATTTATTTATTTATTTGCACTTTTACTTGAGTTTCCAGAGTTTCAAATCCCACTGTTTTTCACTGGAAACCGTACTCCAGGAGCAAGCAGCTTCAGAGTGTGTTTAGCAAGGCAGGTTATTCACAGGGATTTACCTAAGAAAATACAGATGGCTCTGTGTGACCTGGCTGCCTGACCTCTGTTTATGAGCAGTGAAGAAATAAAGTCAGATTTAGAATACAGTTCATCTCCCAGGGCAGTTGAGCCATTCCTGCAGTCCCAGTGGGTGGTGTTTGACATGCTGCACACACTGAAATACGTGGTTTTCATAGAACTGTAGTATGGTTTGGGTTGGGAGGCTCGTTCCACCCCCTGCCATGGGCAGGGACACCTTCCACTGTCCCAGGGTGCTCCAAGCCCCGTCCAACCTGGCCTTGGACACTTCCAGGGATCCAGGGGCAGCCACAGCTTCTCTGGGCACCCTGTGCCAGGGCCTCCCCACCCTCACAGGGAACAATTTTTTCCCAATCTTTAAATCTACTCTCTGTCAATTTAAAACCAACTCTCTTTTCAGTTTAAAGTTTTTCCCCACCAGTGGGACTCAAGGGTGACTGCTTGGAGGGAGGCCACCCTTTCAGACCTCCGAAAAGCAGCTGTCCTGAGTCCCGTGGGCTTTGTAGGAGTATCAGGTAGGACATGGGGCCCAGGGAGTGGGGGACAGAGCTGGAGCTCAGACTGTCAAGAAGACAATTTAAATGGCACAGGTGCCTCTGCAGGCACGCTGCTGTGTCACAGATAATGGCTTTAGGTGCTGTTTAGGCAGAACGAATGTTTGATGTGAGGGAGTATGCTTCTGAAAATCCCACCATTTTGGGTTGTATCTCAGCCCTGGGGTAAGGGAATTCCTGTGTTTTTAAAGCCTGAGCATAGCCTCAGGTGCAATTCAGGGACAGGAATATGGGTGTCTGATGCAGGTGCAGGAGTCCCAGGTTTTCATTTGCTCTGGAGAGCTGTAGTTACTTGTGAGTCCTGCCTGGTGTCTGTCAGCCCAGGGCTGTGTCATGGGCATCTCCAGGAACACTGGAACAGCTGCATTTGGGCAGCTGACTCGTGTCCCACAGTCCCTGAGCAGAGTTTGCTGGTCCATTGCTGGCTTTGAGGCGCTGTTGGGGCCTGTGCCTGGAGGCTGGCAGGGGTTACTGATTGCACGTGGCTTTCCTAGAGCTTGGGCTCACCCTGGATCTCCTGGAGTCTTCCAGCAGCTGTGGCAACAGGCAACACCCCTGCATGTCTGCATGCACAGACTCGATAAAACTGCAGAAACTGCTGCTGCTCTGGTGCTGGCACCTGGAGGGGTGCACATGCAGCTGTGCGAGCCACCCCTGCCTCCCTCCTTCCCCTCACTCTGGCCTGGGGCCACTGGCAAGGGCTGGCACCCTGCCCAGCTTGTGGCTTGGCCACCTCTGTGGTCATCCTGGGGTTCTGGGTAGGCAGATGAGCCAGGCCCCTCTCATCTCCCCCTCCAGAGCTCACTGCTCACCCATCCTGAATTCCACGAACAACAGCGCACTCCTTACCCTGCTCCGTCACCGTGTGCTCCTCATGCCCTCTGGTCCCCAGCTCTGTGGCAAGGCTTCCTTGGAAGGGACCTTGTTGCCCCTCTGCTCCCAGCCCTGGAGAAGGCCGGGTTGGCTGCAGCTTCTTGAGATTTCTGTTCTCTTAGCTGGGCTCTCCAAGTCTGACAGGCATCACTGAGCCCTTGTTCATACTGTGGTCAAATCCTCCTGGTTTTGGTGGCTGAGCTGGAAGCACCCACCAAAGCCTTTTCAAACCAAGCAGACCTAGGACATCTAGTCCAGGGAGAACCCTCGGCAACACCACCAAGGTGTCTCACAGACGTGGGAACACATGTGGGGCAGCTGGTGTGATGTGAAGCAGTGAGGAGCTCTGGACAGCCAGCGAGGGAGATGCAATGGAGAACAACTTGTAGGACCTGTCCACTCTGGGGTCTCAGAGCTGCTGTAGGGGGGTTATGGCTTTCCTGGTTCCTGTCTCTGCAGCCCTGGTGTGTCTCTCGTTTGTGGGAAAGGAGGAGCTGTGGCTGGAGAATGTGGCAGGAAAATCACAGCATTGCAGAGCAGCCAGGGGTGCTCCAACTACCCGCTCTAAAAGATCTGTGCAAACAATTCAAAAACTCTCCCAATTTCTTTCCTGCATGTCTTCCCATCCCAAGTACTTCCTGTGCTGTGACAGAGGCCATTGTGGAGAGCAGAAGTGTTTCTCTTGATGTCTCCTCCTGGCTGTGGTCTGCAGCGGTCCCAAACCCTGCCTGCCTTCCCCTGTGCCCTTCCCAAGCCAGGCTCCAGGGTTTCCCACCACTCAGGGGACATTTCCTTGGCTCCAGCCCTCATTTTCATCTTGTTTTCCAAAGGAAGGGGATCCTGTGAGATTGCTGTAAATGTATCCCCGTACATTACCTGTCCTGTCCCCTTCTCTGTCTCACATCTGCAGGGTTTCATTCACCTCCATTCAGGGAATAGGAGAAGGACGCTGAGCTGCTCTGTTTTGCAGAGGATGGTTGCTCCAAGCCTCTGGGGAGCACCTTTATGGATGTTTTATGTTAACAAAGGGTTCAGAAAGACTTGAACAGCGCAGCTCCCTGTCCTGCATGTCCTGGTGCTGGCAGTCCATGGCTGTGTCCCTGGCAACCCATTGCTGCACCTACAAAAAACGTTTTTATTAGGGTGGGCTGGAGCTGCAGGGGAGAAGGGGAGCAGGGCCCAGCTGGGACTGGGAGGCTCAGGGGGAGATGCAGGGCTGATGGTACAGGAACAAAAGGCACAGAGCAGGGCAGAGGGCTGGGGACGGTTTGGAGGAGTCAAGGGGCAGTGTGAGGGCTGTGAGCTCTTGTTGCAGGTGGATGGAGCAGGGATCTCCACCTGTGTTGTGGTCACACTGTGCCCTCACCTCCTATCCCCCACTCCATTCAAACCCTGCTTCCCCTGCTCCCTGGAGAGGGTCCCAGGGACATAAAGGGACATAAAGGTGGGGCTCATTCCAGAGAGTCCCGTGTGGCTGTTGGGACTGGGAGCTGAGGACGCTGAGCAGACTGGGGCTGTGTCATGTTGCGTCACATCAGCGTGGTGCACACTGTCACCCTGCTGCTCCATGGCCCATCCAGCACCATGCGTGGGGTTCCTGTGTGCCCAGACATGGGTGGGGCATGTGTGGAGCCCAAAGTGTTACAGAGACCTGTATCTTTTCCAAGTGGCTTTTTGGCTCTTCATACCCCCAATGCCAGCTGTGCCAGACAGCCCTGTGCCCTGCCCTGAGCATCCCACAGTGGGGAGCCAGCTCTGAAGTCTGGGGTGAGGAGGGGACAGTGGGTGGCGGTGGCACAGAGTGGGTCTCCAGCTGCCAGAAGCTGGCCAGGGCTTCAGTGAAGCCAGCAGAGCTGTGTCTGTCCATGGCACGTGCCCGGTGTGCAGCGTGTGCAGTGTGGCCCTCATGGCACGGGCACGGGGTGGCGACTGGGCCATGAGTGCAGTCCCTGTGCTGACCTGCAGCCTGGGCAGCACCAGGGCTGGAGCAAGCACTGGGTGATTTCTTCTCTGTTCAGCCTGGGCAGTGGAGGTGGGGTCTGCACCAGTGCAGGGCGTGTGGTCCTTGACCTGGTGTGAAGTCTGCCAAGATGAAATATCCTTCAGCTCCTTCCTGCTGGTGTTTGGAGGCTGCACTGAGCTTGCCCTGGCTCAGGCCATTGCACTGTAGCCATCTAAGTTTAATTGCCAGTCCTGTACTCGATCACAGCCCAAACAGCCACCCGTGTCCTGGGCTCACCCCCCCAGCAGGGAAGGGACGCAGGTACTGGTGGGGATTCTGCCCCTCTGCTCTGCTCAGGTGAGAGCCCACCTGCAGAGCTGCCTCCAGCCCTGGGGTCCCAGCGCAGGAAAGACATGGACCTGTTGGAGCAGGTCCAGAGGAGGCCACAGAGATGCTCTAAGGGCTGGAGTCCCTCTGCTCTGGAGCCAGGCTGGGAGAGCTGGGGGTGTTCACCTGGAGAGGAGAAGGCTCTGAGAAGACTTCATTGCAGCCTTCCAATACTTGGAGGGGGCTTATAAGAAAGATTGAGACAAACTTTTTAGCAGGGTCTATTGCAGCAGGACAGAGAGTGATGGTTTTAAACTGAAGGAGGGTAGATTTAGATTAGTTATAAGAAAAAAAATTTATACATTGAGGGTGGTGAGGCTCTGGCACAGGTTGCCCAGAGAAGCTGGGAATTTGCTGTTATGTCCCTCCCAGGCTGGAGGAGGGTGGCTGGGGGCAGGGGGCTGCCTGCTGCCTCTTCCTTGGCTCACATTTGAACCTTGCTGCTCACTGGCTTGACCTGGCGGGCAAATACCCTTGAAGCTGTTTCCAAAGCACCGTTCATCTGCTGTGAGCTTCTCACAGGGACCTCTGAGGAACAGCAAGTCACCTTTTGATTCTGGGCAAGGGATTTTCAGAGGACGATCCCTTCTAAGGAGAGACCCTGGAGCCTGAGTCTGTTCTGCTGAAAAATCAGGGCATGGAATTGACTTTTGCAGTGTTGGATCCTGACATCAGCCTCAGCAGCTGCATCTTGCTCCAGGCTGGATCCTGACTCTCACCAGCCTCAGCAGCTGCAGGGCTGCTGGAGCTTGCAGTGGGCTTTCCTGCTCTTCCTCTGCAGCTGAGGAGACACCCCACCACATCACTGGCTGCTGGCATGGCTCTGCAGCCCCTCCCTACCTGAAATGATCCCCATGGCAGTTGTATTTGCATGGGATTGCAAGGACAGGCTTTAGGAGAGAGTCTAGGGGGCATTTGTCCCCTAAGGGTGGGAGGTGAGCAGTGTTGAATTGCCATAGCTAAAACCTTGAAGACAGAGGCAATGCCAGGATCTCTGCTCTTACCCTAGCTGCCCTCAGAGCCATCAAGAAACTGGCGTTGTGTGGGTGACAGTCACATGGGGACACCCAGCGTGGTCACTGCTTTTGGACGTGGTAATTGAGCGAGCAACGCTTCTGTCTTGGGCTCTGGCCCTGGCTTCTTAAAAGGAGAGGCTTTTCCATGTGGCAGGGCATGGGCACCCTGGGAGGAAGGTGTGCTCAAGCACTGCAGCATCCCCCAGTGAAGACCCACTCTCATTTGGTCTCAGAGATTTCTGCCTTTCTGAGGGCGATTCCCTGGAGATCCCAAGCAGGGATGCTCTTTGCCCTTCAGGGGATATAGGCTGAGGAGAGGGACCAGGGAACACCAGAAATATAAACAGCCCCATCCACCTGGCTGCTTCAGAAGGCTTTTAATCGCAGTCTGGAAGGGACACTGGCAGCAAGGGCAGGGATGGCAGTGACAGGCAGAGCCAGCTGGGCACAGGCAGCTCTTGGCTGCGCTCCAGGGACAGATGAGCCATCCTGGCCCAGCAGCTGCAGGGCTGTGCCAAGCCCCTGAAGTGGGGTGCCAGGTCCTGCCTGGGAGGGGGTGCAGCACCTCTGCCCAGCGAGCCCCAGGCCCATTTCTAGCAGGTGACATTGCCAGGCAAATGTCTGGCATTAGGCAGGAAGCCTTGAGCCCAAGGCCTCCATTCCCTGGGAGCTTCCTTATCATCCCAGGCAAAGGGAAGCCATGATACAGCTGGCTTGTCCCACAGTGACTGTGCGGGGTCTCCAGGACAGAGCCAGCAAGCCCTCAGCTGGAGAGGATGAGGTGTCAGTGCTGCCTGTAGGAGGAAGGCTGTGGGGGAATGAGAGATGAGCAGCAGGGAGGAGAGGCACAGAGGAGCAGTGCCCTGGGCCAGGCACCTTTCGGTGGCTTTGCTGGAGCAGTTTGTGGGAATGGGTACCCATAGGCTCAGGGCAGGGTCCTGGCAGGGGCCATTACAGGGATGGGGGGTCCTGCTGCAGGCCAGAGAGTGGCAGGGGAACACTGAAGGGATGGGGGAGTCATGGTGTAGGCCAGAGAGTGGCATGTGGGGGCTCAGCATGCTGCCCCTTGTCCCCAGGGTGGTGCTTGGGGTGTGTGGGGGTACAGATGGGGTGGCAGCAGGGGCTGACCCAGAGTCACGGGGGGGTGACTGTGCCCGGTGAGGGCAGCAGGGGAGGTGGCAGTCTGTTCTAATGAAGCATTCTCTCCTGCTCGCCTTCGCAATCCCCAGGAGAAGATCGAATATGCCTTCCTCATCTTCTTTGCCATCGAGGCCATGCTCAAGATAATTGCCTACGGCTTTCTCTTCCACACGGACGCCTATCTCCGGAACGGCTGGAACGTGCTCGACTTTTCCATTGTGACTCTAGGGTAAGGGAAAGTGGGAAGGCTGCTGCTGTTCTGCTTGTGCCAGGCCTGTTCCACAGCCAGTCAAGGACTGGTTTTTCTAGTGATTGCAATGTCTTTGGGGACAACTCCTTGACTAAGTTCATGGCCTTCTCCCATGGGCTCCCTTTCCCTGCTCTGACATCCACTGGGATCCCCTCTAACTCCTGTTTCTTCCTGTCTTGACTCCTTCATGCATCTTAGGTCTCCTTGCCCTGGAGAAAGGGGGTGGCATGGGGTCCTCCAGGGTTTGCACGTGGGGTGGGAGGTCCCTGGCTGTCAGCAGTGGAGCTGTGCCCAGGAGCTGGACTTGCCAAGAGCTGCCCCCTGGGTGAGGCTGAGCACGGCTGGCAGTCCTGGCCTCGCTTTTCTGCCTGCAGAGCTCTGAATCCTTAGCTCAGATTTCTTGGTCTCCGTTCTCATGCCCTTCTCTTCTTCCTTGTCCTTCCTTCTGCTTCTCCACCTTTCTTCCCTGTGCCCTGGCTCTTTCAGGCTCATCACCATGACCCTGGAGCAGGTCAATGTGAAGCAGGGGGGGCCTTCGGGAGGAAAAGGCGGCTTTGACGTGAAGGCCCTGCGAGCGTTCCGTGTGCTGAGACCCCTGCGCCTGGTGTCCGGAGTGCCGAGTGGGTGCTGGGTGCCCTGCTGTCAGGAAGGGCTGGTGGGTGGATGGGACCTCTGGGCCTGGCCAGGCTGGGGAGCCATGGGACAGGTTTCTTGTTGCTGCTGGATCAAGCCCAGCCACAGAGTAGGTGTAGAGGAGGCACAAGTTCTTGCTTGTTCCTGCAGCTGGTAGTTGTCAGCCCTGGGGATCTGCAGGGTTGGCACGCATCTGGCTGCCTCCATGGCTCAGTGTCAGTACCTTTGGGTGGCCAGGATCTCGCTGGAGTTTCTCAGAGCAGGGATCTTGTTCTTCTGTAACTCATGTGAATACAGCTGGGATGAGAGCACCAGAGCAAAGGGAGGGGCACGAAGCAGCCTTTGGCACTGCCTGGCTCTGTTGTGCCCTTCCACGTGCTTTCATGGTGGGTAGAAGAAAGGGTTTCCTGCTTCAGAGATTTCAGTCCCACCCCACCCCACCTGTGCCCCTCTTCCCTTGGCAAGGGACATTTCAAAGGCTGCTTGTTGGTGGGCTGGCAGGGATGCAAGGTGCACCCAAAGCTGTTTAGGAAGTGGTTGACCTCCTCTCCCTTCATCTTTGTGCAGGCCTTCAGGTCGTTCTGAACTCCATCATCAAGGCCATGGTGCCCCTGCTCCACATCGCCTTGCTGGTTCTCTTCATGATCATCATCTACGCCATCGTCGGGCAGGAGCTCTTCAAGGGCCGGATGCACAAGACCTGCTACTACCTTGGGACAGGTGGAGCTGTGGTGGGGGGGATGCAGCAGAGTCATCTCTGTGTGGCTGCTGTGAGACCGCAGGGATTCTGTGTTCAGCAGAAAGTGTGGCCTTGCCAGCATCAGGCCCGGGAGCGTGGCAGGCCTGAGGGATGTGTGAAACAGCACACAGCTGGGTGTGAGCGGTGGTGAAAGGGGCAGGCTTCTGCAGGAGGCAGGGTCTGGGGGGGAGGTGTGGGCTGCTGTGTTTGGCCTGACCTGCTGCTCGCACCATGGCTTTGCTCCTCAGATGTGATTGCCACAGTGGCATCAGAGAAGCCAGCCCCGTGCACCAGCTCCGGCCACGGGCGACACTGCAGCATCAACGGCACCGAGTGCCGCAGCGGCTGGCCAGGGCCCAACAACGGCATCACCCACTTCGATAACTTCGGCTTTGCCATGCTCACTGTCTACCAGTGCATCACCATGGAGGGCTGGACTGAAGTTCTCTACTGGGTAGGCTGCAGCACTTTGTGCCCAGCTTGGTGGAGGTGATGCTGGTCTTGCCTCAGGGCAGGGAATGCCCTCCTGGAGACAGGACCCTGTGGCAGGGCTCAGTCTCTGCCAGTGAAAGACTTCCTGCCCCCACCAACCTTCTTACTGTGATGCACATCCCATAACACACCAGTCATGTCTCTGCATCTCTGCAAGCACTGCCTAAGCTGTCCTTGCTCTCCAGGTAGACAGGAGATTGCTCCAGCTCCCACCTTCGTGAAGGGGTGTGGGCCAGACAGCAATGACTGGTGGGTGCTCCTCCAGCAAAGCCCATGTTTTGCAGTCCTTGGGAGACGGTCAGGCTGAAGCTTAGGCTTGGGGCTGATGTTTAAATCTGCTCCCAAAACGCTTGGGTCTGGCTGTAAACCAGACACAGAGTTCTAGGCAACCAGGGCTTGGAGCCAGGTTTATGTGCCACCGTCCTGAGCACTCCCTTTGGAGGGGGCAAAGGTCCCAGCGGCTGTTGAGGGGCTCTAAGGGGAAACAGACAGCGGACAGTGCCTTCAGAATATTTCACCTGCATCTCTCCTTGCCAGGTAAATGATGCCATGGGGAATGAGTGGCCCTGGATCTACTTCGTCAGCCTTATCTTACTTGGCTCCTTCTTCGTGCTCAACCTGGTGCTGGGGGTACTCAGTGGGTAAGTGCCACCCTACCCTTTCTGCCAGCAGAGGAGTTTTAACTGGTTTGAACTATACAAGGAAAAAGCCTGGAAAAGTTCTGTTCTTTTTTCTCTCTCATTCTTCACCCTTTTTTTTTTTGTTTTGCATGCTTAGAAACACTGAGCCGTGGGTTACTTTTTGTGTTAGTGTCCATGGCTTTCTGAGTTTTAGCTCAACTCTCAACACAGAAATCGTTTCCCTGTGGCACAAGCAGCTGTCAGCAAGCCCAGCCTGGGAGCACGTGGGTTGTGGTGTGTTCTGCCAGCACACACAGCAAATGGAGCTGAGCAGGGAGCAGTGGTCACTCCACGGCTGTGGGTCTGGACACTCCTCACTGGTACCTCCAGCTGCCCTCCTGCTGTGAGCACACACGACTTTCTCATGGCCAGCCTAAGGAGAACATCTTTGATGAGTGCAAGGGATCCAAGGGAACCATCGTTAGTCTAATTAGTGCTTCAACAGCCTCGTCCGAGTACACCAATGGGCTGCCATCAGTCTGTTATGACAATCTAGGCCAAATTCAATTAGTGTTAGTTCCCCCAGTGGTACAGTTAAAACCTGAGATGTTACACTCAACCTCCCATGCATTGCTGTGGCACTGCTACCATCCCAGTTTTGTTGCTGGGAATTATATGTTGTTCTGGGGAGTGAGGGGGGCTTTTCTCCTCAGGTCTGTGTAGGGTCAGGGTCTTTTGTATATGTTTCAATCCTCGTTTGTGCGAGTGGATCACACTCATCACCTCTATTAGTTCACAGGGTTGGTTATACCCTAATTACTTGGATTTGTTAGGCCTCTTTTATGACAAGAACCATGCCACTGCAACATTAAAACAAATTGGGTATTACTATAACTAAAGCAAGTTTAAAAGCATAGAGTTGGCTGTAACAGCAGGACAAGCTGGACTACAGTCATCTGATCCTGGAGTAAGTTGCTGGCACAGTAAAGGTTCTGAAATATTTTTGCAAATACAGCTAAATTATGTTTGAGATCAGGAAAATTATTGTTACAGTGTCTGAGACCTGTTACTAACACACGGTAACACCAGCATGGCTGGGCAGCAGGTCTACAGTCCTGCCAGACACCAGGAGAGAAAAGAAATTAATTGAAAGAGAGCAGGAAGAGTGGGCAAGGGCATTGGCAGACCTGTCCTTTCCATGTTACCATGAGAAGAGGGTCCTGTTTACCTGCCACGTGATGAGCTCACCTTCTCCATATGGAGAGCTTGGGGCAGGTTTTTGCCCCCCAGGTGAGTGAGACCCCACTCTGATGCTTAGCAGGACTGGGGAACTGTCCTGGCCTCCAACATCTGGTGTCAGTTGGCCTGTCCAGCTGTAGCACCCTGCAGTGAGAAGCTCCCAAAGAGCAGCAGTGGTGGGGAAGGAACCCTGCCTGCCATCAGTGATGGCCCCATGGCCTTGCATCATGGGCCGAGAAAAAGGAAAGTCACTGGAGCAGTGGAGTGGCAGCGCTGGGGGCAGGGTATTTCAGGACTCTCTACAAGGCCTGGCCTGGCACAGAGCTGTGGTTCCTGACCTCCACACCATCCCCTGAGTCTGTGCCGCTTGCCTTGTCCCAGCGAGTTCACCAAGGAGCGCGAGAAGGCCAAGTCGCGGGGCACGTTCCAGAAGCTGCGGGAGAAGCAGCAGCTGGAGGAGGATCTGAAGGGCTACATGGACTGGATCACCCACGCAGAGGTCATGGACAGTGATCGGGCCAGGGGAGAAGGTACCAGCTCTGCTCGGTCACAGACCCTTGGCATGGGGGTTGGGTTCCTAATGCTGGCCACCTAGAGACGCAAGGTGGGAATCTTTGAAGAAGTCACAAAGACTCATTTTGCCTGAAAACCCATGAAACAAAATGCTTTGGCTTCTGCAGAACAGTTTCCTTCCTCTTTTTTTTTTTTATATTTCCTGAATAATTTTGTTGAATCTGACCCAAACTAGCAATAATTTATCCCTGGTGCTAAACCTCCACCTCAACCACAGTGTTTAATATTTGCAGACCCACAAGCAAGGCTCTGAGCCTCTCCTTTGGCGAGAGGCACTTAAATGGCCATGAGGAGTGTGTGCCCTTGGTGTGCAGGGGTGCAGTGCAGGGCCACAGGCTCTCACACTAGCAGATGCATGCATTTCTTGCCATCACTTGACAATTTCAAGGGGTTAGAAGTGGCTCAGGGAAGGAGGTGGATATACAGGCATCTAAAAAAAGCTCAGAAAAGCCTGGAGAGCTCTACTACAGAGCCACAGTGTTTGCTGTGCCACCTTGCCTGGTGAAAGCACTTTAGATGCCTCAAGCTGAGTGATGCATGTGTGCAGAGAGCCTTGGGAAACAGTGGGACAGACAAAACTCCTCTTCCAGAGCTGTGGCCTGTGTTCTGTTCAGCCTATAGTCAGATCCCAGCTGGCCCCAGTTTTCTCCATGCTGGGGTACCTGCTGCTGTCCCTCTCTGGTCTGCTGCTGCTCTTGCTGCAGGGCAGGAGTTCCTGGTGCCTCGTGCTTGGTTTGCACCTGACCCTCAAAGCCTTCTGCCCAAGCTTTGGTTGCTGACTCCCTGGGATGGCATTGTTTGAGTTCACTTCTGATGGGGAAGCTCTTCCTGGTGTGCTTCTGGAAGAGGTTCCCTCCCACATGTTCTTCCCAAGGGCTCCACGAAAAGCCTGTGAATGTCATTCCCTCTAGGTATGATGGCATCAGATGAAGGAGGGTCAGAGACAGAGAGCTTGTATGAAATTGAGGGCATGAACAAGTGGATTCTCTTCTTGTAAGTATGCTCTGGCTGAGCCATCTGTTTGCATGTGGGCTTCCACTGTCTCTCAGGTGCTGGCCCAACTGGCTCAGGCTTTTCTGGTCAGCCACCAGTTTCTGGCAGAGAGACAGGGACTGGTGCTTGGGGGAAGATGCAAACATTGGGGCAGCAAACAGGGAATTTGGCTGCGGTACTGGCAAAAAGCTCCTCAAGGTGAGCAATGTCTTTGCCGTGGGACCAGGCTCCAAGCATCCTCCCATGGCCTGTGCAGCGTGGCATGTAATTCAGGAGCTGTGCCTGCAGCCCCAACCAGGGAGGCCAAAATTAAGCCATGAGGGTGAATGAACTGCAGTGCCTGAGTGAATGCACTGAGTTCCGGGGGCAGGTTATGGTCCCCTTTTCAGGGAAGGCCCCCAGAAGAGGGAGCAGGGGTGGCTTTGCCCTGCAGGCACAGCCCAAGGCCCTGGGTCTGGCCAGCTCTGCTGATCCTTTGCCATCTTTCCAGCCGTCAGTGGAGGCGTTGGAACCGAATGTTTCGTAGGAAGTGCAGGGATGTGGTGAAGTCCAAGTTCTTCTACTGGCTCGTCATCCTGATGGTGGCACTGAACACCCTCTCCATTGCCTCTGAGCACCACTTCCAGCCAGACTGGCTGACACGGGTGCAAGGTAAGCAAAGAGCCTAAGAGAGAAGGAGGGCCCAGGACACCCTGCTGCCCCAGAGAATTGTGTGAACTCCTACAGTGAGTGCACAGCCACCCTGGCACAGCACAGAGGCTCTTAGACACACACACAGAGCCTGTCCTCAGTGTGTGCATGATCCTTGTCGCCACACAACTCACACTGACCATGCACATGTACTCTTAGGGACATGATCTTGCCTGGGGAACACACGCAGAGTGTGTGCATTGGCACCTCTGCACATGAACACACGTGGCACGCACTCAGGCCGTGCAGCCACACACATTTTTGTGTGCAGCCCCACTGACTGCACCTCCACGTGGAGCACAGGTGTGCACACACACAGAGCTCAGCCCCACCTGCACACGCACACCCCACGTGCCCACCCTGCAAGGACTCACGGGCACCATACAGCCACGTGCTCACACACACAAGTGTGCAGGTGCACATCACCCTCTCATCTTCCTCCCCTCTGTGGCCCCCGAAAAACATCAGCTCAGGGCTGTGTGGGCCAGAGGAGGGTGAGCAGCAGTGCCCTCCTTCCCTGCATGCCCAGCCATGCTGGGATTGAGGTCCCTGCTCTGACAGGCCGGATCTCCCACCCCAGACAATGCCAACCGGTTGCTGCTCGCCCTCTTTGTGGCCGAGATGCTGCTGAAGATGTACGCGCTGGGGCTGCGCCAGTACTTCATGTCACTCTTCAACCGCTTCGACTGCTTCGTGGTGTGTTCGGGGATCCTGGAGACCATCCTCGTGGAGCTGGGCACCTTGTCCCCTCTGGGCATCTCCGTGCTGCGCTGCATCCGGCTCCTCCGCATCTTCAAGATCACCAGGTTGGGGAGGGAGCTGTGGGTACTGGCAGCTCTTGGTGCCCGGGCATCACCCGCAGTTCCTGCACAACACTGGCCCCGTCCCCAGGGGAGGCTGCAGCGTGAACAGAGCTGGTGGCTGCTGGGTGGAGGAACGAGGCCAAGCTGGGGATTTGTCTCCAGAACATGGTTTACTGGGAGTGGCGAGTAGGACAGAGCTGAGGCCCTACTCCAGCTCTGGGTTCTAGGATGTTGTGGATGGGGGTGCTGTGGGCCAGGACTCATAGCTCTTCTTTGTGGCCCCACCCCCTGTGTGTTCACCCCCTTCCCCATCCTGCTTGCTGGTGCCCTGTGCAGGCAGCAGCGTTATCTTGCTTGTCACACCATGTCTGCAGCTTCGTTTCTTCCTCCTGGAGCCTGCCTGGAGCAGTCCCAGGGCCCAGCCTGGGTCCAGAGTTCCCCTTGTTGGGCTGCTGGCACATCACCTTGGTTGGTTTGGCTAGGTTCCCTGTGCCTGCCTGGTCCTGCCCACAGCCTTCCCCACTCTTTCCCCTCCCACATGCCCTTGTCTCTCCTCTTCCCAGGTACTGGACATCTTTGAGCAACCTGGTGGCCTCTCTGCTCAACTCGGTCCGCTCCATTGCCTCTCTGCTCCTCCTCCTCTTCCTCTTCATCATAGTTTTTGCCCTGCTGGGCATGCAGCTCTTTGGGGGCAAGTTTGATTTTGAGGACATGAAAGTGCGGCGCAGCACGTTCGACAACTTTCCCCAGGCCCTCATCAGTGTCTTCCAGGTTTGGGGCTGTGGGAAGGGCGGGGGGGGGCTGGGGGGTCTCACCTGGGCTGTGGGTCTCCAGGCAGGAGTTAGGTCTCAGGGGGATGTGGGTTTGTGGGGGTGATGTGGCTTTGAGGCAGAAACAGGGAAATGCAACTGGAGTCATGAGCAGTGGTTCAGGTCCAGGGCTGAGCAGAAAGGAGGGTTTCACCGTGGGGCTGGAGGGGCTGTGAAGGTTTGGGGCTGGAGCCAGCATGGTAGGATCAGTCTGTGGGGTTCTGTCATGCTCTGCTGTGGATGCTCTTGAGTCTTTATTACTGCTCTGCTCCCAGATCCTGACCGGAGAGGACTGGAACTCAATCATGTATGATGGGATCATGGCCTACGGGGGCCCATCCTTTCCTGGCATGCTGGTCTGCATCTACTTCATCATCCTCTTTGTTTGTGGGAACTGTATCCTCTGCCTGCAAAGCCAGGCCCAGGCCCCCTGCCCCCAACCCCATAGCATCAACTGCACAGGACCGGGAAGAGGGGAAGCAGGGGCTTCCCTCAGCGTTTCAGTGCTTGCCTTAAACTTTTCAGTTCTGAACAGCAGTGGAATAAACCATGGGCTTCAGGGCTTGCTCTGGTGGTGGCTGAAGGCTGGGGTCTGGAGGAAAGCACATCTGGAGCAGGTCTGGATGTCTGGCAGGCAGAGATTCAGCCAGAGAGGGCAGCCAGCTCAGAGCTCAGTGCTCACAAGGGATGGATTCCGGTTAGGGATCACCAGCCGGGGTTATCACAAGGGCTAAGCTCCAGGAGGGTTTCTGAGGGCGCCCTGGAGACCATGGATGGCTCTGGCCACATCCTCCAGGCAGGAACCAAGTGCATGTCCTTAGCACTGTTCTCCCAGATATCCTCCTCAATGTTTTCCTGGCCATCGCGGTCGATAACCTGGCTGAGGCCGAGAGCCTGACTTTAGCCCAGAAGGCCAAAGCGGAGGAACGCAAACGGCGGAAGATGTCCAGGTGAGCGCTGCCATCCCTGGCCGTGGGAGCTCCCAAACGAGGTGTTTGGGTGTGAGGGGACAGAATGACCTTTCCTGTGGCCCCTGCCCAGACTTCAGTTCCTGCCCTCCCCCCTCTCTGCTTAGAGGTTACCCAGAGAAGTCTGAAGAGGAGAAGCAGATGCTGGCAAAGAAACTGGAGCAGAAAGCAAAGGGAGAAGGGATTCCCACAACAGCCAAGGTCAGTTCTGGTGGAGGTGAGCCTTGGAGAGCTCCTGGGGAGGGCCCCGGCTCCTCCTCCCACCAGCCAGGATAGACAAAGGCTTGGAGCCAGTCTGGGTCTGGACTCTTGACCAGAATCACTCCTCGCCGTAGCATCCACTGGTGATGGGGGCTCTCTGGGCCCAGGCAGGACACGTTGCCTGGTGACAGAGCTCCATTGCTGGGGACTCTTTTTCTCCAATCCATTTCCTTGCCCACAGCCAGTGGTCAGTGGCTGAGATGGTCTGGTGCACACCAGTGTGGATCCCAGCTCTCCCTTATGCCCACACCAGCACCCCCCCATATGCAAACCCCTCTGTTCAGCTGTGCTGGCTGCGTGCTGAGCTGCTCCTGAGAAGCATCTGGCCAGCAGCTTCTTCCCTATCCACTTTCCAGGGATGCCCTTAGAAACTTGCCTAGGAGTTGCTCCATATCTTACTCCACCCCTGGCATATTTGCATGGCTCCAGGCTCTTGCCCAGCACACATTCCCATTTCCCATCCTCTGTGCTTCGATTGCAGCATCCCCTCACCTGGCTCCAGCCTGGGCCAGCACTCCATGTGCTTGGTGCTGGATGGGCCAAATGCAGAGATGCTGCTTGTCCCACACGGCTTTCAGGATGAGAGGGTCTGGTCAGCTGGCACATGCAGCTGCACATCCTCCTCTCTGTCTCTCCCTTGTTTCAGTTGAAAGTGGACGAATTTGAATCCAATGTCAATGAGATCAAAGACCCCTACCCTTCTGCAGACTTCCCAGGTAAGACTCGTCCCTGGCAGGGCAGCAGGAGGGCTGAGGAGGCACTGCAGAGGGATGGTGTGTGAGGAGCAAAGGATGTGGTGACCTTTCACCAGCCTTGGGGTACTGAGGTCCCTCTGGCTTGCATGCCAGGCCAGGATCATGGGATCAGAAGATCGTCCATAAGGTCATATTCCCTCTCCCACTCTGGACGATTCTTTTCTTTTCCCTTCTCATGGTCACCCTGCAGGAGATGATGAGGAAGATGAGCCTGAAATCCCCCTGAGTCCTCGGCCACGTCCCCTTGCAGAGCTACAGCTGAAGGAGAAGGCCGTGCCCATGCCTGAAGCCAGCTCCTTCTTCATCTTCAGCCCAACCAACAAGTAGGCACTGCCCCTTCTCCCTGCCCTGTAGGGCCAGGCATGGCCCAGGTGCCTCTGGCACCAAGTGTTCGCAGCGGGGTCCTGTTTGTGCGTGACAGCCAGTTCTGAAGGGAACCAGCTCACAGACATCCTTCCATGCCTAGGGCCTTCCTGTCCTCAGGGTTTAGCCATAACCCTCTGCCAGGCTGCCATGCCCCTGTCTGATGTCCCTCTGGCCCCTTGCAGCCTCTCATGGCATTTCTGTCCCTGGCAGGTTTCGGGTCCTGTGCCACAGGACTGTTAATGCCACCTGGTTCACCAACTTCATCCTGCTCTTCATCCTGCTCAGCAGCATTTCCCTGGCAGCTGAGGATCCCATCCGGGCCGAGTCCTTCCGCAACAAGGTGCCCGCAGAGATGCAGAGGGTTGGGATGGGTGGGGGAGACCTCATGGAGACTCCCAGCTCCCCAGCAAGCAGGGACTTACTTGCCAGATGCTGTGCCTAGGCTGGGGTTCCAGCCCTGCCCCTGGGAGGGCAGTGCCCTCTGCCAGGAGACACTGGATGTGCTTTCCATTCAGGGTGCAGCTGGGACAAGGTTTTACTGCTCCATGTCTCAGTTTACTTCTGGGTGAAGAGATCCACCTGACAGGGTGTGCAAGGTTATTTTGGTTTGAAACTGTGGTGACTTATTGGGGAAAGAGACATCCTGTGAGGAGGCAAACTGGATGTCTGGCGTGTGCGGTGCCCTCGAATGCTGCTGGCATGCAGCGGTGGGAGCCACAGCTCCTGTCCTGCAAGGTACCAGTGGGTCTGGCAGGGACTGGGGGATCTCACATGTGACAGCCTCCCAGGGCACTTGGGGTTTTTGGGGATCAGATGCTTTTAGGTGAATCAGGTCAAGCCTAACTCACCTGGAAAGGGAGAGCTTTGTCCCAGCTGCAGGTTGGATCATGCACTGGAGAAAATCAGCAAAGTTCAGGAGGAAAAGTTCAGGAGTCTCCTTGGTACTGGGTTTAGAGACTCTGTTGAGCTAGATGGGCTCCCCAGTCCACAGAGTGGACAATTCCAGGATGTTTGAACACACTGAAGCATTTCCCATGTCACCCAAATCTCATCCAGTACTGGTGTCTCTGTCCCCAGATTCTCGGATACTTTGACATCGGTTTCACCTCTGTCTTCACAGTTGAAATCGTCCTGAAGGTGAGTCCTTCGCCCTGTGGTCCTGTCATGAGCATGGCCTAGCACACAGGTCTAGGCTGTTGTGGCCATGGACACTCACACTCTTTAGGCATTCATGCTCCTGAAGGTCTCAGTGAGGAGGAACTGCCAGCTGATCCTCCCCGAGAGTTCTTTCATGCATGACCTGTCCCAGAGGCCATGTGGCCTCTCCAGTGGGGTCAGGCAGCTCAGTCGGCTGTGCTGTGACACGGGGACACGTCAGCCATGGCACCAGCATTTTCATTCTGACGTGCCATTAAGAAAAAGAGAGGAAGAGAAAGCAGTGAAAACCTGTGGACGGAAGTGGCAATCCAAGCTGCTGCCACATGTTGTTCCACTCAAAGTGTCTTTACTATTCTCTTCTTTAATTTGCTGACTGACTGGGAGAGTTTTGTCTCCAGCCAGTGCTGCACAGAGGATTTCCACCTGAAGTCAACTTCCTGCCTGGCTGCAGAGGTCTGAGCAGGACAGGGAGCTATGAGAAGTCCCTTGAGTCTTGTCCACCCTTTCCCCTATGGAGGGACCATGCCCCTGAGCCCTGCCTGGCCTCTTTCCTAACTCCTTCTGCCCCCCAGATGACAACCTACGGTGCTTTCCTGCACAAAGGCTCCTTCTGCAGGAACTCCTTCAATATCCTTGACTTACTGGTGGTCGCTGTCTCCCTCATCTCCATGGGAATTGAGTAAGCACCTCCATGTGCCACAGAGTGGGAACTGGTCTGTTCAGGCTGGTGGGGCAGCTGGGGATGGTGGGTGGAGGAGGAGCAGCCGGCCCAATGGCTGCCCATGTGTCCATAACGTCATGTTTAGGGGACATGGACAACTGCCTGCAAACTCCTTGAGTGTCAAAGGTCTATGGGCAGAAATTCAATTTGGATCCGCTTTCTCAGGCTGCCAGTGTCACTTGGCCTTACGTGGGGTGATGGCTGGTGACATCCGCGTGTCTCTGCCATCCCTTGTCCCTCACTGCTGGCCCCAGCCTGCCCTCCATGGCTGCTTGGCGGGGCTGTGCCAGCCTGGCCTGGGCAGGGAAGTCGCCCCATCTCAGCTGTGCCTTCCTCCCCAGGTCCAGTACCATCTCTGTGGTGAAGATCCTCCGGGTGCTGAGGGTGCTGAGGCCTCTGCGAGCCATTAACAGGGCCAAGGGGCTGAAGGTAAGCGAGAGGCTGGGACGGCGGGACCTCCTCCCATGGCAGTCCTACCAGGAGGGTATGTGGCAGGCGTCGTGCCCTGTTCCCAATTCCCACCACCCATCTGTGGAAGGGGCCTGCCCAATCCCTCCGCTCTTGGCAGGCTCCCACTCTTCCTGCAGCGGGAGGGTGTGGGACACAGAGCAGGGGCTTGCCCCAAACGTGGTCACACCTGCACTGTCCTTCACCTCTGCAGCACGTGGTCCAGTGTGTGTTCGTGGCCATCAAGACCATTGGTAACATTGTGGTTGTCACGACGTTGCTGCAGTTCATGTTTGCCTGCATCGGAGTTCAGCTCTTCAAGGTGAGCGGTGCCTCAGGTGGGCAGGAGGGACCTTCTGCTCGAGCACATCCTGGCCAGGCTCTCCTGGACATCCCCTTGGGGATGGTGTCTGCCGGTGCTGGGGTCGGCGCGGGCTGTGCTCTCTGTGCTCTGCAAGGGGACCCGCCTGCTCCAGGCCTGGCAGTGAGAGGAGGGCAGGAAGCACCCCGGGTACTGTCAGGTCCTGCACCCATAAAGGGGCCAACTGCCTCACCTCACTTCATGCCTCAGTTTCCTCTTTCTAAGGCAGCAGGCGCTTCTGACTGATTTCCTCCGTGCTTTGATTGCGAAGGGTTTCCTTTCTCACGGCACTACTCCTGCTCTCTGGGCCTCAGCTGCTCTAAGGCAAAGCTGGCCCTGGCTGAGCTCAGTTTTGTTCTAATAACTGAGCTGAAATTCCAAGCTGATGTGGGAAGAGCTTTCAGAACACCCAGCAGACTGAACAGACCTGTCAGCACACCTTAGCTTTTAGTTAATTCTCTGGTTACTGCTTTCTTCCCTATTTTCCAGACTCCCAGATAGGGTGAGCTGGGTAGGCCTCAGCTCAGGGCCATGGAAGGTTTGTTCCCATCACCAGGCAGTGTTTCTTGATCTCGGCCTGGGACTGAGCCCAGGTCTGCCATGACTCCTGAAACCCCTTGTGAGCTGGGCTGTGTTGGCAGGCACGGTGGGGAGGCCAGCAGTGGTGGTGGGCCAGAGCCAGAGGCTGCATGGAGGTGGCAGGGGAGGGACTGACTGAGGGCTGCGAAAAAGTCAAAACTCCCCAGGCCTTCTGAAGTCAAAGCAACGCCACGGCCACTTCTGGTCTCTGTTGAATGCAGGGCAAGTTCTACAGGTGCACAGACCCATCCAAGCTGACGGAGAAGGAGTGCAGGTACGAGCTCTCTGCA
The DNA here is from genome assembly GCA_013397775.1 of Eulacestoma nigropectus. Lineage (NCBI taxonomy): Eukaryota > Metazoa > Chordata > Aves > Passeriformes > Eulacestoma > Eulacestoma nigropectus. The sequence continues at coordinate 33,087 of VZTE01000560.1, forward strand.
CCTCCCAGGTGGGCAGTGGCGAGGGATGGGAGCTGGGGGGGATGTGGTGGGGGATGCTTGTGCTCCTGCATGGGAATGTTGCATCCAAAAAGTGGACCTGAGGTGTCGTCGTGTTCTCCCTCACCCTGGGGTAAATCGGGAACAAGCACAGGGCTGTCCTCCCCTGCCAGGGACCGAGGAGGCCCAGGCCAGTGCTGCAGCCTGTGGGCTGAGGGGCCCTGCCAGTGAGCGCTGTGTCCCTTCTGCTGCAGGGGGCAGTTCATCAACTACGTGGACGCGGACCCCACGCAGATTGAGGTCCAGGTGCGGGAGTGGGTGCACAGCGACTTCCACTTCAACAACGTCTTCTCAGCCATGATGTCACTTTTCACGGTCTCCACCTTCGAGGGCTGGCCAGAGTGAGTCCGTGCTGAGGGGAGGTCTGTGCTGGGAGCAGGGCACTGCCATGGGCCTTGGCCAGGGTAGAGAAAGAAGAGCTCTCTGGGTTGAGAAGCAGGACCAGTCACCCTGGCAGTGGCTGTGGCGTTGGCAAGGTTACCCAAGCAGCCCTGTCCCACTGTTGTTGGGTGTCCCTAAAGCTCTCCATAACCTTCAAGAGGAGACATGGTCTTTCCCACCTAATCAGGTTTTCTGTTGCCTCGATTTCCCTCCTGTAGGCTGCTGTACATGGCCATTGACACCAATGCTGAGGATGCAGGCCCTATCTACAACTACCGGGTGGAGATTGCAATGTTCTTCATCATCTACATCATCCTCATTGCCTTCTTCATGATGAACATCTTTGTGGGCTTTGTCATCGTCACCTTCCAGGAGCAAGGGGAGAATGAGTACAAGAACTGTGAGCTGGACAAGAACCAGGTAACGGGACTGCTGGAACAGGACAAGGAGGACCAGCCCTGGGTCTGGCACTGCTGGGGCTGGCTGATTTGGATCGGCCCTTCTTTGTGGGGACACTGCTGACACAGATGAGTTGCACCTGCTCCAGGTCTGTTTGCTGCAGGGGCAAGGCCAGCTGGACCCATGTCTAGCAGAAAACAAGCCTTCTGAGGGAAGGGCAGAGGGCACCAGAAACAGGGAGTGGGCCTCCCTGGACAGGGAGGGTGCCCAGAGAGAGCTGGAGCAGAGGGTTGTGCCCAGTTCTGAGCTCCCCAGTACAAAAGCAACATGGATGTACTGGAGGGAGTCCAGAAAAGGGCCACCGAGGTGATGGAGGGTCTGGAGCATCTAAGAAGGGTCTGGGAATCAAGTCTGGTGTTGAGAAGGCTCATAGGAACCTCACCTATGGGTATAAACACCAATGGGAAGGTGCAGAGGAGACTGAGCCAGGCTCTTTTCAGGTGTGCCCAGTGACAGGAAAAAATGCAATGGACACAAACTGAAGAAAACAAGAAATTCCATTTAAACCTTAAAAAAACCCTTTTTTAGATGGTGATGGTGGTCAAGCACTGGAACAGGTTGCCCAGAGAGGCTGTGAAGCCTCCATCTTTGGAGCTATTCAAAAGCCAACTGTCCTGGGCAGCATGCTGCAGTTGGCACTGCTTTGGGCAGGAAACTGTGACTAGACCAGCTCCAGAGCTGGTGACTAGACCTTCTGCTGCCAGCCCTTCTGTGGCGTTGTCATGCCGTCCTTCTGGCTGGGGACAGCAAGGCTGAAGGCACAAGAGGCACTGGCAGAAGATGTGGGACACACTGGGGAGGACACTGGACAGGGGTGGCTGCTGGCCCAGGAGTGCTGTCACACTCCTGCACTGAGGCAGCACGGGCAGCTCGAGCTGGGGGTGCCAGGGGGCTGTGAAGCACCCAGAAACCCAGCAGAGATGGCCCTGGGCTGCTGGGGAGGGACAGGTCTGTGCAGCCATCTCAGTGCCCCCTTCACCCCTGGTTCGTGTGATGTCTTCAGGGTGCTCTAAGCTGGTCCTGAGAGACCCTGGGGAAGTGCTGGGACAAGCTGGCAGGCTCTGGGCTGGAGGGGTGAGGCCAAGGGCAGCATGGCCATCTTTGGAGGCAAAAGATGACTTTGGAAACTTGTCCCGTGTGGGTGCTCTGGGGTGTTTTGCAGGTGATGCCTGATGTGGCCACCTAAAAAACAGAGACTAGACAGGAATAAGGGAATAAAGGTAGGTATTTATTTGAAGGTCCTTCAAAGGTGCACCCTGGGCAGGCCAGAGGCTACACCCAAGATGGACCCCAAGTCCTGAGTTCTTCACACTTTTATAAGTTTGGTTCATTTGCATATCAGGGTTAATTCTCCAATTAAACCTCAGTTAACGATGTAATTTCCCCAATTTCCCTCCCCCCTTCTAAGATGTTGATTTACAGATTTTTGGGCCTAGGACAGCCTGGGTGTCCTTGGAGAGCAGGCTTGGAGAGGCTTTGTTATGTCTAGCAGGCATGAGAGAGCAGAAGTCAGCAGGCTACAAGACACTTCAGAGTTACACACTGAGCACTACAGGATTTGAAAAATATGAAAGTGAAAACCTAAGGCATCACAGGAGGCACAGCAGTTACGTGCCCCACTGTTGTACCTGCCCCATGTGGTCGGGCTGGGAGAGGATGGTGACCCAGCTTGGGTCTGGGGGGTGTGCAGTGTTGCTGGTGGTGCTGAGTGTGTGCCCTGCAGTGGGGTCACACCTGCCCTCCCTCTCTCCCTCCCTCCCTCCCTCCCTCCCCAGCGCCAGTGCGTGCAGTATGCGCTGAAGGCTCGCCCACTGCGCCGCTACATCCCCAAGAACCCCTACCAGTACCAGATCTGGTACGTGGTCACCTCCTCCTACTTCGAGTACCTCATGTTCTTCCTGATTCTGCTGAACACCATCTGCCTGGGCATGCAGGTAGGGGCACAGGGGTGGTGGAGGGGTGTCTGCAAGCGCACAGGCTGGCTCAGCCCGGTGATCCCCAAGGGAGCCTCCTGATAAGAGGTGTTTGCTTATGGTATGAAAGGGGCAAAATGAGACTGGTGGGATGTGGGGAGCCCAGAAAAGGGGCTGCAGGGGCGAAATCTCCTTTTTGCTGAGCCATAGGCCTGACTGTGGGAGGGGAATCTGCATCCAGCACACATCTCTGAGCTCACAATGGAGGCTGGATCTGCCATCAGCTGATGGCTCCTTCTGCCTTATCCTCAGCATTACAACCAGTCTGCAGAAATGAACCACATCTCAGACATCCTCAACGTGGCCTTCACCATCCTTTTCACCCTGGAGATGGTCCTCAAGCTCATGGCCTTTAAAGCCAAGGTGAGAGAAGAGCACGATCAGCATGGAAAGCAGGCCAGGCCAGGGCATCCATTTATCCTGCACTTGGCATCTCTTGAGGACAAGCACCCCTAGCCCTGAAGCTCCAGAGAGCTTCTCCTTGCGAGACCCTTAGGGACCCCCATGCGCAGGACCTTGGAGCTTCTGGGAGGACTGGTGCTTGTGAGGGCTACCCATGCTAGCCAAATCCCACCCAGTCCAGCTGGCCATTATTCCCATCTTCAGGGTCACTAGGGGGTCATAGCTCTGGCCATCCTGATCCACCCTCATTTCCCTCCGTTCAAGACAGGACCAAATAACTGAGCAGAGGGTGCCAGGTCTGGCCACCATCCCTTCTTCTGAGGGTCAGAGTCACTGAAGAACCTCCTGTACCCCTTCCTCTGGGCTCCAGCGTCTGTCTCCTCCTGACTTACACCCTTGCATGTTCACTCTTCTTTGGCTCCTCCCTGACAGGGCTACTTCGGAGACCCCTGGAATGTCTTTGACTTCCTCATAGTGATTGGCAGCATCATCGATGTCATCCTCAGCGAGATTGACGTAAGTGCCGGAGGGCTTGGGCACAGCGCTGTCCCCACCCGAGGCTGCACTGTAGCACCTGCCCTGGGACGAGGCAGGAGTGCTGAGATGGTGTCCAGCTCTGCAGGGGGATGGTGTCCTTCCTCTCTCCCTGCTCTCCTTGGTTCTGAGGAGGGACAAGCCAGGATCAGCACATGGCATGAGTGCATGGAGAGCACAGCTGTGGCCCTTGGAGCACTGAAGCACTATTCAAACATCCCCAGCTGCCCAGCATGTCACATTGCCCCCTCCCCTCTGGTCTCCTGAATCTGTAGGCTCTGGAGTCCCATGGAAAACAGTCTCTCAGGACTCGCCCGTAAGCAGCAGGCTGTGTGCCAGCCCCTGCCCCGCTCCCCCTGTGCCTGCCTGCACAGGCATCCACACATCCAGCCTCAGATCAGTGCAGGTGGGAGTAAAAGGGTTCCCACAGCTCGCTGTCCCCACAGAACTCTGCTGGCCCATGGGAACGATCAGACACATCAGATTTCAGGACATTTGCTTTGTGTGTGTCCCTTTACGCAGCGGCCCGTACACATACACACCCAGGTGGTGTATGTGTGCCTGTGTGAACTCCAGACATCACTGCAGGAGCTCTGCTCTGTGTAACCCGTGGGGCTGGTGCCTCAGGCAGTGCCTGTGTGGTGAGTGCTCTGCTGGGAGCATTTTCAAAGCAGTGCTAGGAAGCCAGCATGCCCCTGCCTTCCACAGCACAGGGACATCCACACCCGTGTCTGGCCCTGAAAATGCTCCCCTGCTGTGGGAGGTGTGTGCTTCCTCCAGCAGCCCTGCTGGTAGCTCCAAGAGCAGCTGTGGAATGGGCCAGATGATGGATTAACCCTCTCCAGTGACTTGGCAGTGCCTCCTCAGAGGGGCAGGGCTTGCCAGCTCCACTGCACTGCAGGGCTGGCTCTGGCACTGCTGCTGCCACCCTTGCACAGGGTCACCTTCAGATGTTCTCTGTGCAGGAAGGTGAGGTTTTCACAGACCCTTGGGAGCAGTCACCTTCTTCTCTGTAGGGTGGTCCAGGCCTCACAGAGCTGGGATGAGCAAAATCCATCTGCCTTCCTCTCCTGTGAGAGCCCTGTGTCCCCCTCTGCACCGTCCTGCCCATCAGGACAGCCATCCTCTGGCCTCTGGGCTTCTCAGCCTTCATGGGCTCCCAGATTTAATGCCGGTGCCAAGAGCTTTCATCTGTCATCAGCTCCTTCTCATCCTTGCCCACCAGCTCTCTGCACCTGTGACTTGGTCTCCTGTCGGGTCTCCTTCCCCAGCCTGCTGTCACCCAGATCTGAAGTTCAAGGGGTGCTCCAGGCCCTGGACTGGGCAGTGGCTTTCAGTCCCTGTGGAGCAAGAGACCACTTGGCACAGATACCAAAATCCTGCTGTCCTTGGCTGAGGGTCTGCGGGGATGCCCAGGACACAGATCAGAGGCACTGGGATGCACTGGTGCCGTGACTGGGCTGTCGGGGACTGACCCGGGTAGGGACTGACCCAGGTACTGTGCTCTGTGTGCTGCAGCACTGTTGACAGCAGCAGGGCTGTGCAGAAGGCCAGGCAGAATTTTGGGAATGTTCTGTGTGGCCTGAGCTTCCTAGGTCCTTTCCCCCGGGTCTGTGTGCAGGAGCACTAAGAGCATTGGTCTCCTTCCCCAGCCCCCCAAGATCTTCAGGGACCTCTGTCACAGCCAGCCCTGCTCTGGCAGTGTTCATCCGTGTCCCCTCAGGGCTGTCTTACCTTTCCCAGTGTGCTGTCCTTTCATTTCCCACATCTCTCCCAGCATTGCCAAGTGTTCCTCAGCCATCTGGTGACAGGCAGGGGGTTGGGATTAGGATTAGGAGGCATGGAGAGAGGGGGTGGGGGTGGAGGCAACCTCACCTTCCCTTCTGATAAGTCTCCTTCCTGCTAAGAGGTCAGTACAAGGTGGGTCTGTCCCCTCTCGTTCCCAGGAGCTGTTTGCAGCCATTGCACCCATCACAGCTCCCCTGGGGGGCTGCAGTCTCCTCTCCTCTCCTCTCCTCTCCTCT
>VZTE01000560.1:39313-55200 GCA_013397775.1 Eulacestoma nigropectus
TCCGAACCTCTCCTCTCCTCTCCGAACCTCTCCTCTCCGAACCTCTCCGAACCTCTCCGAACCTCTCCGAACCTCTCCAAACCTCACCGAACCTCACCTCTCCTCTCCAAACCTCTCCTCTCCTCATGGCTCTTCAGTCCCTGTCTGAGTTCCCCAGATCCCGGGGGGTATTGGGAGGTCTGAGGGAAGCAGGGATGGGGGCCCCACTGGCAGTGCTACCTCAGGCTCTGAAAGGAGGAGACTGGAGTGCTCCTGCTGCTGTGTTGCTCCTGTCACTGCCCTGGAAACAGCCCCTGGCAAGGGCCAACCCCCACAAACTTACCCAGTCCCCCAATTGCTGGCTGGGACCCCAGGAATGAGCCTGGGCTGTGCAGGGGGCACGGGGGCTGGACCACCCCACCAAGAGTCAGGGTTGATGTTGAGTCCCCCTGCCCCAGAGCATCCCAGGCTCCCTGCAGACAGGAGCGTGTCTCCGGCTGGCTTTGAGGAGCCTCAGGGGGTTTCCTGCTGCCCACCCCTGGGACTGCCAGTCTGGGTGCTCACTCCCAGCAAACCTGCACCAGAGTCACCTTGGTGTCCGAGCTGCCGTGCTGGCAGCAGCCCAGCTTGCTGCAGAGAAGCCGTGTGTTGGCTGAGGAGGTCATCTGCCTCCAGATCCCTGGGCCTGACCACGGGAGGCAGCAGAATTCCTGAGGTTTGGCCCAGCTTTCCTGCCCCTCTGAGGGTGTCACAGCAGGGCAAGTGCAGCAGGGCACAGCGGTGGGTGAGCCCCTCGTGGTCTGTGTGTTTCCTTGCTCACCCAGATGCTGCCTCTGCCTATCAACAGTCACATCACCTTGTCCCTGGGCCCAAGGGATGGAGGGGCTCTGCCTGCCCTTTACCGTTCCCCTCCTCTTCTCCCCAGTTTCCATCTTACCCTTTCTTCTGTGTCCATGTCACCTTCTCGTGTAACCACCCCTCCCTCCCTCCCTCCCTGTCCTTCCTGCATCACTCGTGCTGGCTGACTCTCTTGTTCTCTTGACAGACTATTCTTGCACCCAGTGGCGGATTGTACTGCCTCGGCGGAGGCTGTGATGGCATTGTAAATATCAGCTGCATGTGCCTGCCGTGCATCCCGCTCCTCTCTGCCCGTGGCCAGCGTTTGCATGTGCCCTGCATGTCCCTGAGGCACACCAGACCCAGCTGTTCTCTCTGGGGTGTAACTCTGCCCTCGCTGAGAGGGGTTTGGGGTGACACCCCACCCACACAGACACCCCTTCCCACCCCGAGAGGTGCAAGAGTTCCCCAGCCCTCCTGGGCACATCTGAAAGCCCAGCCCTGCCCATCACCATCCCATCCCCTGGAACTGCCATATCTGAGGACCTTTCCAGTTGTAGGGCAGGAAAGCTGGCCTTGGTCCTCCTGCCCATCACCCCGGCTGCGTAAGGCCTGGAGGGATGCAGCCTCTGACACAGTTAGCCAGAGAAATGGCTAAAGGGGTGATCTCTGCACTGTGCCTTCCCCCAGAGCTGGCTCTGTCCCCTGGGCGCAGCCCAATGTTCTGGGGGGCTGAGTGAGCCAAGCCCTGCACTGGTGGCCAAAGACCACCGAGGGGGTGCAGTGGCAATGGGGTGTCCTGGGTTGGTCTGAAAACGTGGAGGGAGCTGACTGCGGGGTGCCACGTGCCAGAGCCTCTTCCCAGGGCCCTGGTGCTGGGAACTGCAGGGTGCAAGCTGGTCTGCACAGGACACTGCCCAGATCCCAGTGGTGGCGATGTGGTGCCCTGGGGCTGATGGGATGCTCCTGACCACTGCACTCACGGGATGGGCACGAGGCACCAGGAGAGCGAAAGGCAAAAGAAAGAGGTGGGAGGAGATGGAGTTTTTCAGTGCAGCCCTGGGAACTCAGAGGTGTGATACTGAGGGAAGTGGAGCTGCTGGGTGGGGTATTTACAGCTGGATTTTGTTGCCCTGAAATAGCTGGGAGTGGGTAGCCCAAGTAATGGGAGTGAGAGGGATCCAGTGGCAGCAGTAAAGCTCTGGGAGGCTCAGGGGGCAGTGGGAAAGGCATCCCAAGCAGTGACAGAGTCCAGACAGACAATGCCAGGAGGGTCTGTGCCAGGAGGGCTCCTGGTGGCAGAGACTGCAGCTGAGGCTGTGCCATGCTGGAGCTATCAAGGGCACAGATGACCAAGCCCTCAGCGTCTCCAGCTGCCACTCTTAGGTGCTCCCAGACAAACTCTGCTCCTTTCAGGCCAGGAGCCATGCCTCTTGGCTCACCTCCTGCCTGCCCACTCTGCCCTGAACCCCTGGGAACAGGGCTGTTCACCCCTTCAAGGGGGATACCCACAGAGAGGAGGCATCCCTGCACGGCCAGGTGGCACTGGGCAGCACCCCCCAAAGACCTCTCTTCAGTCCCTCCTTTGGTTAAAGTCCTGCTGGAACATTCTCAAAACAGCCCCTCTCTGCTTAAACAGCTGTCATTAGCCCTTCCTGTGCCTGGTGCCCACCCTACACCTCAGCCTACAAATAAAGGACGTGCTGGGCAAGAGCCTGGTGGGACTCAGCCTGTGTGTGGTGGCCCTGTGACCCTCACGGCTCTCCCAGTCCCTGTGGCAGCATGTCTTCCTTCCTGCATTATCCCAGTGTCAAAGGTGTGAGCATGGGGGCCTGGGGAGATGAGATCCCTGGGAAGGCTGGGGGGAGAAGTGCCAGGGGGAGAAGTGCCAGCGGGAAAAGCGCCAGCACATCTTTGCAGTCTGATCCTGTGTGCAGGCAGGGGCTGTGGGCACCATGACTGGTGCCTGGGGGTGGGATCTCGTTACCCTTCCTCACCCCAGGACCTGGATCCCCCCGCCTTGACAGCCTGGAGGCTTCAGCACTCCCCGTCCTCCAGCTGCTGTGCTCTGCCTGCAGGACTCTGATGACAACTCCCGCGTCTCCATCACTTTTTTCCGGCTCTTCCGGGTGATGCGTCTGGTGAAGCTGCTGAGCCGGGGTGAAGGTGTCAGGACCCTCCTGTGGACCTTCATCAAGTCCTTTCAGGTGTGTCAGGAGCAGTGCTCCTCTCCCAAACACACACAGGCCCGAGGCTGGCAGCAGTGGCTGATCCTCAGGCTGGCAGCATGGGCAGCCTGTCCTCACCAGGCAGGGGAGAAAGCTCCAGCGCTGGCAGGCTGCTGACCTCAGACTGGGCCGGGGGCTTGTGGTGTGTAGAACATTGCCCATGTGGGGGGAAGGCGTGTGGGACTCCCTGGCTGACAGCCCTGTGTGTCAGAGCTGGGCCAGGTGCTGGCAGGACCTGCCTGGGCCCATTTGGCCTGGTCCCAGCTGGCTGGGATCTGCAGGTGGGTACCTCAGGGCACACTGCAGCATCAGCTCACAGCCCTGACCTGGGCAGTTCCCTCAGCCCTGGGCAGCCCTGGGGTGTGCTGAGCCTCTGTCCAGCCACAGAGACCCCGTGGGGGCTGCCATCAGCTTCCCATGGGTGAGAACCACAGGGAAGGGGCCAGCAGGAAGGTGGTGAGAGGAACAGGTGAGCTGTCCCCTCCCCACACAGGGACCCTGATGCTGGCCTCCTGCAGCACCTCCAGAGCTGAGCCCTGTCCCTGGGTCGTGTCTCACACGAGCCACGGTCCTTTTGTCGTAGGCTCTGCCGTACGTGGCCCTGCTGATCGTGATGCTTTTCTTCATCTATGCCGTGATTGGGATGCAGGTGAGGGGCACAGGGCCAGGGGGTGGGAACCAATCTTCATCAGATGCCCTGAGCCTGATGGCACCTGGGGAGGTGGCACAGGGAGGGACTGGTTCCTCTGCCAGGCCCTCTCTGGGACTTTGCCCGTGATGGGACCTGTTTACCCTGGTCTGCAAGGATGTTTGCCACCCCAGCAGCCGCCCATCCCTGGGCTTTAGCCAGGGCAGCTGAGGCACAGGGCAAAGAGCACCTGCGGAGTCAAGGGCACAACGCAGACGCACAGGCACCAGTGCTTGTGCTGGCTCAGGAGACCTTGTCTCCTTGGCCCAGATGAAGTGCAGTTGTAGTCAGGGGTGTTTTCAGCACTGGCAGGAATGTCCAAGTGGCTTCTAAGCCCCAGAGCACCCACACCCCAATCTCAATCTCCTTTGGGGGTGCCCAAAGCCAAATAAACAAGAGGAAGTGGGGCTCAGGCACCAGAGGTGCTCTGGAGGGTGGTCGGTGCCTTAGAAAGGATGGCACCCTGGAGACCTCCCACGGTGACTTACAGATGTTTGGGAAGATCGCCATGGTGGACGGGACCCAGATCAACCGAAACAACAACTTCCAGACCTTTCCACAAGCTGTGCTGCTGCTCTTCAGGTCAGTCTTGTCCTGTCGTGTGAGCAGCTCCAGAAGTGAGCCGGGCTCTGAGCCTGTGGGAATGCCCAGCTTGGAGTGATGGAGAGCCACCAGTGCAGTAGCTGATTTCTTTTTTGTCCCACAGAAAGGTCTCCTGCAGCCGTGGGAGCGTTTCAGGAGAGGCTGTGGGTTAACCTGATGTGGCTGGGCTGCCAGAGAGAGGGGAATTTTGGGGTTGCCATTCTGAATATTTCCTTCCCAGACTGGATTTTAATTTGTGAATTGTGAGGAAACTCATGGGAAGCGGGAGCTCAGCCCAAGGCTTTCGTTGACTCTAGACACTTCACTTTGAAGCTTTCAGTGGCCCTACAGCAGCAAGCCCAGAATCCTGACTGCTCCTTTCCCAGCAGCTTCCCATTCCCAGGCGCTGCACTGGCCTCAGCCCTCCCTGCATGCCCAGCTCCTGCCCAGGACAGGCAGGACCAGCAGCTGTCCCCTCTTCCCAGGTGTGCAACCGGCGAGGCCTGGCAGGAGATCCTGCTGGACTGCAGCTACGGCCGGCGCTGCGACCCCGAGTCGGACTATGCCGAGGGCGAGGAGTACACCTGTGGCACCGGCTTTGCCTACTTCTATTTCATCAGCTTCTACATGCTCTGTGCCTTCCTGGTACGCTGGCTCCCACAGGGCCCCTCTGGCACCCCTGTCCTGCCTGGGCAGCCGCGGCGTTGTTAGCCGTGTGTCCCATGGGGTGAGCCCACAGCACCTCCTCCCGGGGACAGCATCCCCCAGCCCACCTACCCAGCCGTGCTGGAAACTGGCACTGCACTCCTGGGGGATCCAGGATCCCCTTTTAATTCCTTCCCACAGCCTCCATGTGCTGCCTTCCAGATGTGTTTGTGTTGGCCTTTGCCAGGGTGCAGCGGGACAAGATGCCGATGTGCCTGTCCTTTCACGTGCCCTGCTTGAGCAGGAGGTTCCTCCCTGCATGGGAAGACCCTCCCTCAGCATCCAGGAGACCCCAAGCCCCTTCTGCTCCAGAACACATCCTCCCATGTTTTCGTGCTGTTGCCTGGGTCTCTCCCCCTAACTGTGTCCTTCCCATCCGTTCCTCTGCCCTCAGATCATTAACCTCTTCGTGGCTGTCATCATGGACAACTTTGACTACCTGACACGGGACTGGTCCATCCTCGGGCCCCATCACCTGGATGAGTTCAAGCGGATCTGGGCTGAGTACGACCCCGAGGCCAAGTGAGTGTCAGGTGGGCATGGAGAGGGTGTTCCGTGGAGTGGGAGACCTGCATGGCAGGGTAGGCAGTGGCACTGCCTAGGAGTTAGGTTCCAGCATCTCAGAGGTGGATGTGGGCTTGCCAGAGTTGATCCAGGTCTGATAAAAGCCATCAGGATATTTGGGAACATAAGACTTTCGGTTCCCTCTTCACCCAGCTGTGGTGAGGCTGCCAGCTCTTCCCATGCCTCTGTGCACCTCTCCCTGCTCCCCAGTGCCACAGGGAGCAGCTGCTTTCCCCAGGAGGAGCATAGGGAAGGGCAGGGATTTGCCCAGCGCAGAAGCTTGAGGCAGATCCCAGGGATGAGCCCCCAGAGCACCTCCCCAAGCCACCTTCAAGCAGGTCTGCTGCCTCACTGCCTCACTGGTGTGTTCCCTCTGCAGGGGCAGAATCAAACACTTGGATGTGGTGACTCTGCTGAGGCGTATCCAACCTCCCCTGGGCTTTGGGAAGTTCTGCCCACACCGTGTAGCTTGTAAGGTAAGAGCCAAGGGAATGCCAAGGTGTGTGAGCACAGGGACACCTTCCCCAAGCTGTCACTGTGTCCTCCTGGGAGGCTGAGAGTGACAGTCCAGCCAGCTTCCCAGTGCCACGGCTTACACCCTGCTCTGACCTCTCCTTTTTAATGAAGGGGTGTATTCAGGGGGCAAGGAGAGGTGCTGCTGATGTGGTTCAGGCTCCTGAAGATCAGCACTTACCTGTGCTCACCTCCTGCCTCAAAGGTGTGGCACTGAAGGGCTGGCTCTGCCCATACAGGGGACTGCCAGGCCTCACCTCTGCAGCTGGTGCAGGAGGGCAGTGCAGGGCCTGAACACGTGGCCGTGTCAGCTGGGCTGCAGAGCTTGTTTCCAAGAGCTGATAGCACTTAGGGAGCAGGAAACCCCAACTTTCTTGGCAGAAATACACTTTTCCAGGCTTAGCTCCTTCTGAACAAATCCAGGGCCTGTGTGGGGCTCATGTGTAACATGCACGGGCAGGAGCTCAGGCACCAGTGTCATTCCCTCCTGGATTTTGGGCAAATGCATCAGGTGATTTGATCCCCAGCTTCCTCACAGCAGCCTGGAATGTGTTTTGGAGTGGGGAGCGCAATGCAAAATTACTCCTGTCTCTCTGAAAGCAGCTGGGGGGCTCAGCCTGGAGAAGAGGGGGCTTGGAGGGGACCTTCTTGCTCTCTATAACTCCCTGACATGAGGCTGAAGCCAGGTGGGAGTTGGTCTCTTCTCTCAAGTAACAAATGACAGTACAAGAGGAAACAGTCTCAAGTTGCACCATGAGAGGTTCAGGATGGATATTAGGGAAAATTTTTTCACTAAAAGATTGGTTAGGCCCTGGGACAGGCGGTCCAGGGCAGTCGTGGGTCACCCCCCTGGAGGGATTTAAAAGCCATGTGGATGTGGCACTTGTGTACATTGTTTTTCTGGTGGCCTTGGCAGTGCTGGGAGAACGGTTAGACCGCATGATCTTACAGATCTTTTCCAACCAAAACAGTTCTGTGATTCCATGATTTTCTCCCGTGGCACCAATGTCCCTGTAGGTTATTTCCCCTGGCTCTACCCATCCCTTGCCCTGGTTCAGCTGGCTGGCACGAGAGATGTCACTGCCTCTGGCAGCTGTGGTAGCAGGGGTGGTGCAGAGCCCCTGGGCAGGGCAGGTAGGGCTGGGAGGGCTGCATGCCCCGAGCAGAGCCTCTGACAGGGACAGGCCCTGGGTCTGGGGGCTGCCAGCCTGCTCTGGCGCCGGGGGTCACAGGTGCTGGTTTGCTGTGCAGCGTCTGGTGTGCATGAACATGCCCCTGAACAGCGACGGCACCGTCACCTTCAACGCCACCCTCTTTGCGCTGGTGAGGACGGCCCTCAAGATCAAGACAGAAGGTAAGCAGTGATCTTGTCTGCCTCTACAGCCTGACAGGGGACCTTCCTCGTGCTGCTGGGTGCGGGTTCCACACCATTCCCCCACTGGCATCATCCCACCGGGGATCTCGGGGCACTTGTCCATGGGATCAGACCCTCTGGACAAACCCTCAGCTCCAGGCTTATTGACCATCTCTTTGGACCAGAGCCCTGGGTGCATGGCACTGCTCAGGCCGAGCCTGCAGGACGTTTTTAGCTGAAGGTCCACATGTTGCAGCCCTGAGGAGTGAACCAGTGCCACCAGTGCCACCTTGAACAGCTTAGGAGTGGGGCTTGTGGTTTTCTGTGCCAAGCCTCTGTAGCACACTCTGAGTGGAAGTTGTGATTCAGAGCAAACAGGGCACATGTGGGAGAGAGGAGATCTCTGCTGAGAGTTTCACAGATCAACCCCAACTGCATTTCACAATCCTCTGTGCTGGGGAGGAGTTGCTTTCACCCCTTCCTTGCCCCTTGCCCCCTTGCCCCAGTTTGCTGAGCCGTGCTGGGGAAGGTGTCCCACCAGCTTGTTGCTGTGCCTGTGGGCTGTGCCCGTGCCATGAGCAGCTCTGGGCTGGGCTGGGCAGCCAGCTGTGGCAGGAGCCAAGGTCAGGCAGTAGTGGCCACACTGCTGGGATCAGTGTCTTCCAGCAGTGTGGCATGGTGCATCCCTCTGGCTGGGGTGGAACGTGGCAGGCTGGGAGAAGCACAGGAGATCTTAGGGAAAGACTGGGATTTCAGGAATGGTGAACCCTGTGGGAGCACCAAAGGGGAGGTCAAAATCTCTAAAGTATTTTGGCTGAAATCAAAGCCTCGCTCTTACTAAGCTCGTTTTTGTTGGGTGGGGGGACAGAGAGGAGCTGTCACACCCTGGGGGAGATTGACCAGGTGTTCACATGCTTTGTCTTCGCTCCTGTTCACATCCCTGGGAATGAACCACTCTGTCCTGCTTGCTTTCCTCACAGGTAATTTTGAACAGGCCAATGAGGAGCTCAGAGCTATTATCAAAAAAATCTGGAAGCGAACGAGTATGAAGCTTTTGGACCAGGTCATCCCACCTATTGGAGGTGGGTCACCAGGTGGCACTTCCCAGAGGGACAGAGCCAGTCCTGGTCAGGGTCTCACTGCTCCAGCCACTTGGGGTCTTGTGACAGGCAGAATCATCACATTGGTTTCCTCCCTCCAGATGATGAGGTGACAGTGGGCAAATTCTATGCTACTTTCCTGATCCAAGAACATTTCAGGAAGTTCATGAAGCGCCAGGAGGAATATTATGGGTACCGGCCCAAGAAAAACACTGTGGAGATCCAGGTTGGTGTGTGGGTGGTGCCGGAGGGGTGATAGCTCCTGGAGGCAGGCAAGGAATTCTGCAGGTCAAGGAAGAGGCTTTCCCCAGCCTGGGGAAGTCCAGGGTGACTCAGAGAGCTGCAGAGACCCCTGTGCCTCAGGCCTCTGGAAGTGAGGTGACCCCAAGTAAACCAGCACTGAACTGGCCATGGGACCCCAGCGCTGAGTGTGACCTCAGTGTCCAGAGTGCAGGGGAGTCAGAAAGCAGAGGAAGGTTTTGACTCTCTGCTCCACTGACTCCAGTTGTAGAGAGGGCTTGGCAGGATCTGGTGCCTGACCAAGGAGTTTTAAGACCTGGAAACTCTCACCACAGACCATTGTCTGTGCCAAATGCTGCTTCTCTAAGCCCTTACCCACCTGCTCTGCTCCAGTCCCAGGGTCTTCTCCCTCTTCTCCCCTTAGCAGTGTCTGGATAGCCCCATGTGCCTGGTGTTCTCTGTTCTCTCAGCCTCATAGAGCATCAGGTGGAGGGGGAGTTGATGTGGCTGGCTTTGAGTGGGACCACTGCAGTCAGAGATGCCTGCACAGCAGGCCTGAGGGGTGCTGGTGGAGGGTTTCTGTGCCTGGCCAGAAGGCTGGGATGTCCCTAGCCTCTCCTGACTTTATAGGGAGGAAATCACCTGTAGAGATAAAACACCAGCCCCCAAAGGTGCAAAGCAAGGAAAAGAGCCAGGTCCCAGATCAGGGACAGAGGCCCAGCCTGCCCTTGGCTGTCAGCAGCCCAACCCTCCGTCAGGCTGCCCCTGGCATTCCCTTTTGTGGGACAGCCTGAGCCCAGAAGCTGTGGGGCAGCTGTGGGACAGCCTGAGCCCAGAAGCAGTGTCACCAAGCACAGAGCCAGCTGCAGGGTGTGAGCCCTGGCCTGTCCTTGGTAGGACACCTGGCAAGGTGAGTGTGCCTGATCGTGTTTCCCTCTCCAAAGACCAAGGTGAGAGGGGTGGTGGGGCACGGCCACATCAGCCCTGCCTTCCTGTCCCCTCCAGGCTGGGCTGAGGAGCATTGAAGAAGAAGCTGCTCCTGAAATCCATCGGGCCATTTCTGGGGACTTGACTGCCGAGGAGGAGCTGGAAAGAGCCATGGTGGAGGCTGCCATGGAGGAAGGGATATACAGGGTGAGTTCAGCCCTCAGAGTGGTTTGGTGGTCCCACCCAGCCCTGATTTCAGAGTGGTGGTGGTGGGTCAGCTTGGCTACTCGCACTGGGAGGCATTCTGCAGGGTGGGGACCACAAGGATGATCAGCACCTCTTCCCGTTCTGTGAGCATCAGGACATCCTGGTTGTGTCATCTTGGGCAAGCTGCTCTCTGCCTCAGTTTCCCCTCTGTGAAAGGACCCAGCCCGTGTGCCTGGCAGGGCTGTGCTGGATGTTTACCTGCTGGTTTGGAGGTTCCCACTCCCACCCTCTGCCAGGCTAAGGCAGGACAGCTCTGGTGTCACAGGAACTGATTCACTTCCCACTCCCTGGGAGTCTCAGAGACAGCCTGGGCAGCTGTGGGGTTGCAGAGTTGCACCTTCTTCTGTGTCCAGAGGTGCCACCACCTCAGGCTATCCCACACAGGTGACAGGATTTGTCATGGGCTGGCTCAGTGCTGCTGCATGGCCATCAACCCTCAGGGCCTCAGTTTCCCCCCCTGGGCAGTGAGGCTTTTGGGTCTGCAAGGCGTGAGCAGAGCAATCTCTGTTTCGGCATGGGAATGGCCCCGGAGCAGCCTGGAGCTCCAGGCTTCCCCTGATGCCCTTCCTGTTGGTTGCAGAGGACAGGTGGCTTGTTTGGCCAGGTCGACAGCTTCATGGAGCCCAGCAGCCCGCTGCAGCCCCAGGTGGCCAGCCAGAGGCCCCTGCAGTTCACTGAGGTGGGCAGTGAGGACCTCGACTCTCCCGTGTTCCTTGATGACTTCCCCCAGGAAGGCAACACCAACATCAACAATGCCAACAGCAGCAGCTGGCTGGAGGGGTAAGGGCGGTCAGCCCCGGTGTGCGGGCAAGGAGGGGCAGTGCTGGCCATGCCACACTGCCCTGGGACTGTCCTGGCAGCTGGCTGCACCCTGGCCTACCCAGGGGCTACCATCCCTTCATCTCAGTGCCATGAGGATGGAGGTGGACAGCAGGGCTCCAGGGACTGCAGGAACCATCCCTCCCCCTTACCTGCCAATCTCTGGGGGCCAAGGCCCAGGTTGGGGCCACCAGCAAGTGCCGGGGCACAGGCAGAAAGGACAAAGATTACCAGTGTACTTAGTCCTACTTCTTGGGGTCTCCACCCTGTTCATCCATTCCAGTTGTCCCTACAGGTCTGTCCCCCCAGGGTGGAGAAGGTGGGGAGGGCTGCACCCCCAGGGGGAGCTGGGCTCAGTGCGTGGGCCCCGCTCAGGCTGAGCCACGTGCCTGCCCTTGCCAGGGTGCAGTATGAGGATGAGGTGCTGAGGAAGACGGTACCAGCAGCACGCAGGCGCCCAGCGTGCGGTGAGTCTCGGCTTCATTGTTCGTCTGCGGGACTGGGACCAGCCCGGGGGCCAGGGCAGGGGGAGGGGTCTGATGTGGATGGGTGGAAGGAGGAGATGCAGGCCCCAATAAGTTGGAGGTTTGCTGAGAGCACTGAGCACAGTAGGACCTCTCTGGAGAGCTCCAGGAGACCCTTCTCCTCCTTCTACCCTTTGGGGTGATGAAACATGGAGACAGTGCCTCAGGTTGGGGGCACTGGCCATCCCAGGGCAGCAGGGCCACAAGGCCTCCTCAGACAGGGACTTTGGGTGCTGCTAAACTCCTAAATCCTTTGTTTCCCCTAGTCTAGCAAGCCCATTCTCATCTCTGTTTGGCAGTGGTGTCCTTGCTCCTGCACCCATCTAATGTCCCTGCCTTTCCCTCCCACAGAGCACAGCCACCCCATACCCATGGCGAGGCTGAGCAGGAGGCGAGGGGCCACCTCTGAGGGTCCCTCATCACCAGGGCCACTCCTCCCCCAGCAGGTAAAAGGGTCAGTGCATGTCCAGAGGGGACATGTAATGTGGGGGACATGGTGAACCTCCCTCCCATCCTGGGAAAGGCTGTCACAGCTGTGCTGGGACGGAGCCACTCTCCAGGGCTCGCTGTGTGAATCCAGCCTGGCTAGAGCTTTTCTCTTGGATCAGCCTGGAGATGGAGCTGGGCTCCCACTCCGCTGCTGTAGCAGTCACGGGGAGCTCCTGGAAGCTGGAACAGCTGGAAGCACATTCCTCTGGCTCCCCATCTGCCTCCAGAGCCAGGGCAGGCAGAAGGGGTGCATCAGATTTGCCCCCATGCTCCCTTTGCTGCCCTTTGCTGGCCGCAGTGCCTCGTGCCTGGCACGTGCCAGGGCAGGGGGCCAGGGCTGGTTCCCAGCTCTTTGTTCACGTGGCCCTGCTGGTCCCGTTTTGGGGGTGCCCTGGACCCAGGAGCTCCAGCAGGATGGCATTGCCTCTCCAGGCCCTGGACAGGGACAGGGGACAGAACCTGCAGCCCGCACACTAAGGTGGGAGAGGTCTTCCCTGGGCAGTGTCCCTGCCCAGGTTGCAGCTCTGTGCTACTCTCACCCAGCTGCCCACAGAGGATGGCACTGTGACAGGAACAGCATCCGGCTCAAGGTTCCAGCAGGGAGAAACTGGTCAGCCAGGAACATCCTCCACCCCAGCCATCACCTTCCTCATTCAGGAGGTAAGGCAAGGGCACAGCCTGGCAGAGGGAACAGCAGGGATAGGACAGGAAATTCCAGGGATACCATGCTTATGCCACGATGGGAGACTGGGGGGCAAAGCTTAGCTACAAAGGTGAGCAGCCAGGTATGTGCCAGCACAGAGGGCAGAAGGGAGGGAGGAGAAGAGGGTGGGTGCCTGCAGCCAGGGCAGCTCCCCAGGCCGAGCACCCAGGCTGTGCTCTCCTCTTCTGCACAGGCTCTGCTCTCCGGGGGCCTCGGGGCTCTGGCCCGTGACTCATCATTCGTAGCAGTGACCAGGGACGAGATGGCGGCCAGCAGCCAGCTGGAGATGGATGAAGTGGAGAAAGCAGCCGTGGAGCTGCTGAAGGGAAGAGAAACACTGCAGGGCACAAAAACTGGCTCTGCCCCACTGGACACCTCAGCCGTGCCACCAGGCAGCTCCCCAGGGCTCGGTGCAGCCCCCTCCCAAAAGACTGTCACTGCCACTCGCCTGTGAGCTGCCCGCTGCAGTAGCCCAGGGTCCCTCGCAGGGGTGCTGGAGCAGAGCCACACTGTTCCCTGCCTGTGGTCCTGAGGTACTCTGGCCAGCTGTGGCATAGTTTTTGGGACAGGTCTCTGGGATGCTGGTGCAGAACAGGACAGTGCTGTTCCAGCCGGGTCTTGCAAGAGCTGGACAGGTCATTAAAGTGTTCCTGCTGTGTGACTCTGGATCCCCCTCCCCTCCTTCCTCCGCTGCCCTGCCTGCACAGCCAGTGGAGGGGGTTGCAAATGCGAGACCACATGTAACCAGAGCTGGCAGTGATTCACGTGGCAGCCTCCAGTCCAGTCATTTTGAGATTGCCAAGCTCTGGGGGTCTCCTGATATCCCAGCACTGGACCCAGCATCCTCATGTCTTTGCTGGAGCCTGCAGCCCCCTGCCTGCAGCCGAGTCTGGCCCGTGAGGAGGAGATGTGCCAGGGGCTGGGCAGTAAAATGGGGCCTGGGGGCTTCTTGGCTCCCTGTCCCAGCTGTGTATGAACCTGGGGATGGGGCAGAGTTGTGAAAGCACGTTCAGCCCTGGGGCTGGCCAAGAGGAGAGTTGGACACTGTGATGCCACTTCTGCCCCTTCCACTCTCTCCACACTGCGTTCTTGGGGTCAGGCATCCATCCCAGTCTCTGGGAGGGTCTCGTTCAGCCCATGGCATCCATCCCCACAGCTCAGCAGGGCACGGGCCAGGAGAGTGTGTAGCTGTTCCTGCAGCGCTCCCAGTGAGAGGGTGTTCCTCTCGGGGCTGCCCAGGGGTTGTGTCAGAGACCACAGTGCCCCCATGGGATCCGGGTGCTGAGCACTGGGGCACCCCCAGCTCCCGGCCCAGCTCTTGGGTGGGATCTGGCTCCCGAGGTCCCCAGCCCAGCCTAACTGGGAACTGGGGGGCTCTTGAGCACCTAATATGAATTAAAATGCAGAGAGTGGATGGGTCCCAGGGGAGGAGCAGATCAATGAGCCAGCCTGCTCCCCAGCATGGCTTTTATTAACTCAGTCAAGGGAACCGTCGGAGTTCCAGCTGCAGCCTGAGCACCAGAGCCAGTCTGGTGCCTGGCTGTGGCAGTGCAGCTTCCCCCACAGCATGCAGCCAGCAGAGATGGATGCTGTGGGGGAAACTGCTGCATCCCCTCCTCTTGCTTCTTTGCCCTGGGGCAGGATCTGCACCCCTTCCCACCCATACCCTCCCACACACACTGCTGATGGAGGTGCACGGGGGTTGGCACTTCGGCTCTGGCAGCTGCTCTGCCAGGGGATGTCAAGGACATGTTACGGGGTGAGGGGTCACGGTCTCCTGGTGGGTGTAGGGAGATGCAGGACTGCGTGTGTCACTTGCCAAGACAGGTGGGTGCTCACCGGAGATTAAACATGAAGGGTAACACTACGGTGGGGACAATACCACTGTGGTGGGGCCTCTGCACCCTCTCCTGGGGTCCGGGGCTGCACAGGGGATGATTTGCTCCATCTCAGGTGTGTGTGTGGTGTGTCTCAAGTTGATTCTAGCTGGACTGGGGGACAGATGTGATTTGTGGTACAGCTGGCACGTGGGTGGGAGAAGGAAGAGAGCAACATCACGGCACGGGCACTGCCCCTCTCTGCCTGGAGCTTCAGTGGGGAAGAGTCCAGCCTCAGCAAAACCAGCAGCTCAGGGTGGGAACTGCACCGTGGACCAGGTGTCCTTGCAGTCATGGGACAAAGAAAGAGGAATACCAGCTCCTCACATCCTTGCAGGAAGACAGACAGGCCATGTCCTGCTCATGCCCATGTTTTTGTACCAGCATACGGTGCCCTGGGACTTACCCATCCCAGCAGAACTGAGGAGCTCCCGCAGGATGCAGAGTCCTGTGTGCACGTGGCCCGTGGTCCTGGCACCTTGGGAGGAGCATGACTGGACGGGGTGAAGGGACAGTGCTGCTGAGGTGAAGGTAGCCAGACTCCAGAGCAGAGGGCAGGTGCTGGACTCTGCGCCAGGCACAGCACTCCCTCACTGGCTGTTGGCCACCAGCTGTTAGCCACCAGTGCTGGCATGTCCTGGCTATCCCTCTCCCAGGATACAGCCTGGACTCCTCAAAAGAAACCTCCGTGTGCCTCAGTTTGCCCTCATGCTCCACTGCTATTTGCCCTGGCATTGACACCAACCTGCAGAGCTCGGAGTCCCCTGTAGGTGCCACACCTGCTGGAAGATGCTTTCTCCTGCTGAGCCAGGGCCTGTCTGTGTCAGGCTGCCATCAGCCCCGGCAACGTGAATGCAACTCAGGAAGGCCCTAACAGGGACTCCTTCAGCTCCCCAGTGCTTGCCTGTCTCCAGTCCTGCTCTCTAATGGCCTCTGGGTGTGTCTCCCTCAGCCTCCCAAGACCTGCTCCTAGGATGGAGCCAATGGCCCTGTGGGCACGGCACTGTGGGCACTGCCCTCTGCTGCGTGGGTGCCCAGCTTGCTGTGCGGACCTCAGCCCCGCAGTACGGACTGTGCACGCTGGAGAGCTGTACTGGCACCTGGACACCATCCTGTCGTGCCATCCTGCCCTGTCCTCTTAGGACAGATCCTCACCACAGCCTTGGACAGCCCAGAGGGTCACCAGAGCCCAGGCCCAGTGGCTCTGTCAGGAGCACTGAGCTCACCCCCGCCCTGCTTTGTATCCTGCTGCTCCCAACACCACAGAGGGGACAGGACCCACTGGAGCCAAGGTGGTGCCTGAGTGATGCCAACCACGCGGAAACGCCATTCGGTCCGGCCCGGTCCGGAACAGCCCTCGGTACAGCCCGGAGAAGCGCTGGCACAGCCCCGGTACCGCTCCGGTGAACCCCAGAACAGCGCGGAGCAGCACAGGCGGCTGCGGGGCCGCGGACCCGGCAGGAATGACGAGTGTGAGTGTGAGTGTGTGTG
>VZTE01000562.1:4782-24853 GCA_013397775.1 Eulacestoma nigropectus
CGACGGAGCGGCCACGGCTCCCCCCGACCCCAAATCAGCCGAAATCGCCCCAAAAACGCACCCGAGGGTGCCCCGGGCCACGGCGGTGTCCCCACAAGCAGCTCGCCCGCTGCGTCGCCCGGGACGGGTGACGGTCCCAGCCCGTCCGAGCCCAGGCGGTGCCACCCACGCCGTGAACCCGCGGGGACACCCCGGGGTGTCCGAGGGACAAAGCGACACCGGGGGTGTCCCCAGCCCCCCCCGCCCCCCCAAAGCAAAGGGCAGCAGCCAGCGGCTCCTGGGTAATATTTTAATGTTATATTTGCAGCATAAATAAAGGCACGTTACATGTTTGGTACGACACGGCCGAGGGCGGGGGGAGGCTGGGACGTGGCCCCCGGGTCCCCCCCGGCCCCGGGCCCCCGCGGGGGCTGTGAGGACCCGCTCACAGGAGCCCGGGCGGGGCTGGGGTCCCGCGGGGGTGCGGGGTCGGGGTCGGACCCGCGGCGGCGGCCGATCTACGATACATGGGTGCGAATACGCGTCGATATGGACTGGTAGATACTACACAGGTACTCGGGGGGTCCTTTTTGGCTTCTTCCATTATTGATCGTCAAAGCTCGTGGCACAAAGCAGCTGGGGGGGTGGGGGCACGCCCAGGACAACGGGTCCACGAGTCCCAAAATGACATTTCCCACCTGAGCCGAAGAATTCTGGAAAAAGGACCAGTCTGGGGGGGAAAGCGGCACCAACCCGCCCCATCCTGAGGGATTTGGAGGTTGAAAAGGGAGGAAGAGGAGGGAAGGAGCAGGAGCTCCCCCACCCTGGGGTTCCCCGGGACCCGGTTTGCAGCCACTTGTTCCTACTCAAAGTCACGGTTCCGATGAACTCCATAAACCCCAAACCCCAGCAGCTGATCCCACTCTCCGTTCCCCCAACCCGACCCCAAAGGAGCCCGTTCAGCCCCGCAGAGATCCTGTGAGGAGCCCCTGCATCTCCCCCGACCTCAGGGATGGAGGCGCCGGCGATCCGGACCCGGCAGGGACGGGCCCGAGTAGGGGGCAGGAGGGAGGCTCGGGGCCCGCCGGGATCCCGGGGCTGGCAGAGCAAAGTGCAGGTGCCCGGCGCTGCCGGGCGGGGCCAGGGGCCGCCACCCCCGGGAGCCTCGGGAAAGTGGGAGAAACCTCGGGAAAGCGGGAGAAACCTCGGGAAAGCGGGAGAAATCACCACGGAGCAGAAATCAGGGGTTTTGCCCCGAAGGTGGTCACAACGTGGGAAGTGGTTGCTTTTGGGGTAAAACACACCTGGAATGGGCACGGGAAGCTCCAGGCCTGCAAGTGAAGCAACAACAGATCCAGGTCCAGCCGAACCTGGGCTCGGCTCGTTCCCTGCTCGTCCCTGCCCACGTTCGGAGCGTTCCCATCGCCTTTTCCCGGATTTGCGGGATTTTCAAGGCACTGGCGATGGAGACGTGGGAATGGGGAGCTCCAGGGCATGGAGGGACGAGGAGAAAAGCTGCTCCTGCATCCCCATCCCGAGGGGGCCACGAGGATTCCCGGGAAGAGCAGTGAGGCATGAAAACCCCACCACACAAAAGCCAGCCGCTTTTAGTGCCCCAAGGGTAAAACGAGGGGCTGGGGAAGCTTCAGTCTAAACCCACCCTGGATTTCCCACCCCTCCACCCTTCTCTCGTTCCTGGTTCTCCCAGCGAGGCCCCTCCTGCTGCCCCCGGACCCTGCAGCAAACGGGGAACCAGCCCAGAGCTCAATTCCTCCTTCCCTTCCCCTTCCCACCGGCGCTGTTCCCGGAGATTCAGGATTTCCTGCGGAGCCGAACGCTGGGTTGGCCCCTGAGGGACACCAGGGCTTGTGCCACACCACGGGATGAGCCGCTGGACAGGGCAGAGATCCTGCACCTCCCGCAAACCCTCCCAGGATCCCCCCGAAACAGGCCTGACCCCTCCCTGTGCCTCACCCGGACCCTTCTGGCCATGTCCTGCAGCAGAAACACAGCCCGGGTCGGGATAGGGAATGCTGGGAACAGCTGGGAGACCCCAGACTGTGCTTTAGGAACAGCTTTAAGGGAGGAAAAGGGGGTTTGGGGGATGTGTGGGATCCCAACAAGAGATTCCTGAAGCTGGATGCGGCCCCGAGCATGGAGAGGAGTTGGGATGAGCAAGAGGAAAAAGGGGAGTGCGGGAGCAGCAACACAAACCCACCCCAATCCTGATCCCAATCCTGATCCCGATCCTGATCCTGATCCCAGCTGAGGAAGAGCTGCTGAAGAGGGAGGGGGAGAAGCTGGATCCCATCGCTGGAAAAACCCCAAATCTCCGGGTTTTCCCGTCTGTGCCGAGACCCCGGCTCCTGCTCAGCCTTTGCTTTGGGTTTTGCTGTCCCTGGGAACCTTCCAAGCGTGGAGAAGCCAAACAGAATCACCTGGACAAACCAGCCTGGCTCCAAAGTGGCGAAGTGCGACCTGAGGGGGGAGGGCTCGGCTGAGGAGGGGCCGGGGAGGGGCAGGGATTCCAGGGGCTGGAGCAATTCCACGGAGCAGGACGAGATTCCTTCCGAATCCCAAAAACACGCGGCAACCCTTCCCGATTCCCAGCTGCCGGCTCCGACTGCGGCACCTCGGGAAGCACCGACGGGCACACGCGGGAGCCCCGCGTCCACCCGGCAGGAAAAGGGACCCGATCCCAAGAGTTCCTCGCTGAGGAGGACGGGATCCCACCCTGCAGCTGGGAGCTCCGTGGATCCTTCGTTTGCTTGGGCTGGAGCCGCGAGGGAGAGGAAAAACCCTGGGCAGACACCGGCCCCTCTCCCTGCGCCCTCCCCTCGGAGCAGGCAACAATTCCATGGTTTAAGGCCACCACTCGAGGTCATCGAGGTCACCGGAGCGGGAGGCGATGCCGGGTTTGCTCAGGCGGAGCTGGGGCCGGGTGCCGGGTCTGGGGCTTTGGGGACTCACAGGTTTGGGGACTCAGGGCGTCACTGCCAGCGGGGCCCTTCCCTGCACCCCACTCCCGGCTCCCAGCGCGCACCCCGCAGCCCCATTCCCGTCGGGAAGGCGGGAGCAGCCCGGCCAGGCCGTACCTTTCCCAGCCCCTGGCACGGGAGCAGCCCCGGGGACGCTCCGTCCCCCAGCCCCACGCCGCCCCCGTGCCGGGGCGCAAGCCCAGAGCTGTCCCGCTTCCCATCGCGTCCGAGCTCCGTCGCTGGGGCCGGGGCAGGGAGGAGACCCCGATCCCTGTGACCTCAGAGCTCCGGGGGGCTCCTGGTGAAGGTGCAACGATTCGGGGGGCGGGAGCGAGCACTGGGAGCGGCACAGGGACAGCGCGGGGGGCCACAGCCTCCCGCCGCGGGGCACAGGGCCAGGGCCTGGAGCCGGCCCCACGCACGGAGCTTTAGTGTTACCCACACGGATCCAGGCCTTTTCCAGGGGCGCTGGGGGCCGAGGGCCCGAGAGCTCCACGGGCTGTGCAGTGGGAAAGCGCCAGAGCTGCCCTTAACTCAAAAAAAAAAGAGAATAAAACCCAAAAAAAAGAAAGGAAAAATCCTGGCGGGCCCCCGCCGGTCAGCGCCGGGGCCGTGGTCAGTCCGTGCGGCCGCAGCGGGCGCTCCTCGGCCCCGGGGCCATCATCTGCCGGCAGACTGCGACTGTGGGGCCATGATGACGTGGGAGGCCACGGGCACGGTCAGCTCTGTCCTTTGCCCGGCCATCTGGGCCAGCACCGAGGTGGCCACGGCCTCGGCGGCCGAGCGCGTGCTCAGCCCATTGGGCGCGGCCGAGGCGGAGCTGTGCTGGATGACCGGCGCGGGCGAGCCCGTGGGCTCCGAGCTCTCCTTCGGGCTCTCTGCTCCGGGCAGGGGAGAGAGGAGAAGCGCGTTAGGGACAGCCCAGGGCGTGGGGTGGTGGCAGGGGTGGGATGATCCTTGTTTGGGGTGGGAACGCTCCTGGTTTGGGGTGGGATGATCCTGGTTTGGGGTGGGAACGCTCCTGGTTTGGGGTGGGAACGCTGCTGGCCCCGGGTGGGATCAGGGACACCTCAGGAATGGGCTGGACACTCACCTTTCCAGCCTGGAGCAGCCAGAAGCCAACCCCGCGGAATGCGGAACCCCACTGCCCCCATCAGACCCCCTCTCCCCCTCTGGCAGAAGCGAGCGAGGACTGGGACAGAACTAATTAAGAGCTGGGAGATAACGACACCCTGGCTGGCCCCATCCCGTGGAGAAGCAGGCTGGAATCCTCCCGAGTTCCAGGCAGGAAGCAGCACAGCTTCCCGAGGAGGGCAGCACTGCCATAACCTTCATCCCAACCCTCCCTTCCCAGGTCCGTTCCTCGTTAAAAGGAATTAATTTCCCTCCAGGCCATCGAGCCCCAAGACTGAGCAGCCCCTTCCCCACCTGCCCGGGGGAGCAGGGCCAAGGGCTGGGATTTTGGGGTATTTTTTATCTAAATCACCTGCTTTGCTCTTTATTATTCCCCAAGATAATAAAATCAGTCCGAGCCCATCACAACCCTTCGCTGGCTCTGTTTTTGGGAATTTGAAGGGGGCAAACAAAGGCAGAGCCCCTCCTCCCTTTGTTCAGGGGCTTCCAGAACTCTGGATTTTCTGCCCCAAATAACCCCTGAGGGCCCAGGCAGAGCTCCTCACCCAGGGCATAATTTGGGAGCTCTCAAACGCCCCAGTGAGGGCACTCAGAGCGCTCTGTACCCACAGATGCCCGGAGGAAATTCCCTCCTGTGAAATTCCAGGTGGGACGGGGTCACCTCCCTTCGAAAGAGCAAATAAAGGCAGGAGCTGGGATATTTCTTCCACATAAACCCCCCAAACCTGGGGGAAAAAAAATCAGATTTGGGGTTTAACACCTCACTGGGCACTGGAAAATTGACTCGGGCTCCATTTTCCTTCTGCCTCTCCCTGGGAAAACCTTGGCCTGGGCTCGGAGAAGGTCGCGCAGAGCAATATCCTCCTCTGGCAGCTCCAGCCCAGGAGATTTACAAGGCACTGCACATAAACCCCGAGTACCCAGGAGGCTGCTGCGCTCCCATCAGGGACCCCGGGGCTGTGTCACAGCCCCGGCCTGGCCGCAAATCTCGGCCATAAAAAGGGGCAGAGGGAGGGGGCGAATCTCATCTTCAGCATCCAGATGTGTGATGAATTCCTGCCGCTGTGGGGAACAGGAATGGTGAACTTCGGGATGAGCAGGGAAGACCAGGGAGCCTCTGGGGACACGGGGATGTGGGGACAGCCAGGAGCTCCTCACCCTGGGTCACTGCAGGGGGTGACAGTGGCCGTGCCAGACTCTCCCCGTGCCTCACCAGGCAGCACAGAACTCCAGACACCCGGAGGTGGGATCAAGGCACAGCCCCCAAGGACACCGGATTTTCATTTCTTTAAAATTTTTTTTCTTTTTCTCCCTCGTTTTTTGCTGTTTTCCCTTCCCTTCTTGCAGTTCATCCATCCCTGCCTCTCCTCCTGTTATTCCAAGGAACACTAGAGGACTCCAGCGTCCTCCCAAAGCCTCAGCACAGCCTGGAATTGGTACTGCAGGGAGGGCAGGAGGACCCAGATCGTGTTTAGCTCCTGGGCTGATCACAATGAAATCGGCAGCATTAAAAAAAAAATGAAGGGAAGAAAAGAAGATAAAAAAGAGGATTGTTTCTTTTTTTTTTACTTCCAGGCCAAGCCAGCTCGATGGGAATTGCAGAGGATGAGCTGTGGAGCTCTGTGATGCCATTGACAGAGTCTGGCCTTTCCTGACTCTGGCTCTGCTGCGGAGCAGCAAATTTTGAATTTCACAGGGATTATGGAGGGCTTGGCTGGCTGCCGGGAGCTGGGAGAGCTGCATCCAGGTCCAACATCCCACCCTGGAGAGGCAGAGGGACACAAACCCCCCTGCCCTGGGCGCTGCCCGCGCTGCAAGGTGCCACCCGTGAGGTTAAAGGGACAATCTGGGGGATCCTCCTCAGCAGGAGATGGGCAGGAACGCCCTCGGGGACGTGTGGGGTTTTTGGGGTGTCCTGTGAGGGGCCTTGTGGGTCCCTGCCAAGCCAGGGCTGCACACTCCCTGCTGTCCCTGTCTGTGCAGCCCTGGCTGCGGTGACCGTGACCGGGAGGAGACACGGCCTGAGGGGACAATTCCCTCCCTCCCTCCCTCCCTGCCAGCCAGACCCGGCTCCAGGGAGCAGCAGAGCCATCACTCACCCAGGTAGCCCTGAGTCTTCTTCTGCAGGGCCGTGACCGGACAGTCCTTGTGGGCCAGCAGCAGCTGCTTCAGCTGCGCCACCTCGTTCCTCAGCAGCGTCACCTCATTCTGAGGGGACAAACACACGAGCCCGTCACCCACAGCAGCCCCAGCTCGAACTTCAGCCCTGCAAACTCCCAGTTCGGTGCCTGATCCGAGAGCCCCCCGGCCCAGGAATATCCAGCCAAGCTCCTGGGTTTGGGGGGTCTGGGGAAGGGGCAGCAGCGCTTCCCTGTCACTGCCTGTGGTCACTGGGCTCTCCCTGAGCCCTCTTGCCAGTGCCACACGCCCCAGGGACACCTGGAGTGCTGCTGGCTCTGATGGGACACAGGCAGTGCCCAGCCAGCCCAGCCCAGGCCAGCGGTGGGGACATCACAGCTCTTCCACGCTCTGTGAGCTCCCGTGAGCCAGGACTGCTTCCCAAAAAACTGATGGGATCATCCCTCTGAAATGTGTGGGGAAACAGCTGAAACCCAGAGAACTGCACCCCAGACCTGCCCAAGGGAACAGCTTCCGTAACTGCCTTGGGGAGGGAATGAAAACACCACGGGCAGACCTCAGCAGAGCTCCAGGGCTGAGCCACGCGCCCGGGACGGAGCCCAGCTCAGCCTCTGCCCCACCCCTGGCCGGTGCCGGGAGCGTTAATGGGAGAACCGGGAGTGAAATCTGCATTTCCAGGTGTGCTGCACCTCTCGGCACGCCAGGAGAGCGAGGGAAAGGCAGCTCTCCAGAGAAAAACCAGTCTGGCCACGAGCTGCAGCTGCAGAGCCTCCCTGCTCCCCCCAGCCAGGCCCAGCGCGAAGGGAGGAGAGCAGGGACAGGAAATCCCACTCTGGAAAAACCCCCGGGGCTCCCGCAGCTCCCGACCTCTCCAGGGGCAACACGGGGAGAAAAGGAACACTTGTGAACTGCTCGGGATGGGACGGCAGGAGAGAGACCCGGGCAGGGAGCAGCGGGTGCTCCGGGGAGCGGCGCCCGGCCTGGGTGGCCCCACACGGCGGCCGTTCCCGGCAGAGCCACGCTGCCAACAGCGTGCCAAGGGCTGTGCCAGGGGCCGAGGGCCGGGCCAGGGGCTCTGCCAGGGGCCAAGGGCTGTGCCAGGGGCCGAGGGCTGTGCCAGGGGCTCTGCCAGGGGCCAAGGGCTGTGCCAGGGGCCAAGGGCCGGGGCAGGGGCCAAGGGCTGCGCCAAGGGCCAGGCCAGGGGCTGTGCCAGGGGCTGTGCCAGGGGCCAAGGGCTGGGCCAGGGGCCGTGCCAAGGGCTGAGCTCGGCCCCAGTTACATACTCACGCTCAGCTGGATGTTCTGGCTCGTGAGCTCCTCGGCTTTCTTCTCCAGGGAGGACACCCAGAGCTTGCGTTTCTGGCGGCAGCGCGAGGCGGCCGCGCGGTTCCGCTCCAGGAATCGCTGCCGCCGCTCGTCCGGGTCCTCGTCCACCGCCCGCTTGCGGCGCCCACCCGTGCTGGGCGTGGGCTGGGCAGGGGACACCTGCGGGCAGGACAGGGGGGACGGGCTCAGCAGCAGCTCTGGGAACAGGCAGGACACGGCGGTGGCACCGCAGAGCAGAGCAGAGCTCGGTCCCGCCATGAGGCACCGTCACTGCTCGGGGCAGGAGCTCCCGCAGCAAACCCTGGGTTTTAAGCAGGCAATTTGCTTTAAAAATTAATTTTCCCCTCAAAACCTTCAAACAAGCTCCTGCAGGTAACTGGGACCACAAGGTTTTGTGGGGCTGCACATCTCCCGGTTTTACTCGGGAGAACAAAGGAAAAGCAGCGAGGGCTGAGAGCGAGGCAGCCCCGGCCCCACAAACTGTGAGGGGCAATCGCAGCCCCGCTGCAGCCCTCGCTGTGGGGCAGCACACGGAGATCAAACTCCTGGAAGGCCATCGAGTGCCGGAGCAGGCGGCCGTCCCGATGCAAGGCTGGCACTTGGCTGGCACGGGCCAGCTGAGCTCAGTGCCTGAGACGGGAGCGCTGAACCCCGTAACCGAGCGGGGAGAGGAGAGGGAGAACATCCCTTCCAAACCGCAGAGCGCCTCAGGCAGATCAACGCGGGGCTGGAGCTCGTGCCTGGTGGGCTGGGAGCACCTCAGAGCTGGAGCAGCACCAGAAAAACAAGGTTTTAACCCATTCTGCGAAGCAGGAAGGACGCTGGGAGGTTTTTCTCCTCTTTGCCAAGCCTTGGAAGCCCCCAGCACCCCCAGCACCGCAGCCCAGCGCGGCGGGGCAGCAGCAGCAGCAGCAGCAGCAGCAGCAGCAGCAGCAGACCTGTGGCTGAGCCGGGGAGGGGGCGTCGGGGTGCTGGACGAGGATCTGGCTCTGCTCCGGCCGCGCGGTCACCATGGTGCTGGCTGAGCCCACCACCAGGCTGCTGCCGTTCAGCGAGGACGATGCCGTCAGGCTGGCCTTCAGCCTCTGCCAGGGGAGCAAAAGGGACGTCAGGGGAGCTGCCAGGGCTCTCAGCAGCTCCTGTCACCCCAGAGCCACCCCGCTGGCCAAAGCCGGCCCCGGCCGGGCTGCTCGAAGGGACAGCAGTGTCCAGCCCCACGGGCCGGTGTCACAGAACTGCTGCTGGCGCTGGCAGCAACTCCCTGCCCAGCCGGCAGCCCCAGGGACCGAGCAGGCTGCAGAGGGATCCCAGGGGTGGAGAGGGACCCACGGGTGCCTGGTAAATCCCTCCCCGGGTAGGCAGACCCAGGATGGCTGTTTGGGCCTCATTTTACAATTTCTCTCCCCATTTTGAGGCTCAGATCTGCCCTGGAGCCCTGCAGACCCCAAACCAGGGCACGACAGGAGTGGGGACAACACTGCAGGGAGGCCCTGGCTCTTCGGGAAGGGGGAAAAGCCTCCAGCCAGGAGGTGCTGAAGGCCGAGGGACAACCCCGTGGCCGTGACCCCCTCCCTGCCGCTCACCATTTTGGCTTCGGAGTGCACCGGGAGCCCTGAGGGCGAGATGGACCCGCTGCTGTTGATGGGAGGCCCGGGAATGCCGGGAATGTTCGGCACCATGGACATCGGCCGGGCCAGCTGCGAGGGGAGGAGAGACAGGAGGGTTGGGAAGTGGAGCAGCTCTGCAGGGACTCCCTGACAGAGCAGCTCTGCAAGTCCTGACAAATGTCCGAACTCCGGCCATCCGTTATTCCCGCTGTCCGGCTGTGCCGCAATCACCCAGCAGGGAGCACAGGGAAGGGGCAGCTCCTTCCCCTTCCCCTTCCCCTTTCCCTTCCCCTTCCCCTTTCCCTTTCCCACCTGCCCAAGCCATGGATATGTGTCCCCTCTTGAGTCTTCTCCCTCAAAAAAGGGAGGGAAAACCAGAATTTGGAGAATTTGGACATGTTTTTAACCCCCCTTGGGTAGCAAAGCCCTACGAACTGGGAGGGAAGGGGTGTGCTGTTCCTGTGCCCACAGCCCGTGCCCAGAGCCAATGCTCCGCTCTGTGCCCGAGGCAGAACCTTTCGGCCGCTGCTCCCTCAAAACCCCAAGGACAGGACAGGGCAGGACAGGGCAGGACAGGGCGGGTTCCCAGGAGCTGCAGGGCTGGGAGCACACCCAGCACCCAGCACCCAGCACCGGCTCTGCCCACGGCAATCCCGGTGCGGTGTGCGGGAGGCCGGCCCGGGGCACGGCTCTGACATTCCCCGGCCCCGTGGCTGCCCTGGCCGGCACAGCCGGACACGTTCCCTGCAAGCTGCGCTGCTTTCAGAGCCGCCTGTTCCAAATGGAAGCAGCTCATCAGGGATCCCGCGGCTCCAGCCCCGGACCGGCGGCGCCAGCCATCTGTCCGGGCACGGATCTGGATCGCTCCGAACTTATTGCCCTCTGGTGTGAGCCGCAGGTTCTCGCTGCCCTGCCAGAGCCGCCCCTCCTCTCCCTCCTCCTCCTCCTGCAGCCTCCTCTCGCTCGGAGGGGGAGAGGTCGGCGCGTTCACGAACGGCGGCGCCTGCGTGTGCCCGGCGGGGCACGGCCCGTTCCCTGCCCCGTGCGGGGACGCGCTGGGAGCTCTGGAAGCTTCTCTCACCGAAATGACAGAAGGCATCTGCACGGGGGGGCCGGGGAGCACGGGCACGGTCTGGCCATTGGCGAGCTGCACGACGAGCGGGAGGGAGCCGCTGGGAGACCTGCAGCAACAAACAATGCCTGGCTCATCTTCCAGCCTTACGGCGGCCCAGCAGCCCCCGGAATCGAACCCAGCTGGTGGATTTGGGGTTGTTTCCCCGTTTCTGAGCAGGGTATGAAGCCCAGCTGGGTCAGAGCGAGGGGGCCGGAGAGGAGAGGGAGCAGCCTGAGGGCAAATACAGCCCAGGCAGGGTTCAACAGGCGTGTCCTGAGGGCTCGGGACGATGCGATCCCTGATCCTGCATCCTCAGGCCCCGTCCTTTCTGTTCAGGGTCCTGGCAGCTCACAGCCGCAGCCTCCGGAGCCCCATGGGCAACCAGGAGCAGGTCCTGAGCCGTGCCAGGGCAAACGGCCCCCGAGGCAGGGCCAGCGGCTCAGAGGTTACACTTCAGAGGCACCGAGCAGCCGCCCGAGACAATCCCTGAGCCATTCCAGCCCCAGACAATTCCCTGCCGCCGCCAGCCAGCGCCGCGCCGAGCTCAGGGAGCACTTTCGTCTCTCCCCACGGTGAGTTTTGCCTCGTTTCACTGAGTTCTGCCTCGTTTCCTTACTCCAGGACAATTAGTTCCTGCTGCCTGCACTCCCCCCGCGCGGTGCTGCTGCAGACGGAGCGTGAGGAGCCGTGAGGAGCCCCTGGTGCAGCCCTGAGGAGCCGAGGAGCCCCCGGTGCAGCCCTGAGGAGCCGTGAGGAGCCGAGGAGCTCCTGCTGCAGCCGTGAGGAGCCCCTGGTGCAGCCGCAGCAGCTCCTCCGCGCTTCTGGCGCTCAGAGAATTCCTTCAGGGATCGAGTGCCAGCCCCAGGGAATGTTCCCTGCCCATACTCACCCCAGCTGTCTGTTGGAGGGGGGGGCCTGGGTGATGACGGAGGTGGGCGACGGCAGCGTGGGGTGCAGGGGGTCGTAGCCCAGGTGCAGCGGCAGCGAGCCGGGCCGCACGATGGTGGGGGTGGGCGTGGAAACGATCACGGGCTTGGAGGGGCCCTCCTGCAGGGCAAAACACAACACCGGGCTGTTAATTACCACTGCATCGTCACCACTCTTCCTCCTGGAGGCCGAAAAAATTCAGGCATCTCTGTCACAGAAACCGAGGGGAGCACGTCACCCGAGGGACAGGGCTCTGGAGGGGCGAGGCTGCAGCCCCTCAGCTCGGGGTGTTTTAGAGAGGGGTGAGGCTCCAGCCCCTCAGCTCAGGATGAAGCTCCAGCCCCTCTGCCCTTCCCTGATGCCCCCTGATGTCGGTGCAGGGAGCAGGGCACAGGAATTCCTACTCCAGATATTTCCCCTCTCTGAATTTCGGGCTGGGGGGTCACTCAGGTGTTGGAATTGTCACCTGGACTCAGCTGCTGTGAATCCCCAGCCCCCAGGGACACAGGGAGCTGGGCTGGGAGATGTTCCTCGCTTGGGACAGCACTCCCAGGGGGAAGAGCAAGGCTTTGTGCACCAGCCAAACCCACCAGGAGACTCTGGGTGCATTCTGGCCAACCAGCTTTGGTCTTTCTTTGTCAAACCAGGGGAAAATCAGGCCTTAAAAGGGCTCAAATCAGGCCTCAAAAGAGCCCAAATCAGGCCCCAAAAAAGCCCAAATCAGGCCCCAAAAAAGCCCAACCCAGGCCTTGGCCCCACGGCTCGGTCCCACACGGCAAAGGGGCACCACCACCCCCTGAGGACAGCCCCACCTTGTCCTTGTGCTGGGGCGAGCGCGGCCGGCCCACGGGGCTGTCCGGCGGGGACGAGTCCACCTCCACTGGCTCCTCCTCCTTGATCTTGATGTCCGGAGTGCAGGGCAGGGACATGTCCAGGGCTCCGGAGCTCTGCGGGGAAGCAGGCGCGGATGCAAAGGACAATCAGCTCACGGTGTTCGCGAAACGTTCGGCTGCTGCACCCGAGGAAGAGGCTCCGGCTCCGAGCTCTTGCCAAATTATTATTATTTATTTGTACTGAAGCAGCATCTGGGAGCCCGAGGCAGAGAGCGGGGCTGCTCCAGCCCCGGCCAAACGGAGATGGAGGCTGGGGAACAACAGGCAGCCCCAGATGGCAGCAGTTTGCGGGTTCTCAGTAACACACACGACTTCTCCGTGGGTTGTTATTGAGATTTTTGGTATAAAAAGGGCCCTGCTAAGGAGAACAGGTACCCAAGCCAAATGCCTGCGAGTTACAGGAGGCACTTCCATGCACAGAAGAGCTGTAAAACATTGTATAAATCAGCCTGAATTATTTTATTACCCGATTATCAAAAGCAAACAAAGAGCCATGCAAGTTATTAAATATCTATGAGCGCCCCATTAAAATAAAACCCAACCATATGCCTGGACTTGGCCACTTGCCACCACCCTGGGATCCAGCAGTGCCACGCGCCCCACTGGAACCAGTAACGACCTGCAGGGGACGGGGAAAGGCCAGGGGGACAACAAGGCCAGGGGACGACTGAACGGAGGGGTCTGTCCCCGTCCCAGACCCGGAGGAGGAAGAGCGGGGAGAGGGCAGGGAGGGAGTGGCAGAGCAAGGATGCTGCAGCAGACCTCGCCAATCACCCGGCCCCTCCTCCTGCCCAGGAGGAGAAACTGTCCCTAAATCAGCCCTGAGAGCTGCTTGTCCAGCCTGTTCTCCATCCATCCCTGCTCCATCCACCCATCCATCCCAGCTCCATCCATCCCTGCTCCATCCATCCCAGTTCCACTCATCCATCCCTGCTCCATCCATCCCAGTTCCATCCATCCATCCCTGCTCCATCCATCCCAGTTCCATCCATCCATCCCAGCTCCATCCATCTCTGCTCCATCCATCCCTGCTCCATCCATCCCAGTTCCATCCATCCCAGTGCTCCCCTTCGCTGCCTGGCCATGGACGCTCTGTCCTGGCATCGCCCCTAAACCTCCTCCTGCTGCTCTGGGAGTCCTCCCAGGGAGGCAAAACTGCAGTAAAAAGGAAAATGTGGATGGTTTAGAGCAGAGTGAGACTCCCGCCCCTCAGTTTGGAGTGTTTTAGGAGGGATGCAGCCCCAGCCCCTCAGTTTGGAGTGTTTTAGGGGGGATGCAGCCCCAGCCCCTCAGTTTGGGGTGTTTTAGGGGGGATGCAGCCCCAGCCCCTCAGCTTGGGGTGTTTTAGGGGGGATGCAGCCCCAGCCCCTCAGTTTGGGGTGTTTTAGGGGGGATGCAGCCCCAGCCCCTCAGCTTGGGGTGTTTTAGGGGGGATGCAGCCCCAGCCCCTCTGCCCTTCCCGGTTTCCCGGCGCTCTGCTCGGTAGGAGCAGCGGGAACCATTTACCTGCCCTTCTAAAGCACAGACGCTGCTCCGGGAATCACAAAGGAGCCGGGATTAACATGCAGGAAAGTTTCAAACCGCTTAAAGCGCCTCCGGGGAAGCTCCCGCTGCGCCCGTGGTTTTAATTAACGGCGCTGGTGCGAGACCACCCCTGGAAAAGGGAGGACAAACACAGAACTGGATGCTGGAAGCTCAGCTCCGGCCAGGGCCGGGCAGTGACCAGCTGACCTCGCCTGGACAGGGGGTTTGAGGAGGGATAATCCTTTCCCTAACAGCCGACACCCCCCGAGCTCCACGCACAAAGAATATGTAGGAATATTTAGGAGTATTTAGGAATGTTTAGGAGTATTTAGGAATATTTAGGAATATGTAGGAATATTCAGGAGTATTTAGGAATATTTAGGAATATGTAGGAATATTTTGGAACATGTAGGAATATTTAGGAGTATTTAGGCTGAGCCATCCCAAAGCCAGTCCCGGGAGCACACCCGCGGCTGCAGCGGCGGCTGTGGGTGAGGAGGGCCCAGGAGCTGGGTGGTCTCCCCGCGCTGCTCGGCAATTCCGTGCCTGCAAACCCCCGGCGGCCGCTCCCTCCTCGCTCCCTCCTCGCTCCCTCCTCGCAGCCCCTTCCCCGCTCCCTGCGCCTCCAGAACAAAGGGCAGGAGCCGCGAGCAGCCGCCGCATACCAATGAGAGAGATCAATTTCGGTTTAAAGAGCCTGTTATTGGCGAGGGGGGGCCGCGGGTGGGAAGCCAGGTTTCAGTTTTAATTCTGAATTCCTCCGTTCCCCATCTCGGGAAGATTTACGCGGCTCGGCTCCCGCAGTTTATTTCCGAGCAGCGCCGCTGACTGCGAGCGTATGTACGGACATACATCAATTTAGTAAATGTGTGTGCCAGGCTGAGAGCCCAGCACGCATCTGCTGCTGCTCGGAGCCCGGCACGGCTCGGGGAGGGGCGCGGGGGCTGCGAAATGTCCTTAATTAGCTGCTTTCTGATGAGATCCCGTTGTCCTTCAGCCCCTGGCACTCGCCGGGCTGCGGGGGCAGCCGGGATCGATGGCGCTGGCGGAGGAGAGAGCTCTTTGTTAGGAAAAGCTGCTCTTTGCCATCGAACTCCTCGCTCCAGACGCGCTGGAAATGTCCAAGGTCCGGCCCTTTCCCCGTGGCTGCCCCTCCAAGGCACCGTCCCCTCGGATCTCGGCCCCAGGGAGGCTCCGAAGGGGATTTTGCTCCCATCCCGAGTGCTCCCAGCGTCCTGCAGCTCCTTCCCGAGCTGTGAGGTATTTTGGGTACTCCCCTCCCTATTTTTCCCCCTTTTTTCGAGGTGAAAAGCCAAAGGAATAATAAACCATTAAATCTGCTCTCTGCAGGCCTCAGACCAGCAGGAAAAGCAGCCAAAGTCACCCGAGTTACAAAAATAAAACCCCACACGCGCCAGCAAATTCTACCCAAGGGCCTGTGCCTTTCATGAGAGCAGCCCCCAGCCCCTCCCAGTCCTCCCAGTTTGCTCCCAGTGCAGTCGCAGCCCCAGGCCTTGGCCTCTTGCCTTTTTCTCATCATCCTCAGCAGCTTTCTTGAACTCGTGCTCGAAGGAACTCGCCAGCTCGTTGAAGAGTCCCACCTCCTCACAGTTCTTCAGGAACCGAGTCGGGGTCGGAGTCTGATCTGGTTCGGGTTGGAACACGAAGAATTGCTCAGGGAGAGGCCAAAGAATCGCATTTTACCCACCCCAGTCCTTCACTGGGAGCCCTGGGGAACGTGTGTGTCACCTTGGGGGCAGCCAGTGACAGTTTGGAACGGGCACAGGCATTTCTTGCTGGTTTTGTTTCTCTGGTGTTTATAGAAATAATCACTGGAGCAGGAGGATTTCTGTGAATTCCGGGCTGTGCAATTCCCGTCCCTCCCACCCCGGGGTTCTGCTGCACAAGGAGGGAAAATCGGGAGTTTGATCTGCCTGAAATCATAGAAACAGGGAGTGATGAGAGGGGAAAGCAGCTGATGGGAGCAGCCCCGGGCCGGGCAGAGCCTCTTCCCTCCCCACATCCCAGAATCCTGGGCCGATTCCCTGGGAATGCTCACAGCCCCTGCTGCCCAAGGCCATCCCCGCGGGACCCTTCCCCACCACATGAACGCGGTGAGTCAGGATCTCTCTGGCCACCACCCAGCCCATAAAAGCACCAGGAAACCTCCCTGCTCCAGCCAGCCTCGAATTCCACCGGGAATCCCAGCAAAGGATCCGTCCCGCAGAAAGACAGCAGGATTTTCCAGCACAAAGAGCATCCCTGGGATGATTCAGCCTGACCTGCACAAAGCAGCCCGACTCCAAACCCTCCCTCTGCTGCGTTTGCCGCTGAAGCAAAAACCCCCCTCTGGGCAGCCTTCGCTTCCCCCCAGATCCCAATCCATAAAATCCAGGAACTCCATCAACTGAATCTCTCCGCAGGAGGTTGTTTTTCCCGGGGTTTAACAGCTCTCAGGGCTCTTGTGGGATTGTTCCCTGCTCAGCAATGCCCTCCCGAGCTGCACAGATTAACACGGCGGCACAAACAAAGCCTGGAACCTCTGTGGTCGTGTCCCTGCCCGATGCGAACCTCAGGAACCGCAGTGGCTCCTGCCTCGCCCCACAGGCTCCCGTCCCCATAAAAACCCCTCTCCCTGCAGCCAGAAGAACGATCCTTTATGACCCTCCTTAGCTCAGCCACCTCGGCCAGGTCCTGCTCCGGCCACACGGCCTCGGGAGCAGGGAGGGACACAAAATCCCAGAGACAAAATGGTGGCTGAAAGAAACGCCGGGATAGACGGAATTTCAGGCAGTAACGGGCCCGGATCTCAGTGCTCAAAGCCAGCAGGGTTTTACAGCCCCCACAGCCCCCGGCTGTGTCAGACACGCTGGGCCTGCACTGGTTTGGGGGGGTTTGGCTGGTCCTGAACTGGCCATGGATAAATTGGTTTTGTTTGGGGGGGGTTTAGCTGGTCCTGAACTGGCCATGGATAAATTGGTTTTGTTTGGGGGGGTTTAGCTGGTCCTGAACTGGCCATGGATAAATTGGTTTTGTTTGGGTTTTTTTTTGTGTTTTACCCCAGTGTAGCCCTTGAGAATCAGCCCTGGGGGGCTGGGAGAGGGGCCAGACCCTGTTTCTTGTGCTCCTGACGTGTTCCATCCCCTCCTGCTTTATCAGGGGGAGGGATTCTGGCTCTGGGAGCTGTGAGGATCAGGGGGCTCCTGTGGGACTTTGGCCCCATTTCTGTCCCACCCCCACGAGCCCCCGAACGGATCCAGCAGCTCCGACCCTCCCGCTGTGCTCCCTTTCTGGAAAGGGCTGAACCCCAGCGAAAGGGACCCTCAGCGCTCTGAGCTCCCGTCAGCTCCTGCTCCAGCTCCTCGCCATCCCTCCCACGGAATGATCCCTTGGGAATGAATTCTCCCTCCGGGAGAGCCCTCCCCTGGGGGCAGCTTCCTCCCCAGGGCCGCAATTCCCTGAAGACCCTCCAGAAGCCAACTGAACTCCCACTCCCCGCTTCAACGCCGCATTTGGGCTGGAGATAAACTGGGGAGAGGTGCCAGGCTCCTGCAGCTGCTTTGTCTTCCCTTAAAAGCCCTTCAGGAAGCGTTTCCCCTCTCCTTGCTCTCAGCAACAGCCTCTACACCCAGCAGCGACACAAAAGGGACGGGAGGGACTCTGGAACCTGCCGGACAAAAATCTGCGGGTTTGGGTTTCCCCCCCAGTCTCACAAAGGCAGAGCTCGGTGGGGCTTTAATTTATGAACTGCAGCTTCCTAAAAGCTCTGGAAAATTGACACCTGGGCTGAGAGGGGAAGCTGCTTTGTCAGGTTTGGTTCATCGTCCTCAAAGCAGAACCGTGAAAGCCCTTCTGGCCATAAATCCTCCAGCCTTTAATAAAAAAGGGCGAGAGCTTAGGAAAAAAAAAAAAATTAAAAAAACCCCCCAAACGCCACAAAACCTGATACTACCATAAAAAAGGAAAAAACTTGGAAGCCTCTGGCTTTCCTTTTGCCCTGATTAAATGCAGATCACAGGAGGTTTTATGGGTTTTGCACTGCATCTGGTCCCTGGCATCAATCTTGCCGGGCGCTGGCCGGGCACATACCTGCGATGATGACGGAGTCGGTGCGAGCGGGGCCGAATTTCAATGTCATCTCATGCTTGTGTTTATGAACCGCCAGGTGGTCCTCGTTTGTGAACCTCTGAAATGAAACAATTTAGAAAATGGGGAATAAATGCATTTTGTGTTTTACGGGGCCCGTCCTGCGCTGGGCGTGGGGGGGAGCCGTGGCTGCAGCGCGATCCCGTGAGGGCCGGAGGGGGGTGGGCGGCTGGGAAGGGGCTGCGGGAGCACGGGGTGCAAAGGGAAAAGCCTTCGGTGGGGGTTCTGTGGGGTGGGGGGGCGAGGATTTGGAATAATCCGGGTCTTGAAGCGATGGAAACGCGGATCCGCGCCGCCCGGAATTCCAAATTCCAAAATTCCCCCTTTATTGCTGGCTGAGGAAACGGGGAATTCGGTGCAATTGGGGCAACTGTTCCTGCGTGGGGCGAGGACGGAGCCGACCCCGCGCGGGAGAGGAGCATCTCCCCCACCCCACAATTCCACCTGCGGGGAGAAGCGCAGGATAAACCCCAGCCCTCAGGGAGGGTTTGGGGAGAGTAAAAATCCCCCTTGAGGGCCTTGGGGCTGGCTTTGGGGATGGGAAAGGCAGACAAAGGGAGGAGGGAGGGCTGAGGAGAGGGGAGCGAGGCAGGGACGGGGTTAAAGCACAGCCCGTAAAGCCCGAGGATGGATTGCGTCTCTCCTAATAGACTGCGACAAACGGGGCCGGGGCACGGCGCCGCAGCAGCGTTTTCCTGCACCCAGCAGCACCGGGCTGCTCCGAGAAAAGCGCTGCAGCAGCAGCAGCGACAGCAGCGCATTCCTGCCCTTTTCCCCTTCCTCCCCTCCCTCTCCCGAGCATCCCAACCCAAACCCACCCAGAGCCACCTGTTCCTGTGGGGCTGCTCGAGCGTGACGCCCCACTTCAGGCCTTTCCTGGCTTTATTTATGGCTCTGTTGTTTTAGCAAATAAATCTGCATTTTCCAAGCTGAGCAGAGCCAGGGGACGATCCCCCCGTGGCAGGGGATGATCCCTCAGAGCCAGGGGACGATCCCTCAGAGCCAGGGGATGATCCCCCGTGGCAGGGGACGATCCCTCAGAGCGAGGGGACAATCCCCTATGGCAGGGGACAATCCCCCGGTGTCAGGGGACGATCCCCCATGGCAGGGGATGATCCCTCAGAGCCAGGGGATGATCCCCCGTGGCAGGGGACGATCCCCCGTGGCAGGGGACACCAAGCCACGGGGCCCAGCCTCACCCAGCCCCTCTTCCCCTCGGCTCAAGGACGAGGGGGTTACACAAAGTGACCTTCACAGCACTGCTCACAAGGCAATCTGGGCTCCGGTTTAAAGGAATCAGAGCTGGTGGGAGAAAAGCCAAGAGGTTTTTGCCCGTGGAACTCCAGGCGCAGACTGAACTCCATCTTCCCCAGCGCCGCTCCGCAACTAAAGCTTAAATAAACCCGAAATAAAATTTCTCGACGGTTGGGCCAAAATCTGCCTGATCTGGGCTTTTTTTCCTCCCCGCGGCTTCCGATCCCTCCGCTCTGCTCCAGCCTCGCCATAAACCCTTTTTTTCCAAGGAGCTTTTGCGAATCCCGGTGACCCCGAAAGGCTCCCGAACAAAGGGAAAGCGAGTGGGGGAGAATCGGCGGCGCCGGCTCCGCATCGCCCCGGAAAGCGCCGGTGGAGGGGCCCGAGGAGGGAAGGGACACCCACATTTTTCCATGGTTTTGGCCCCAAAATCCCTGTTTTTTATAGGATTCGGCTGCCTGTGGTGGGACATCAGTGGGATGGGATGAACCGAGGGAAATAAACCCGGTTTTTGTGCGGAGCGGTGGGGCTGGGATGAATATTTAGCAGGCGGGCGGTGTCGGAAATCCTGAACACCAGAGACAGGAGGGGAAAAAAAATGAAAAAGAAGAAAATTCCCAATTCTCCCGCTCCGTTTTGTGCTAAAGAAATGGCATTTTTAGGTCAGGCAGGGAAGAGCGAGAGGTGCAGAGCGGGGTCGTGTCTCTCCCAGCAGCCCCAGCCCGGCCTCGCCAGCGCCGGGTTTATTTTAATCTTTCATTTTCCTTCATTGCCGGATTTTTTTTTTCCCTAATTTTTTTTTTCCCCGGCACTTTGGGTGCGTCGGGCGCGCGTTACAGCTCTATTTAACATCTTTATGTGGGCTCACAGCTCGGGAGCTCTCTCCTTCCCTGCGCAGAAATGCTCACAGACACAATATATCTTTCTCCACACATTTCCAAACGCCGAAACCCAGAGGCTGAGTCTGGCACTTGGGCTCTAAATCATGTCATTTTACACAGAGAGGGGAAGCAGAGGGGGGAGAGGAGGGGGGGAAGAGTAGGAAAAAAA
>VZTE01000562.1:24862-51610 GCA_013397775.1 Eulacestoma nigropectus
GTGGAGAGTAGGAAAAAAATGGAATGAGTTAAAGCCACAGCACTGGCTTTAATATTTAATCTCCTTCCATCAGCAGCTG
Source organism: Eulacestoma nigropectus (assembly GCA_013397775.1). Taxonomy (NCBI): domain Eukaryota; kingdom Metazoa; phylum Chordata; class Aves; order Passeriformes; genus Eulacestoma; species Eulacestoma nigropectus. The sequence continues at coordinate 24,942 of VZTE01000562.1, forward strand.
ACATCCAGCAGGGTTATTTCAGCTGCTATTTTGCGGGTGTCGGAATTAAAAAGAAGATGTTGGTTGTAAAGTCTTTGGGGCGAGGGACAGGAGCAGGGTGAACGCGCTGCCAGCCGGCCCTCGAGGCTTTTCCACCCGGGAGAAAGGCTGGAACTGCCTCCTGCAGCCCTGAATGCGGCATTTTCCCTCCCCAGCGCGAGGGCCCTGAGGAGCCGCGGCGGCGCTCGGGGGCCGTGGGTTGGGCTGGGTTGGGTTGGGTTGGGTTGGATGAAGCCGAGGGTGCCGCGGTTCCTTGGAGCAAAGGGCTGCGAAGCCCCCGGCGTTCGTTCCCCACTGGGCTGTGTGCTCCCCACCGTGGCCCCGGCAGCGCCGGCACAGCGCGGCTGAGGCCCGGATCCCCAGGCAGGCAGGAGGGGATCTTTCCAGCAGTTTAACAAGCACAATGTGAGGAACAAGGGGCTGATTGCTCGGGGTTTTTCCTGAATTTTGGAGAACCTGTGTTTGGTGCAGAGGGGGGGTCAGGCGAGCGCCAGAGCTGCTGCATCCCGGCCCAGGGTGGGGGATCTTGGAGCAGGAGCTCTCCCGGCAGCCCCAGCTGGTTTTTAACCTCGCCAGTCCTGCTCGGAGCCCATCACCGAGCTGCTGCCCCGGCCAGAATTCCCTGTCAAACAGCCTGGCTGTGGCTGTGGCTGCAGCAGCGCCAATGTTCCCGGGCTGGCCATCCCCTGCCGGACAGCCTGGAGGGCTGGAAGGACGAGCAGCCAACGCTGCCTCCCCCACGCTCATCACGGGGCGGAATTAACGAGCTGTCAGCACCACGGCGAGGCTGAACCGCGGCTGCGGCTTAACTCCAGCACCAGGGTCACCGTAGCCACCAGGCTGGGGCCACTGTGCCCACTGTGCCCACTGTGCCCACAGGGACACTGCCCTGACACACCTGAACACGGTGGGGACACAAAAGGGAACAGCAGCAGCCTGCACGGGGGTCACCGTGCCCACAGGGACATTCCTGAACACGGGGACACAAAGGAACAGCAGCAGCCTGCACTGCGGAGCGGGAGGGAAATGATGCAGTGCCTGCGCGAGCTGAGCTCAAAGTCACCGGCTTTAAAAGCAGCCACCCTTTGGGTTCGGGTTTCGCTTCCAAAATCCAGCCCTGCGCTCCCCGCAGGCTGGGGCGAGGGGCTGGGGATGTCCTGGGGTCTGCCTGGCTCTGCTGGGCAAGGGGCAGGGCACCCACGGAGCGGGGAGGGGAACAAGGCCACGGTCCGGGGGGGTTGGACCTCCTGGCCCCATCCCGGCCCATCCTCCCTGCTCCCACCCCGCTGCCCACGGCCCATCCCTTGGACTCCATGGATTTCCAGGCTGCAGACACGTTCTCTGCTGATTTCCAGGCTGCAGAGACGTTCCCTGACCATTTCCAGGCTGCAGAGCTGTTCCTTGCTCATTTCCAGGCTGCAGAGACGTTCCCCGCTCGCTCGGCACAAGCGCGGGGCAGCTCAGGGTGCCCCGGGGACCCCAGGGTGGCTGTCCCAGGGTGAGTGATGTGACCCCGGTGCTGGCTCGGGGCCGGGCTCCATCTCCCGCATCTCCCAGCTGAGCAATGCCGGGATAATTCCCTCCCTGGCTGCGCGGATTAATTCGCTAATGTGCCTAAAGTGCCCCGATTCGGGAGTGATTCATGGCTGGGAAGGCCGGGGGGAACATTACAATTATCCGAGGCCCATTTCCATGGGAAGGGAGGTGTCGGGATGGGGAGGGAGCGCCGCAAAGACTCGGTTTGGGAGAACTCAGCACCGCGCAGACAGATCGTCTCGTTTCAACACTCGCGGGACACAAGAGGCAAAGATTTGGGAGCCGTCTCCTCCCGGAGGGTCCCCGGTGGTGCCCAGCAGCTCCCAGAGGAGCTCGGAGCCCGCCTGGGAAGCTCGTGGATGTTTTCCACGCAGCAGCCGAGGCCACCGAGCGCTTCTGGAAGGTGCCGGCGGCTGCTGGAGCAGGGACGGGAAGCGGCTCCCGACCCCCAGTGCTGACGGAGGATGAAGGATGAGGGGGGAAGGTCTGGAGGGATCAGCTCAGGAAGGAAAACCAGGCCGGGAATCGCGCTTGGAGAGCTTGGGCTCCACAGCGGGGTCGTTCCCCACAATGCAGGGAAAAGCTGGAGGAGAGGAAAAGCTGGGAAAGGTGACCCCCCACACCCCCGGCAGCTCTGCTGATCCTGCTCCACACCGGGATGCACAACCCCGAGCAGCCCCTGCCTTTCCCGAGCCACGGGCAGCAGGAAAAGCCAATTCCTGCTGGCTCCGTGAAACCGGGCAGGCTCCAGCCAGCTCCAAGAAGGGAGCCCTGGGTGCATCTTGTGCCATTTCCCCCCTGCAGCTGCCCCCAGCTGAAACTGCAGCGAGATTTAAACTCTGAAATGTTATTTTTGGCTCTGGCGACTCCAGGGACCCTGTGGCTCTGCCTTTCCCTTTAAAATCCTGCTCCGTCCTGCCCCGTGATTGATTCCCGGTCCTTCCTTGGGTTAAAAAAAAAAAGGGAGGAATAAGAATAATAATCAGAAACTCTGGGCAGCCCTGGGTGAGGAATCTCTGGCCCAGCAGCCCCACAGAACATTGTGCAAAGCACCAAAATTGGGATTTCTTTTCCCTTTTTTCTTGATTATTCAGAGCTTTTTTTTTTTTCCTCAGGATACTCCCCAAACCTCCCTGCGATTTACACAAAGAGTTATGCGGGTTCTGGATCCCACCCCATCCCACCGCGATCCTCCTTGGCCAGAAGGGCAGAGCGTTTAACTGGGAGTAGGTAAATAATTTCATTTACATTTCTATGGCTTCGCTTATCCCAAAGGGCTCCTCAGGCTCGCGCCCCTCCCGGAATGCAGGTGTTTGGGCAGGGGGGGCCGGAACCATCTGCCCGAGTACGTGAGGAGCCAAGGACGTCCGGGGCAAAACCCTCCAGAAACTCTGGATTCCACGTCCCGTTCTTTATTTTCCCCTTGGGTTTCAGTAAAGTCTCCCAGGTGGGAGCAGACACGAACACCTCGGAGCAGAGCCGGGAGAGAAATGCCAGGAACGGGGTCATCCCGGTGGGATTTCACCCGGGATGCTGGGCACCCTTCACCACCGAATCCGGGGAACCTCCCGAGGTCTGGGATTCGGGAAGGGGCAGATGGAGGAGCTGGGTTATGGAGCACCTGGGACGGGAACGCCGCCGTGGTTTGCCCTGGGCACACGGCCCAGGACCCGGGAGGGCTGCTGGAATCACAGCCCCAGTTCCCTCCGGGCTGGAATTACAGGGATACGAACCCAAACCGGCTCCCAGATCTCCACTGCCCGAGAGCAGGGCGGGTTTCCTGCGGCACCGACGCCGCTCGGGGGATGGAGTCCATCCCGGGGAGCAGATCCCTGAAGCCCGGCGGGGACAAAGCCCGAGCAGCGCCGGCTCCCGGGGATGCAGCGATCCCCGCCTCCACACGGTGGAGCATCCTGAGGCGCCGCTTTCCTTGCGATCCGAGCGCGGGTGATTAAAAGCCGTGTATTAATTACCGCTGCCATAGGAATTAAGGGGAGAGGCCCCGCGGTAATTAACGGGGTGAGCGAGGGGGTGGAGCGGCCGCGGGAGCGTCAGCGGCTCCAGAGCCGAGCCCGGCGCGTCCCCGGGGACCGCTGGCGCTGGGTGTGAATCATTATCGAGCCCCGCTCGAGTCCCAGCAGCGCCGCGGCTTCCCGGTGTGACCTTGGGCTGCCATCAATCCCCGCCGCCCGGGCAGACAGCGCCGATAAAACGGGAAAAGGCTCCGTCCCTCCCCGGGAGCGGCTCCGCAGCTCGGAACCCGACCCCACCCACGAAGGCAGGCGCGGCCCCTGCCCCGGCGCATCCCCAGCGCGGCCGCTCGGGGCTCACCGGGAGCTCGGCGCTCGGTTCCCTCGGGAACGGGGACCGAGGAGAAGGCGCGGGATGAGTGGGATTCCTGCCCTAGGGAAGAGAGCGGCCGGGCCGAGCACTTGCGCGGCGTTGCAGGAGGACAATTAGGAATTATTGGGAATTACGCGGCTGCTGGTGCGGTTTTGGGGGGCACGGCTCACGTGGAGAGAGAATCGTGAGCCCCTGGGGCTGCTGGTAGAAAAGAAAGGGTAAAAAAAGAGAAAAAAATAAAATAAAATCCCCCTTCAAGGCTTCAGCTCTTCCTGCTGTCCCCTGCTGCTCACTCAGCATCACCCTCCTGTCCTGGACACTGACAGCTCCTGAGGGAACAATCCAGGAGCTTTTCCCAAAGTTTTATCCCCCAGCAAACAAACAAACAAACGGGGGGATTTACAGAGCGCAAGGGAAAGAATGCCAGGAAACTCCGTCCCCGCACAGCCCAGGAACAAGAATGGAAGTGTAAAAATAATTAAATCCGAACCGGAGTCCATTAATTTGCTGCGTCTCCGTGCCCCGGGAGGCTGCGGAGGGATCGGAAAATGCCTCTGGAAAGGGGCCAAGGCCGGCACGGCCAGGAGAGGCTTTGGCAGCAGGTGGGACCCTGGGATGAGCTGCTCCGATGCCCTGCTCCCTGCCAGTCCTGCAGCCCGGAATTCAGGGGGAATTCGGGGTGAGGGCAGAGCTCGGCAGCCCACAGGGCCCCGGCACCCGAACCGTGAAGAGGGAAAAGAGCAAAAGGGAAACCGAGGCAGAACGGAGCCAAAGGCTGGATCTGGGATGCCTCTCGCGGATTTGGGATGCCCAGGGCAGCGTGACAGGACGAGGGGCTTGGGTAGTGCTGTGGGAGCAGCTCCTTCACGCATTTACCCCGGCAGGAGCCCAAGGGAAGCCGTGCCAGGCAAAGGGGCTCCAGCCGCTCCCTCAGCTCCAGCCCAGCCCCACTTCCCCAGGGCTGGTGGAAGGGAGGTTCCATTTGGTGTCTGTCCCCTCCGAAGAGGCCCCGCACCGCCCCCCTCCACTCACCATTGTCTCAGAGCTCCCCAAAAAACGACCCTAAAACAAATCCTAAACCAGAAGTCGGCTCCAAGGGGATCCGGCTCTGCCCGTGCCGGGCTGGAAGCGCCAGCGTGACTCAGCCTTGACCTTGGAACGCCACCACAATCACACGGAGGATGCCATGGCTCCATTCAGCTTTTTAGGGCCCTGGAATGGTGATTTCCTTCAATTCAGCGCAATACTGGGAACGTGCCCACCCATTCACGGAGTGCGAGACGCTGCTGATGGCTTTATCGCCTGGAAAAGGGGTTTCTGTGGATTTATCTCCTGGGGAAGCTCCAGCAGCAGCAGCAGCAGCAGCTGCCTGGGAAGAGCAGCAGGTCAAATGCAAAGAGAATTCAGGTCACTCAGAGGTTTGGGGTTTGTCCCCTTTAATGGTGGCGAGGAGGGAAAAAGCTGTGGGGAAGTGCGGACCCACGGATCCTGAGCACGGCTCAAACACAGCCCAAAAACGGGGACAGGGAATTCCTGAAGGGTGGGAGATCATCGGGGGGAGAGGGACAAAACGGGGGGGGGCAAACTGAGATTTGTGGATCCTTGGGAACAACAGGGATACTCTGGAAACGAGCTGCAGAAATCCCAGGGGTCCAGCCCTGCCCTCCGGGCTGCCCAGGGAAGCCGGGGATGTCTCATCCCTGAAGTGTCCCAGGCCAGGCTGGGATGGTGGAAGGCGTCCCTGCCCCTGGAGTGAGTCCCGTCCTTGCACCCCTCCTCACCCACTCCGATTCATGGAGCTCCCAGGCCTTTTCCCAGAGCTCCATTTCCAGCAGTGCCATCCTCAGTCCGTGTACGAAAACTCATTTTTGTGCCTCTCCCTGCAGATTTTGGCCAACCTGCAGCTCCCCTCCCTCCTTCCCTGCCCCTGCTTCCCACATCCAAGCCGCATTCCCGGCTCCTGCCTGCGCCGAGCCGTCAGCACTGCGGTAATTAAAGCTTTTAAAAAAGGAGAGGAGCAGCAGCAGCAGCAGAAAAAAATCGGCATTTGCCTCTTTTTGCCTCTCGGAAGAGCCACCTGTTTTATCGGAACGGGGATTTATGGGCACATTAACGCGGAGCTGCTGCTCCCACCCTGATGAGGTTCTCAGTGACCCTCTTCTCCCCGGAGATTTATGATTTCTCCCAGCACACTCCCATGCCTGACTCCATCCTGCAGCTCCTAGATCCCTCTTTCTTCCCCCAAAAACGTCTGCAGTCAGTTTTCAGAAAGGGCTGAGTTTTCTCAGCCATTGGGGTCAGGTTTTTGTGGCAGAGGCTCCTTGCTTTCATCCCATTTTTTTCCATGAGGGGACTCACACCGGGAGGTTTGAGCCGACCCTGTGACGGGATCAGGCTCGGGGAGCAAACATTGACATGATCCTGACAAAATTCCCAACAAAAGCTGGAGCCTCCCAGCTGCATTTTGCCCCCAAATCCCCTCCTGGCTACCCCAAACCCTTCCCCCTGCAGCCCCCGGTAACACCGAGGGGATAAAATCCTGAAGTGCCCGGAAAACCTTTCCCAGCAGCTTCCCCCACATCCCAGGGCGAGGTGAGGATTCAGTGATGTGGAAACACAAAGCCAAGGTCACCAAAATCGCATCCTTAAGGGGGTCTGAGCCATTTTTCCCGCCCACGTTTCGGGCTGCAGGTAATAAAACCTCACACGGAGCAAAACGCATTGAAATTCTCCTCCGGAGCTCTGCGAACGTCGGGGTTTGCAGCAAACGCCAGCCAAGCCTCTGACAAGGAGACGAGAGAGGCACCGAGGTTCCAGCACCAAACCATGAGCGGGAATCGCCTCCCCCGGCCGCGGGGCCACGGGCTGGGGCGAATTCCCGAATTCCCGGCGTGGGGAATCAGCAGGGTGGCTCAGGAGTGGGGGAAGAAGGGAACTGCAGTGGTGCCGCAGGCAGGGAGAGCTCACAGCCGAGTCCTGGGCACTGCAAGGCACTGGGAAGGGCTCATTCCCAAATTCCCAGCGCTGCAGGGCACTGGGAAGGGCCCACACCGAGTCGCTGTCACTCCGGGGCACCAGGAACCCTCCCGCGGCAGCAGCGGGGCCCGGCGGGAGCCTCACGGCAAAAGGGCAGGGAAGGGCAGGGAAGGGCAGGGAAGGGCAGGGAAGGGCAGGGAAGGGCAGGGAAGGGCAGAGCCACCACGGGATCAGCGGCTCCTTCTATTCACGCCCGGCCTGGATCGCTTGAAGCGCTCCTTTGGGGGTTTATTCTCACAAATGAGGGGCTTTGAGCCGCTCTCCCCCCGTCAGGGTGACACTGAAGGGGTTTGAGCAGCCGGGGCTGATGCTCTGAATTCCCGACGACCACTCCAGTGACCATAAAACCCTCCCTGTCCACCCCAGACCCCGCCACGCCCCCGCCTCGCGCCGCAGCCACGCAGACATTCCCCGTTTACAAATATCCCGGAGGGAAGCGGCCAGAACCCTCCGCCGGTGCCCGAGGGGCGATGCCAGCCCGGCCCCTGCCCGCGGGTTCTGTTCTGCGCTCGCAGCCGTGCGCTGCCGCAGAGCCCCCCCAGCCCAGCCCAGCCCTGCTCACACAATCCTTTATTGTCGGCATCTTTATTCCCAGGGGGAATTTTAGGACTTTAATGTTTTTATTGTTTTAATCCGGCATATAAAAAAGAAGAAAAAAAATCACTTGAGCACAACAGCTGGGCCGAGCGCTCGGAAGCCGCGGTGCTTAAGCAGGTGTTAAACACGCGCTGCTGCTCCGAGATCTGGGGAGGTTTGAGAGGGGCGGGATGAGCCCGAGCCGAGCTCAGCCCCTCCTGCCCCGAGTTTGGCTTTTCTGCCGCTCACCGAGAACGCGCTTCGGCCAAAATCCAGCCCGAACCCGGGCAGGGCTGATCCCGCTCGCTGCCTTTGGGACGCGCGGGGGATGTTTGAGCTGGGCCCGGGTTCTGGTCTTTAAGAAAAAACCCCAAAGGTGCTTTTTTCCCCTCCGCTGACCCCCTCCGTGCCCAGCCCTTTGTGCAGGAGCATCGCCAGCCCGGAGCATCCATCCCGCTCCTCCCGGTGCTTCCATCCCCCCTTTATGGACCCTGAACAGCCCGACCCCAATCCCGACCCTGAGGAAGGTTCTCACACAAAGCAGCGAGAAACTGAGGAGGGAAATGTGAGCCCAAAACCCCCGGAAGTGTAAAAAAGCGCCCGAGTAGAAATCCCACATCTTTCCCTAGAAATACAGGAATTAGAGGTGCTTTTCCACGCTGCTCCCAGCATTTCCGGCCCCCGGGCGCTCAGGACACGCTGTGTCCTGCTTGCCCGTGCCCCAGTATTCCCAGTATTCCCAGTATTCCCGCTGCCAGCGCCGGGAGAGCCGCATGGATCCCGCGGCTGCCGCAGAGGGGCGGAGCGGCCTCCGCCAGCCAACAAAGCATCCTTTGGAGGAACAGGGAGGATTTCAGCTGCCAGAGCCGCACCGAGCCCGGGCTGCGCTGGGAGCGAGCGGGGAAGCGGCTCAGGAGCCAAACCCCCGATTATTCGGGTGCTGGAATAAAAGCAGGGCACAGGGCGGGGTCCAAAGGGAAACCTTCCAGTCCATCTCCGTCCCACAGAACCCCTCGGCACCACCGGGGAAGGACATAAAATCCCAGGCACATTCCCCCACCTCCAGCCTGGTTTGTTTCAATCCCTAAGCCACAGCTTGGCTGGATTTTACACAAGAAGTTTACAGAAAATCCTACAAATTCAGGCACCTTTTGAGGGTTGGATAAATCCTTTTCCTTCCCAGCCTTATCCCTGCTGCGATGCTGATTCTGGGATATCTGTGATGCCGATAACGAGGTCTTTGTCAGAGCTGCTGCTCCGAGGAATAAGTGATTTGTTCTCGCAGTAAAATAAAGAGGATTTACAGTTGTCTGGGAGCAGCAGGCAGGGAGCGAGTGGGGCTTCAACACCGAACAGCCTTGACTTCAAAACACCGGGTTTAACACCAGGAAATATTGCACTCGCCAGGAAAACACCCAGAGCTCAGAGGAGGGAGGAAAAGCTCCAACCCCGAGGATTTGGCAGCTTTGATCGCAGCTTTGGTTGCACTTTAAGACCCCTCCTTCCCTTCCCCAGCAACCTCCGCACTCAGAGCCCCATTTCCACGGGTTTTAGCGGGGAAAACACCCAGGTTTGCAGTTCCTGGGAGAAACCAACCCAGGCCCAGCTCCGAGCCATCAGGCTCCAGCTTCGGCTCAGAGCAGCCTTCTGCTCCCCCCTGAGCCCCAGAAATGCCCGAGCCTGGCTCAGCTCCACAATCTGCATTTCTGGGACACAGCACGAGCTCCAGGTGAGGGCTTGGCCCAGCTCACTCTGCTCACAGCAGAGACTCCGTGGGCGCCAAAGTCCCTCAAATCCAAACAAGAAGGAGCCACCCCCTGTGGGGGCACGGCCGAGCTCCTTCTGGGGGGATTTCTGCAGCCCTGATCACGTTCCCAAAAAAAAGAGAGACTCCTGCATTTGTCACACAGAAAAGGAACACGGGAACATGCCCCTCTCTCCAGATTATTTATGGCTGCCGAGTCTGCACGTCCCCCTGGCAGAGCAGAGGGCTCAGCAGCCCAGCTGCCCTGGACACGGGCCCGGCGCCGTCCCGCGGACCCAGAGCCACTCTGGGGCTGGAGCCACCCTGAGGCCGGAGCCACCCTGCCCTGGCTGGAGGCCAGCACGGGGTCAGGACGGAGCCGTGCATCCCTCGGGAAGGGAGCAGGGAGAAGCCGAGCGAGGGCTCTGCAGCAGAAAAGCCTTTCCTGCAAGGACACTGCAGCGCGGAGCTTCCAGCCTCATCCGGCCTCATCCCGGCTCGTTCCCGGCTCGTCCCGGCTCCCCCGAGAGCCCCGAAGGCCGGGGCAGTGATGGGAACGCCGGGGCAGCGATCCCCCGGCTCCCCATCAGCGCTGCATCAGCCCGGGGGGGTCAGATCCGTGTTCCCGCACGGAGCGAGCGCTGAAATCTGGCTCTGGCGCCTTCCAGAGCCGCAGGATCCGCGGGGAGCCAGCGGCTCCTCTGGCACCCGGGCTCCTGGCTGGAATTTGGAAAGCTGTCCAGCCCCGTCTCCATGTGACAGACGAGGGGCTGTGGCCCACACGTGCTCCCACTGCAGAGCAGCGCCGGCATTCCAAGAACTGCCAAGGAATCCCAGCCAGAGGAATGATAAAGATTTTAACTTACAGGAAATGCTGCTATTAAATAATATTTAAGTCTTAATTATATTTTAAACCAGCCATTTTAGAAAAAAAGAAGTTCTATTACGGTGCTTTTGTAGTTAAAGGTCTGTCAACATTTCCATTTTAAACCTTCATTTCTAGGGGGTTTATAATTTGGCCATAAAAATTCATTCTAGGCTGGAACTTGGCAAACAGGGGCTCAGCCTAGGAGCAATATTTTTTATTATCCAATTTGGTTTAAATTGGTTTGGCCGTTTTTAAGTTATAGGAGTGTAAAAAATAAACGTTTACTGGTTTCAGATGCCTTCTCAAGCTTATTATTATTCAAAATTAGCCTTCCCCCTCCCCACCTCCAAAAATACCTTGGGCGAGAGGTGGGAGAGATCATTGGGCTCTGCTGACAGTCCAGGAGTTACGGCTCAAATTAATTCCCTCCTTTTCCTGCCAACAGCTGAAGAGTTCCTGGAGCCAGCCCCGCTCGCACGCGGAGCCGCTCCGGCCCCGCAAGGCCGCGGGTTCCGTGCAGCATCTGCCGCTCGCGCGGGTCCTGCAGCTGCCCGGGCCCCGGGCTGCCATCAATAATTAACTCCGAAACCTGCATTCCTGGGAAATCAGGGGAGACCCGGACACGAGATGGTCCCCGGCAGGGTTTTCCGTCGGCTCCCAATGAAAAGCTGCAGCTGGGAAGGAGCCGGGGGTGGGCAGCGAGGAATTCCTGAGCGCAGAGCTCCAGGTTTTCCTTGGGTTTCAACAGCGGAGCGGGAAGTTCATGGATCAGCTTCCAGGCCCACCCGGGTGCTGCAGGGACACGGCTGCGACGCGTCCCCGCCTGCCGAGCGCGGCCGAGGGGGAGCTGTGGCCCAGGATGACAAAAAGGAGGATTTTATCCCTGCTCCATCGTTAAACTCCACAGTTTTTGTGTTCACACTCGGCGGGCGCAGGGAGGGGGAGCAGCTCGGCTCGGGAGGGACCTCGGGGCTCGTGGGGGGAGGTTTGGCACTGCCTGGGGCACCCGCCAGGGCTGAAGGTGGGATGGGAGCTGCTCTGGGACACCCAGCCCTGGGCTTGGGTCCCTGGGGACACAGTGGTGTGGTGTCCGGGCCACTTGGGGGACCACTCTGGTGTCCAGGTCACCTGGGGGGCCTGGAGCTGGGACCACAGTGGTGCCCTCCCTCTTGGGTGCTCTGATCTGTTCCCAGGGCCGGGATCATCACTGGTGGAACTGGGCCCTTGCTGGCAGTGGGATGAAGCTGGACCAGGCACAGGCACAGCTCAAGGGCCACAGCTGGAAACCCCAAACGGGAAACCCCAAACGGGAAACCCCAAACGGGAAACCCCAAACGGGAAACCCCAAACGGGAAACCCCGGAGCAGCCAAGGCTGCAGGGACACGGTGCCGCCCCACAGCTGGAGCGGGGACAGGGTGAACTCCCCGCTGCTTGGCAAGGGGAAAAAGCCATTTTTCCCCCTCTCCACGCCCCATAAAGGGAATAATCCATACTGGTTGGGATTATACAAGCCCCAAACCCCAGCTCAGCCAATGGCAGGAGCGTTTGGGGCCTCATCCATTACTGGGCAATGGAGATTTAAGGGATAATGGTCGTGGCGGCAGCGAATACACAGCAATAAACTGCTTTTGAGGTTGGTTAAATGCCAAGTGATGCTGAGGCCTCGATGCCATAAACATTATTCCTATTATATGACAAGATAAGAGGATACAATAAACCAGCAAGAAGGGGGGAAAAAAAAAAATAATAATTTTCTGGCCTGGTGCAAAGTTCTGGGCTTGGCGTTTCCTGGACGCTGCTCAAAGCGGCGCCGCCGTGCGAGGGACCGGGGGATAAATTGGTAAATGAAGGGGGTTTAAAAAGCAAATGATCGTCTGAGGAAATGGCCTGGATAACTGGAGCTCTGGAATTAGGGCCGGAGGGATGATTTGTGTGCCTTGTAAAAGGGAAATGCTGCGCAGGGAGGGAGGGGAGGGCTGGGGAAGTCGTGCTCCCTGTAAAATAAGTTCAATGTTCCGCTCCCACCGTTAGTTGGGGCAGCAGGAGCGGCCACACAGTTTCATTAATGAGGATTTTCCTCCACGAGGGTGCTTTGGAGAGCCTGGAGCATCCCAAAGCCTTTAGGGTTGGCAGCCATTGGGTCCTCAAGAGGGTTTGAGGCCATTTTCCAAGGGGGGAGATGGAGCCAGACGCAGAGAAACTTCCCTGAGGCAGCAGCTGGAGCCCCCCTGGCTCCAGAGCTGTGCTCTGGGTGCCCTAACGAGCCAGCTGAAGGTTTAATTCCCTAATTAACGAGGTGGGGCTGTCCCAGTGCACAGAGCTTGGGAAACAGCTCCCAGTTCCAACAGCAGCACCCAAATTCCCTCAAACGTGAAGGTTTCATTCCCAAAGGGGGTGGAGCTGTCCCACTGCACGGATCTTGGAACCAGTTCCAACAGCAGTGCCCAAATTCCCTCAAATTTCCTCCTGCTAACGAGGTGGAGCTGTCCCACTGCACGGATCTTGGAACAGCTCACAATTCCAAGGGCAGTGCCCAAATTCCCTCAAACCTGAAGGTTTAATGCCCTAATTAACGAGGCGGGGCTGTCCCACCGCCCAACCCTCCCCGTGCCAGCCCTCCGTGCCCCTCAGCACCGGGAGCGCCGGGATCCGGAGTGTGGAGGGTGATCAGCAGCACAGAGCAGCCCGGATCGATTTCACCGCACGCATTCAAGGAAATCCTCGCTCCAGGCATCCCTCCCGGGGCATTCCGGAGGCAGGGCCTGCTCCAGCTCCCTCCTGCCCTCCCGGGGGCCGGGACAGCTCCGCTTCCTCCGCTCAGAGAGCCGGAGCCGGGGAATTCGCCACCTGTCCTTGCGGGGAAGGCACCGGACACGCGACCTTGGGCCGGAGGCTTTTTTCACGGCACATTCCGAGTCAGCTGTGCCACCCCGGCGTGGCTGCTGGGAAGTGATAGCTGGGAGAATCCCAAAATAACCCCCCCTGCAGCCCTGGCAACCCCAAACATGTTTACAGCCCGCTGCGCCACGGCCGTGAGGGGCTCGCGCACACAGATCTGCTTGGCTATTTCGGGTGCCTTCTTCCCCCTCCTCGCTGCCCTCGGCAGCTTTTCCTGCATGGAAAGGGGAAAAAAGGAGGAAAAAGGGTTTAAGGTATAAAAGAAGGGGCTGGTGTCGGATACGGAGGGAAGGAAGCAGCTGCCGCGGCAAAGAATTAAAAGGGAAGCAAAATTATTTGATTTTTCACTTTAAAGGGGGAATCAGGGCTGGTTTCACGGAGCTCAGTTTGGTTCTGCCAGTCCCTCTCCTCCTCCCATCCCAGCAAGTGCTGGAGGAGGCTGATCCCGAGTTTCAGGGACTGGGCACCTTGTCCCGCTGTCCCACCTGAGAGGGACACCCAGGAGCCTGCCCCAGTTTGCTCAGGTGGCACCAAAGCCAGAGGGCACCCCTCAAAACCACGGAATGCCCAGAAAAGCAGGAATCTGCAGGGATAAAACCATGCCAGAGGACAAAAAACCACGGGTGAGACACTGGGATTCCCAGTGTCTGTGGGATTTTAAGGCATGGCCTGATCCAGGAAACGCCTGGAATTCCGCAGGGAGCATCCTCTGCCCTGCAAACCAACCTGAACTCCATCCCCAGCCTGAAATCAGGCCCTGCTTTCCCCCAGCCAGCAAAACCCATTAACCACCCTCAGAACCACCTCAGCCAGGCCCGCGGCCAATCCTCCACCCCTGGAAGAGTTTCCCATCGAGCTGGGCTGGATCATCCCATCCCATCCCTGCTCTGCCCTGAAGGACGTTCTGGGAGAAGCCTGCGCGAGGTCAGGCTGGATCCCCATGAATCATCCCGCTCGGAATTGCCAGGATTCCAGCATTTCCACATTAACGTGAAGAACTGTCGGAATTACCCATAAGCAGCAGGCTGGAACAGCCAGAGGAGGAAGCAGCCACCTTTAGATGTCATTTGTGGGAGATTGTGGGAGATTAAATTTAAATACATTGTTGTTTGCCTTAATTGCTTGTTTGAAGCCGCGTTTAGGGCCGTGTGATTGAAGGGCTCACACCATTAAGTGCTCAAACACAGCTAATACATTTTATAAATGGCCTGCACAATTTCACAGGCAAAGAAGTTTCAGATAAAAAGCAGCCTCCCAAAAAAAAAGGAAAAAAAAAAAAAAAGGCAAAAGGAGAAAGTTCACCTGCAAGGGGGGAGGGAATGAACCGGGTGAGGCTCGTGCCAGAATGACCAGAAAGCTGGGAAACCCTAAATATGTGGTTTTGAAGTCCCCAGGAGTTCCCAGAGGAGGGGTTTGACCCCTTTTTGTGCTATGAAAAGAAACAGCAGCATGAATCCCTCACAGGATGCTCCCTGGGGATGCAGAATCCTCTTTAATTTCAATTAAAGCCCCACAGGAGGCACGCAGGTATTAAATAAACTGAAGAACTGGACACACACAGGGCCCTTGGGATTGATGTTCATTCCCAAATCCATCCCAAACCAATCCCAGCTTTGCAGCCAGGAATGCAGGGTGAGCACATCACTCAATACCTGACTCAGAGCCACAGTTCCCCCCAAAAAAAGGCATTTTCAGGTCCTGATCCTTCAGAACAGACAACCCCAAATCTTGCCGGGCTCTGCACGGGGCTGCACTTTCAGGGCAGCCCCAGGTTCCAGCAGATCCCATTAAATCAGCAGGAATTCCCCGATCCCCCAGTTCCTCCCAGCACCAAGGGCCAGAGAGCCCCCGGGCTCAGCTTTGGGACAGCCCCGCTTTCCCTGGAAACGAACGGAAAACGGGATGGGAAGGTGTGCCTGGAGGAGGATGTGCCTCCTCCACCGCTCTCATCCCGGGAAACTCCGCAGCGGCTCCAGGAGGAGAAACTCACAATGGGTATGGAAAAAACCCCATCCCAAAATAGCATTTTGGGGACCATTCACCGCAGCCCATCACCTGCCACATTCCCAGCTGCTCCAGAGGAGAAACTCCGGAGCCTCCTCGCCCTGGAGCGGTTTGGATCCATCCTCTGGGAGCGGGATTAGTGGGAACAGGCCCGGGGGAGGTCGTGCCACAACAATCAGCCCCCAAACCACGCAGGGTTTGCTGTGAGCCGAGAGCTCACAAGCAGGATTTGCACCCTGCAGATCCCGGGATCCGAGTGCCTCCCGGGATCCCACAGAACGGCGGCTTGGAGCGCTCTGGCTCCGGGATAGAACAGCCCAAGTCCCGTGGGATCGTACCTGTCCGCAGCCCGGGGCGCCGCACACGAAGGGCCTGTCGTCACCCATCCTTCACAGCAGCCTGGAGGGCAGAGAAGGGGAGAGAAATTGTTAAAAGCCCAAAAATCCCCAGCAGCACCAGCAGGAGCTGCCCCTCTGCTGGGATGCTGTTTATCAGCCCTGGGATAGGAATTATTCCAGCCCGGGTTTAGGATTTGGGGGGGACTGGGGGAGTTTTACAGCTGGAAGGGAACCTGGGAAGGTGTGCGAGCTTCCCTGGGCTCCCAGCACGGCCCAGGGGGCCACAGGAGCTTCTGCAGCTCGGTGTCACCTCCCGCAAGGCGGGGACAACGCGCAGGAGCGACAGCAAAACCCCCCCAGCACGGCCTGACCCGCCCTCCCCGGGTACTGACAGGATCAGGGAACATCCTGGGATCCACGAGGATCCATGAGGATCACCAAACCCAGCCCCTGGGCGAGCCCAAGGATCCCCCGCACACAAACAAATCAGCAGAGACAGCGGCAACCCGCAGGAAAACAAAGCACGAGCGAGCAGCCGTCAAATAAATCCACGGCCCCGCTCTGCACCGGTTATATTTTCAATGGGAGAGAACTAAAATTTGTCATTTAATTAATTAAGGGATTATAGGAGTGGTGCTCCGTTTTACAAGGCAATAATCGGGCTCCCCAGTGGGTAAACTACAAGGCTGATGGCAGGGGCAGTTTATCACGGATTACAGCCAAGGATAACAAAACACTCGCTCCTATTACGCTACAAGTGAAGCCGTTCTTATTAATAAAAAATAAGAGTAAGTAAAGCAAACACCCCCTCCCCAATCTCGAATTCAATAACGGCTCCCTCCACCCACTGGTATTTTTACAGCGGGATTTTAAGAAGCTGTGATACAGCAAACGCTCCCTGCTCAGGGGGCTGCTGTGGGGACATGCTCGGGGCTGCTCTGGGGGGCTTCCAGCACCTCCTGCTCCAGGCTGGGAGATGCTGGGAGATGCTGGAATGCCAGGAAGGAGGAGAAGGGCTCTGCACTTGCAGCCCTGAGGGTGGGGAGGGAGGGCTGGTATTTTTAGGAGCTGTGTGAGAAAAGAGCTCCAAGAACGCGGCCGGGGGAGCGGCAGGAGCGGCCCCTTCTGCTCCCAGGGAAAAGGCATCAATGAGCTGCTTAAAATGAGAAAAATTGGTTATTTTCCTACTGCAGGAGGTGAATTCCCTCCCCTCAGCCACAACAGCAAGACCCAAAGGGTGACGAGAGAGGAGCTGAGACCCCACAAAAGCAGGAGGCGCTGGGCTGGGTCTGGGTTTGTGTCTGGATTCATGGAGCCGAACCCCGGGGTCTGTGCAAACGGGAATGGGGATAAATGTCCCTCTCACCAATAGGAATAGGGATAAAGGTCCCTGTCACCAGCAGGAATGGGGATAAATATCCCTGTCACCAGCAGGAATGGGGACGAATGTCCCTGTCACCAGTGGCAGGGGCTGGCAGCCGAACCCCTGCCCAGCCCAGGGGTAACAAAGGCACCCAAACATCAGGAACGGCCCCAGAAAAGCCCCAAAAGTGACACAGGGCACAGACTTGGCCTCACCACCGGCACGAGAACCCCGGGCTCTCCCTGCCTCGTATTTAAGCTTTTGCCAAAGTTCTCTGGGGAATTCGAGCAGCAGGAAAACCAACCTGCACCCCGCGGCACCTCGGCTGCCTCCCAGAGCAGGACAACAACCAAAACTGGGACAAAACACAGGGCAAAAAGCTCGGTTTCCTGGAGCTGGAGCGTCAGGAGGACCCCGTCATCCCTCAAAGCGAGATCTGGCTGCTGGCTGGCTGCGGAGTACGAGCGGCACGCACATCCGTGAGCTCAGATTTATGTCACATTTAGCCAGGATAAATCGCCCCCATAAATTCTGTCCTTAAGAAGAGGCCGAGTGAGGAGCTGATTGGATGCTGGGAGCACGTTCCCGTCCCTCTTCCGGCAGCCCTGGGACGATGTTTCACTGCTCTGATGGGCTTCAGCACGCTGGGCACGGCCGGGGAAGGAGGAAATGCAGCGACAGATTGGGCACACGGCCCTGACAGGCTTGGGGGGCTGGAGGGGAATTTGCACCCAAAGCAGGCCCAGATGGGGATTCTTTCCTCTCCTGATCTGCACAAAGCACCTGGGGCTGGCTGGAAATGACCCAAAGCATGTCCCAGCCCCCTCAGAGCCCCTTTCCTGCAGCCCCTTCCCCAGAGCCCAGGATGGAGCAGGAGCTGCGTGTCTGCCGTGGGTTCAGATGCCCAAGGGACCTCCTGATCCCCTCTGCATCTCCATCCCACCCTCGGCTGCAGCAGCTTTGACTCCTCCCCACATCAGCAGCTCATCTGAAATCAAAATCTGCGCTTCACCCACCTAAAAGGGCTCTTGGGGCAGGAGCTGGAGCGGGGCAGAGGCTGCCCAGCATCCAAGGAAAACCAGAACCTTCCCTCCCCCTCCGAGCCCTTCCCCTGCTGCCCACCTGAGCCTCTGTTTACCCTGAGCTGTTTTTCCCACCTCAATAACCCAAATTCCCACTCCCTCCCAGCTGGATCCTGCCAGCCCAGCTGCCGCTGTCCCCACGGTGCCCCGGCCCATAAACCCCGAGGGGTCCCCAGCCACGTTAACGCAGCCGTGAGGAGAAGCAGAGCCTGTTATCCCGGGCCAGACATTCCATGGAGGAGTCCCTGGGAAGGAATCAGCCCCGTCATACGCAGCAGCAGCGAGCACAGAGCACAGAGCAGCCTTCTCCAACAGGCTGTCCCCAGGACACCCTGCGGGCACCTCCTGGAAGCCACTTGGAAACAGCCTGGGAAGAAGAGGATGATGTTCCCAAAGCCCCTTTGGCACTTCTGGAGCTTCTCCTCCAAGATGCTCCACACACCCCTGAACTGAGCCTTGCAGAGATGATCTGGGGGTGGTGACACGGGAAGGGTCACTCAGACTCCGGGCTGGCTTCAGCTCTGTCACCGCAGCCACTGTCACACCTCCACAACAACCACACCACGCCCTGCCCTCACACGTTTTGGGATCGGGGTTTGTGTTGGTGGAGCTCCCACGGGGCCGTTCAGCTGGGTTAGAGAAGGAGCTGAGGCTGGAAGCGTCTCAAGCCAGGATCTGGGAATCTGAGCCTCTCCTGGTGTGCCAAAGTCAGGAGCAGCTGGCCCCTCGTGCCCTGGGGGCTCTCACACTCCTGTGTCCAGCTGCTGCAAACCACTTGGGCTCCTACATCACCCCAAATCCCCATGAAAAACAAAAAAACAACAAAAAAAATCACCTTTTCCTTAAACCTCAGCGTGCAGCTGGAAGAAACTCCCTGGTCCTTAACTCTGCTGGATGCTGGGGATAGAACTGGGCTGAAAAACGCTCTAAAAATAAGGCTCTATTGTTGTCCTGGCACGTGACTCGCTGCTGCAGGAATGCTGGTGCCCAACTCTGGGCCTTGCAGGACAGGCAGGAACGCTCCAGATCCCAAAAAACACTCGGGGGGGGATGCGGGCACTGTTCTGGGTTGGGTTTGCCAGCAGGGATCCCTCTCCAGCACGGATCCCCTCTCCAGCACGGATCCCTCTCCAGCATGGATCCCTCTCCAGCATTCTCTCCTCCACCAGCACCACCACAATTCTGGGTTATGCCCGTAAATCATGAGGATAAACTTTACATTAATGTGACCACAAAATTAAAGCTGAGGGCTGCACCAACCCTGAACCAAAACCAGCAGAGCTGCGAGAGCCACCTCCTAAAAATAGGCTCAGACTGAAGAGGCACAAAACCGCGCTGCTGACAGAGTCCCTGGGCTGAGATCTGGGCAGAGCCGAGCGAGGAATGAGCTGCACAATGAGTCAGGAGGAAGGAAATCGCTGGAGAGAGGGACACCAGGGGACAGGCTGTGCCTAGGAAAGGGGCAGAGAGGGGCAGGAGGGCTGGCAGGGACCATTGAGCCTCTGGGCAGGAGTTCCTGGAGCTGTTCAGGTCCCAGGCAAGGCTCCCACGGCTCCCTCACCCCTCAGACCTGCAGCCTCCAAAGCCTGGATGGAGCAAAAGGGACGATCGGGGACATTTCAGCATCAGTTCGACAACAACGGTGCCGTGTCCCGGCCCCATGGGAGCAGAGCGCGGGGAAAGGCTGACACAGGACAGGGTAAACAACTGCTGGTGCTGGGATTGGTGCCTCCCAGCACCCCAAAAACGGCCCCACAGGGGCTCTGGGGTGAGGGAGTCACCTGGGATGGGCACAAGGGGAAACCCGGACGGGTCAGTGCCACAGCCCCGAATCCCGGCAGGACAAGCACTGTGGGGATCACCACGGCTTCACCCCGAAAGGAACAGCTCAGACACAAACCCTGCTGCCCTCAGGCCTGCAGGAACAAGCCCAAGCAAAGGTGCAGCTGGAGGTGAGGTACCTGTGCCAAGAGGCAGCACCAAAACCCTGCCAGGCCATTAAATAGGGCAGGGAGTCCTCGGGAAGGGGGGAGGATCCAGGGAGGGCTGGGGCTTTGTAGGAAAACTACAGCACCTGGCTGGCAGCGGGAGCAAAGGCAGAAATCCCAAATTATCCACAAATTCCCCCCAAAAAAGCAAGCACCTTCATCCCAGCCCGGGTTCCACCACGCCTCTGGCACGTGGAGCTCGTTCTCTCCTCCTCCTCGGAGCCGTCACTGCTTTCCTGCTTTCCTCACCCGGCTCAGCACAGAAGGTAAAACCGAGGCAGGAGTTAAACTCTCAATGAGCCTGAGCTCCGTGGGATTAATTCTGAGAGCCTAACGAGCGGCCAGGCCATCCCAGCTCCATCTGGGGAACTCTGCTGAGCCCCGGGAGCCGTGCCAGGAGCAGCTCCACAAACCCAACCCAGCACAAACAAACCCATTCAAACACAAATGGTGCTCGAGGCACCGGCCCAGCCCCAGCACGGGCAGGGGGAGAGCAGAGAGAGCCGCAATAAACGAGGTTATTATGGATGGCTGCAGAGCGGGGCTGGAGAAGCCTCGGCTCCCAGGAGAACGCACAAACCCGGGTCGGCTCTGCAGGAGAGAGGGGCCGGTGGCAATCCCAACCCAGAACTGCTCTGGGCGAGAGGAGGGGAGGGAGCAGCCCCGGCTGCCATTTCCTGGTGCCAGAAGGAAGCACGAGGCGCTGCCCCCAGGCTCTCCAGAACAGCCCGAGATTTCCCACTGAAAATGCGAGGAAGGAAGCAGAGCGCTTTGAGGCCGGGCCAGGAAAGGCTCCTCGTTGTTTTTCTGAGCGCAGCCGTGGCCAGCTCGGAGCTTCCTGAGCCTCGGGATGAACGTCCAGCACGCTCTGGACGGGCTGGGATCTGCAGGGTCACCCGGAGAACGCCTGGACAGAGCCCTGTCCTTGCCAGGGCTTGCTGTCCGCTCCCTGTGCCAGCCCGGGAGCACTGTGATCCATCCTCAAGTGAGGGAAAAACAAACAGGTCAAGCTCTTCCTCAAAAAAAAACAGGAGAAAAGCAGGAATGGGGGTCCAACCTGCTTTGCAGAGCCTGTTTGGCATCTCATTCCCATGGCTGCCGCATCTCAGAGCGAATCTGGAGCCTGCAGCCACCGGGCACAGGGCCCGTCCTGCCCCTCTGGGTGCCCAGAGCTCTCCCTGCCTCTCCCAGCTGGGATCCACCCATGGAAATTGCGAAAGACTTTCAGTTTAGCAGGGAGAGGCCCCCCCAAGGCAGCTCTTGGGCCTAAACTCCGACTTTCAAGTTATTCTGGGGTGTGAGGGAAGGAGGGAGAGTGCTTGCTCTGTAACCAAAAAGCTGTGAGAGCCTAAAATTGTCGTGTGGGAAAGGAGGCCGAGAGCCCGGGCTGTAAAACCCACTCTGGAGGCACAACACCCTCACGCTTCATGGGCTTGACACAGCAAAGCAAACCCAACTGTATAAACTGGAATACTGGCAGGGAACTGGCTGGAAACAAATCCCCCCGAGCCACAGAGCATTTAACGAGTCGTTTACAGCGAAACCTCAGCCGAGCCAAGCATCTCCCTCGGGGCTGGACCTCTCCCGGTGTTCGAGCTCGGAGAGGATCCCCAAAAAGCCAGGACAGCATCGCCTCGGGGGTGTCGGAGACGTGCAAAACCCTCCTTGGAAGTGCCTTAAAACAGCCTTGGAGCGGCACCGCTCCTGCCGGACCCTCACGTGTTCGGCCCTAAAGCGACTCCCCAAAGTGACTCCCAAAGCTGCTCCTCGGCTCTCCCGGGAGCAAACGGACTGCAGAGTAATTCCATGGGCTCTGGGAGAGGGGTCAAACCCCCCCGGGAAGGGGCAGAGGAGGCCCCGGAGGGCCCGGGGACAGGGGGGCACTGCCAGAGTCCTGCCAAACGCAAGCAAAGCCCGGGCACGGCCCCGGCAGCCCCTTCAGAGGGGCAGCCCAAGCTGGGCTGGGCCAGAGATCCACGGCAGCGCGGGGAAATCCTTCAGCTTTAGGCAAGGAGAGAAAGGCCCCTGAGAGCCACTGCTCCTCACCCAGCCCGGGTAATTACGAGACAGCCAGGGCGAGCCTGCGGGAGCGCAGTATTTCACCTCGGAAATGCCTGAGTGACCCAGAAACTGGAGTCCCATTTCCTGAAATTATTTCGCCACTTCAGAGCCCTCGTTTCAATGAAAGCTGCTGCAAACGAGGCACAAGAGCCCCGAGCTGAGCTGGAACATATTTTCCCTGCAAATATGTGGGGACGGTTTGAAGGGAAGAGCAAAGTCAGGGCTGCCCGGAGCGAGGAGCAGGAGAGCCTCGATGGAAACGAGCTCCTGTGGATAAAAACCCTGCCCATGAATTAAGATAACGGAGCCGGGGCAGGACAGGGAGGCCCCACACTGCTCTCCCCATAAAATAAAAATACTCTGTCCCACCTGTTATTATTCCATCCCGCCCGGGTACTTCCCTTTATTCAGCCTTCGGAGGCTCCCGCGCTTTTACGGCACCGCCGTTTGGTGCACAAGCCCTAAAAATCAGAGGGGACCGAGAAACATTCCAAGCAGAAGGATTTCCAGAGAAATCCTGGGTGTTGCAGTGAGTTGTTCAAGTGGAGCTGTGTTTTGGGGGGAGCACAGCCGTGATTTCCTAGGCAGGAGTTCACATAACTCAGGTGAAGCTTTTTGGGCTCTGCAGGTTTTGGGAACAGGGAGGTGCCAAAAAAAGGGGAAAACAAAGCAAAGTGGGATGGGAAGGTGAGAGACATCCCCAGGGAGGGCAAGCAGCCCTCAGGAATTTCTCACCGCCTCCACCAGACAAGGTCCTGCTCGTTAAAGCACTGCCACACTCAGGATCTTCCCCATAAAAATCCCATTTGGTCACGCCTGAGCCCGGATCTGGACACTCCAGGCAGGGGATGGGGAGCTCTGCCACGGAAAGACTCCAAAACCCAATGGAATTTGTGGATAAATTTCCCCAGCCCTGCTCCCATATTTTCCATCTGCCCCCCATGCTCTGCTGCAGCTCTGCCCTCACATTTTTCAGACCCAAAATTAATTAATTAATTAATTAATCCCAGGAATCCTGGCACCCAGCTGTGGCCCTGGTGACAATCTGCCTCCGCCCCTCACCCAGCTCTGTTTTACCAACTCCCGAACAAAGACAGGGAATATTCCTCCTGCTGGAAGAGCGGGATGGGCTCCCAAGCCTGACCGCAGATCCCACCACAACGGGAGAAGAAAACTCCACATTAATTACAACAATTAGCAAAGCTCTCCCTCCTCACAGCAGAAGTTCATCCTCATCCCCAAACTCTCAGGGCTCTCCAGCACCAACCAGGCCTCCAGGAGCAATCGACTCTCAATAATTACCACCATTAATTGCTTCAAGCGACTGAAGCTCCACAGCTCCGAGGGTTTGGGCAGCCGGAGCCAGGCCAAGCTCCGAGGCCCCTCTGGAAGCGGCCGCAGGGGCCCGGGCAGCTCGGCGACACAGGCGCAAACACACGGACACGGGCAGCGGCGCTGCCAGGGCCCCCGTGCCAAGGGCAGCTCTCGGAGCAGGGCTGTTATTCCAAGCAGCAGCGTAGGAATCCGGAGCCAGGGAGCCGCCAGGCAGGGCTGGGAACGCTCTCCAGCGCACGGAGCTGGGCAGGGCTCTGCTGCCAGGGGCACCGCGAGCCCCCCGAGGGGCGGCCTCGGAATCCTGGAATGGTTTGGCTCGGGAAGGACTCTGCAGACCCCGCTCCTTCCCAGCTTCGCTCTCTCCTCAACTCCAGGCACAACCAAAGGAGCTCAAATGTCTTTTTTTTGGGAGAAGGGGAGGAAGAAGGTGGAGGACTTGGCTCTAAAAACTTTTAGGGTTTTAGGGCACAAAGGGAGCTCAGAGAAACCCTGGGCCCAGGAGCTCTGTCTGTCCCTCCCGGGGTGGGACAGCCAGCAGCACTCCAGGCTCCCCAGGCCCAGCTCCCTCCTGTGCCATTCCCAATCCTTGGCATCCCCACCCTTGGAGATCCACTGAGAATCCCAAGCAGGAACCCAGACAAAAGCTGGGAACGCTGTGCTGGCAGGGCTGACTGAATCCATGTTTAGTCTCTCCAAGCAGCTTCTCCCACACCTCAAGCCCAAAGAGAAACCACTTCTGGCTCCCCATGGCAGCCCAGGCCACTGGGTGAACTCGCCCTTCTCGCCCACGATCCTACAAATCCCTTAGAGCCCACACTGGGAATTCCAAGATCACTTGGAACGGGGAGAGAATAATTGATGAATTCCAGGAAGCAACAGGTCCCCAGTGCTGAAGGCCTCTCACCAAAAGGCTCTTTTCTGGCAGCGTTTCCTCCCTGACTGCAGCACAGCTCGGTGCTGAACGAGGGGGGAAGAGCAGTTTGGGAAACCTGGCCTCGATTCTCAGTGCCAGGAACGGGAAGAGGAAAAACAAAAAGGAGGAAAAAGAAAAGGAGGAAAAAGAAAAGGAGGAAAAAGAAAAGGAGGAAAAAGAAAAGGAGGAAAAAGAAAAGGAGGAAAAAGAAAAGGAGGAAAAAGAAAAGGAGGAAAAAGAAAAGGAGGAAAAAGAAAAGGAGGAAAAAGAAAAGGAGGAAAAAGAAAAGGAGGAAAAAGAAAAGGAGGCCCCAAGAAAGTCCGAAGGATAAATAAATCCAAGCAGAGGCGCAGCAGCATCACGTGGGATGCAGCAGAAAACGAGTCCAGAGCCAAATCCAAGCCAGAATCCTTCCCCAGCACACACAAACCACCCCGCGGGCACGGAGCCTGTTCCAGGGAGCCCTTCCAAGCTCGGCTCCACCACGGAGCAGCTCCCAATCCTCCAGCTGCCTCGGCCCCGGGATGCTGAGAGCAGCTCCCGGGAGGAGGGAAGGAGGATTCCCTTCCTCAGGACGGACACTAAAGGTCATCTGGACCCCACCCCAAAGCCCTGGCTGTCCCCCACCCCCGCTGGTGCTTCCTCTCTCCAACTTCCCCATTCTCCAGAGCGAGGGGATTCCCATCCCAAATCCCCCTGTTACCCATCCTCTGGCCCAGCTCCGAGGGATTTCGGAAGAAACGGGAATAAAGGCGTGAGTGAGAAGCTGGAACTGTTTCTAAGCCGCGTCCTTTCATTGTGCCACGTCCCTCCACGCTCCCCAGCTGTCCCACGGATCCCACGGCACCACCAGGACTGCCTCGAGCAGGAAGGGCTCCTGCAGCTGCCCAGGGGGGCTCAGCAGCTCCGGCTGCCCCTGACACCTGCAGCTCCCCCCTGACAAGCCCAGAGCACCCCGGGGACCCACTGGGAAACACCAGAGAAGACTGGGAAATAAGGAACCCCGAGAAAGCAGAAATAAACCAGAAATTCACGTCAGAAATGAGCCCTGGGCAGAGCAGGGCCAAGTCAGAGCGAAAGGGGAATTTCAGGAGGGAGGATCGACACATTCCCGAAGTTTGTGCAAAGCCCCGAGCTGCTCGGTGTCACAGGGATATGGGCAGATTGGGAGGGATTCAGGAAAACACGGCTAACAGCTGGAGAGGGGCTGATTTCCTTGGAAAAGATGGAAATAACTGCACATGGAGCAGCGAGGAGGGCGGACACAACCCCTGGGGGCTCGCCAGGGACGTGTCCTGTGTCCCACAGCTCGGGATGACCCAGGGCTGGCACCCAAAACCAGGAATTTTTCCATAGGAAAAGGGCTGGTTTCAGGTTCTCAAAGCAGACAGGCCTGTGGGAGACTGACTCCCAACCCAAAGCCCAACCGATTTACAGAACCAGGATTAAAACCCTTTTCTGAGAGGTTTTCCAAGCCCTCCAGCCCCCGGAGCGATCGGAGCAGGGCTCACCCTCTCCTGCCACAGTGGCTGAACGCGAGCCCTGCCTTCAAGGAAAAGGGGACCTTATCCCTGCCTCTGCTCTCCAAACGGGAATCTCAGCCCACCCCCACAGACCTTCCCCCGCCTTCAAACACTGCAGTTATTCTTGGTCCCGGCAGAGAAAACCCCAAAGCAACAAAGATCCTCCAGCCACGCTGGGATTGCTGCTGGATTCCTCTCCAGAGCTGCTTTAGGGACAATGATCTGTGCAGCATTTCGCCAAGAGCTGCAGAACCCCTCTGGATCGGCCCCGGAGGAATGAAGTCCCAGCAGGCAGAACAAACTGGGAAGTTCACTGCAGTCGGTGCCACTCTCACAGCAACAAACTGGAATGCTGTCCTTAGAGGGACCTGGACAGGGAAGGAGGTGGCACCTCCACAGGGGTGACAGCGGAACGGGGGGACAGGGACCAAGAAAGGGGCAGGAAGAACAAAATGGGGAGAACTGAGTGTGAACAAGGAGTTTGTGCGGTCCCAGCTGAGCCAGACAATCCCGGCCCTCAGCAGGGCTGGGGGCTCCCGGCAGCGGGAACAGCTCCCGGGCGGACCCCGCTGCACCGGGAGAGGTGAGCAGGTGCAGGTTCCGAGTCAGAGCCCTCAGTTCCCGCTGGGAATCAACCCAGGACTTCAGAACAAACTCCTTAAACTCTCCAGTTCCTGATGTGTGCACTCTCCTGCTGCTCCCTTCGCTCAGTGCCAGGGGAGTCACCGACCCCCAGCTCCCCAGGGGCACCCACAGCCCCCGCACGTCCCTCCGGATCCCCCCAGCTCCCCAGGGGCACCCACAGCCCCCGCACGTCCCTCCGGATCCCCCGGCAGAGCCATGAGCACAGACCCCTCCCCATCCCAGAGCCCAACTAACGGGGTCCCTCAGGGATCTCGCACAGGACCCCCCAGGGCTGCTCCAACCTCTGAGATCTCACATCTGCCACCCCACATCTCTTCAGGGCCCCCCAGGCCCTGCACACTGAAGGGTCTCCCCCATCCACAGCCTCCAAAGACAC
>VZTE01000569.1:1902-14884 GCA_013397775.1 Eulacestoma nigropectus
GGGGACCGTGCGGGAGGGCCGTGGGAAGGCGTGAGCGGCCGGGGGGGCTCGGGGGGTGTTCAGCGTCCCTCCCCAATGTGAACCCCGGTGAGGGGTGCGGGCAGGACCGGGGGGCGCTGCCCCGTGGCCGGCAGAGGATGAGGAGGCTGCTGAGCGCTGGGAGCGGAAGGATTTGGTGGGAGCGGGGACCCCGCGCTGGGGGCGTCGCGGGTGGGGCAGCCCCGGGCCGGGGATCTGGAGGGCCGGGCCGAGGGGGGAATCCCGGGGCGGATCCGCGGGACCGGGGCGGGAGGGGTGTGCCCAGGCCGGCGGGCAAGGCGAGGGGGAGGCCCGGGGAGGACCTCGGCGGGGGCCAGGGAGTGTCCCGAGCGGGCGGGGAGGAGCTGGGGCCTGGAGCAGGGCCGGGTCCTCCCCCCCTGTCCCTCTGCCAGCTCCCCTTTGGCAGCTCCTTGCGCTTCCCAGCCCCTTCCCGGCGGCGCCGGGAGCACATGGTCCCCCCAAAGCCGGCCCGCCGTGTCCCCTCCGGGCCCTGCCCGGCCCTCCCGAACCTCGTGCCGCTGCTGTGCCCCAAAATGTCCCTAAGCGGGGCTGTCGCTTCCCTCCCGCGCAGACCAGGAGAGCCCCGAGGAAATGTCGGCTGTGAAGCCCGACAAGGGCGAAGGCGACGCCAGCAGCACCAGCAGCGCCGGCGGTGGGGAGGCCCAGGTGAGTGGGGGGAGGATCGGCCCCCGCTGGCCCCGGGGAACTCGTGGCAAAGTCCAGGGCCGGGCCGAGCTGTTTGCTGGGCCCAGGCGAGCGTTTCAGCCCGGGCAGGAAGAGGAGGGTGAGCGCTGCCAAGCAGCGCCCGTGGCTTCCCCTCCTCCCCGGCTCTCCTCGGAAACGCGCAGTTCCCCTGCTCCCAGTGACAGCACGGCCCCCGCTGGCCCTTCTCCAGCTCGGGGTGCCCGAGAATGACCCTCCTTCCTGGGGGCTCGTTGTGCCGCAGGAGGATTCTCTGGCTTCGGGGTGGAGGTGCCCTCTCCCCTCGGCTTTCCCAGGCAGGCTCCCTCCCCTTTCCTCCCTCTCAAAGGGCTTTTCCCTGTGGGTTCAGGCTGTCCCGGCCTGACAGCGCTGTGCCTGGCCGTTGTATTTTTCCGGCTGTGGGTGGGTTTGTTCAGGAAGGAATGTTTATCTTTTCCGAGTATGCTCCTCCCTGTTTTCTCTTTTTAAGGGTTTTTTGTTTGGTTGGTTTTTTTTGGTTTTTGTTTTGGGTTTTTTTTGGTTTTTGTTTTGGGTTTTTTTTGGTTTTTGTTTTGGGTTTTTTTTGGTTTTTGTTTTGGGTTTTTTTTGGTTTTTTTTTTTTGTTTCCCCGTTTTTTTTTTTTCACTCTGGGCCTGCCCCTCGGGTCTCCTCCCACCCCCGTAACTCCTCCTCTCGTCCCCAGGAGTCACAGCCGTCCCCGCTGGCCTTGCTGGCAGCCACCTGCAGCCGCATCGAGTCTCCCAATGAGAACTCCAACAGCTCCCAGGGCCAGCAGGGTGGGAGCGGTGAGCTGGACCTGAACGCGGCCGCCGCCCAGCTCACCCAGTCGGCCAACGGCTGGCAGATCATCTCAGCGGGCTCCAGCACCCCCACGGGCTCCAAGGAGCCGGGCAGCAACGGCAGCAACGGCGGCGGCGACACCTCCAAGAGCCGCCCGGTCAGCGCTGGGCCCTATGTGGTCACCTCGGCGTCCGGCCTGCAGAACCAGCAGGTGCTCACAGGCCTGCCGGGCGTCATCCCCAACATCCAGTACCAGGTGATCCCCCAGTTCCAGACCATTGACGGGCAGCAGCTGCAGTTCGCCACCACCCCAGCGCAGGTGAACGTGCAGCAGGATGCCTCGGGCCAGCTGCAGATCATCCCTGGCTCCAACCAGCAGATCATCACGAGCCGCGCGGGCGGCAGCAACCTCATCGCCATGCCCAACCTGCTGCAGCAGGCCGTGCCCATCCAGGGCGTGGGGCTGGCCAACAACAGCCTCTCCGGGCAGACCCAGTACGTGGCCAACGTGCCCGTGGCCCTGAATGGCAACATCACCCTGCTGCCCGTCAACAGCGTGGCCGCCAGCCTGGCCCCCACGTCCCAGACGGGCACCCTGAGCAGCTCGGGCTCGCCGGACAGCAGCTCCCAGCCGGCCACCTCGGGGGCTGCCAGCAGCTCAGGCAACACAGCCACGTCCCAGGCCAGCTCGGGCGCCTTCTTCACCAACGCCAACAGCTACTCCACCACCACCACCACCAGTAATGTGGGCGTCATGAATTTCTCCACCAGCGCCACGGTGGGCACCAACGTGCAGGTGCAGACCCCCCAGAGGGCCAGCAGCGTCCCCAGCTCGGACTCTCTGCAGACCCCGGTGTCCGGGGTGGCCCTGCAGCCGGGGCAGCAGAAGGAGGGGGATCAGAGTCAGCAGTCACAGCAGCAGCAGCAGCAGCAGCAGATCCTGATCCAGCCCCAGCTCGTCCAAGGAGGGCAGACGATCCAAGCCCTCCAGACCACCCCGCTGTCCGGCCAGACCTTCACCACTCAAGCCATCTCCCAAGACACCTTGCAGAACCTGCAGCTCCAGGCTGTGCCCAACTCGGGCCCCATCATCATCCGCACGCCCACGGTGGGTCCCAACGGGCAGGTGAGCTGGCAGACCATCCAGCTGCAGAACCTGCAGGTGCAGAACCCCCAGGCGCAGACAATCACGCTGGCCCCCATGCAGGGCGTGTCGCTGGGCCAGACGGGCAGCACCAGCACCACGCTGACCCCCATCGCCTCCCTGCCCAGCGGCACCGTCACTGTCAACGCCGCCCAGCTCTCCTCTGTGCCGGGCCTCCAGACTATTAACCTCAGTGCCTTGGGAGCGTCCGGCATCCAGGTGCACCAGCTGCAGGGGCTGCCCCTGGCCATCGCCAACACCCCCGGTGAGTGCTCGGTCCCATTCCCGTTTTGTAGCCAGGCACAGGAAGGAGGAACGCTGGACCCTGTGGGGCCGGGCTGGGGCTGGGCAGGGCGTGGTTGGTGTCCAGTGGTGTTGGTGAGTGGGGTGGGGCTTGTGCTGGCCCTGGGGAGGGAGTGTGGGACCTGTGTTGGTCACCAGAAGACATTAAAGGTCTTTATGGGGAGTTTTAAATCTTAGAAAGAAAGGGAGGAGGTGGCTGTGGGGGGACAGTGGAGAAGAAGGGGGACCCCTGGTTTTGTGCCACTGTCCTGCCCTGGTGGCCACCCAGCGTTTCGGGTCAGGGCTGGGGTGAGGACCCGAGTCCAGCTCAGCTCCTCGGCTGAGCCTGTGAAGAGTCATGGCCATAAAACACAGGGATTAATTGAAAACCCCATGAAAACAAACACAGTCACGGAGCCGCGGGGAGTTTCCTCGCAGGGCGGAAGAAAGGGCTCATTAAGTGTCTGGGTGCTGGCGCGGGACAGTGTGACCTCAGCATGGCCCAGACAGTCCCGTGGGCACGGGGCACCCTGCTCAGATCCCCTGGACTCACCCCACCGCCTCCCACAGCCTGGGAAAAGCGGGATACGTGGATGTGGGAACTGAGCTGGAGCCTGCTCAGCTTCCGCCTCGGAACTCGGTTGTGGGAACGCTCTGCACTTGCTTTTCCACTGTTTTCCTTGGGTTGTTTTTTTGGTTTTTTTTGTCTTGTGGCTCTGGCTAAAAGGGGCTGTTGCTGGATTTAGTCACAGTTGAGAGGCAGCAGAAAATGTTGCTCAATCCACCCCGAGCTTTTCTCTCCCGAGAGGCGGCGGCCGCTCCCCTGGGCTTGTTTTGCAGCATTATTTTGGGCTGTTGCTACAGCAGCTTGGCTCCCAGGCGAGCCACGGGTCACTCCAGCCTCGGGATTAGCCTGATCCTTGGATTTCCCTGAGCACAGGGACCCGCGGGGGCTCCCACAAGCTGGGGTTGGCACCCGAGGGGGGGACGTGAGTGGCCCCAGAGTGCGGGGTCCCTGCGGGGTCCCCTCGCCACGATCCCCGTGCCTGGGGCCGCTCCTGCGGGGGCCGGGGCTCATTCCCTCGGTGTTCCCGGGCTCGTTCCTTGTTTTGAAGGCGCTGGAAAAAGGCATGGGCGAGCCCCAGTTCCTGTATTCGTGTCTGGCTCTGCCCTCGGAGGTGGGACAGGGAGGAACGTTCTAGAGCCCACCCATCCACCACGCTCACGCTGCGAAGCCACCGCCTCCTCCTCCTCCTCCTCTTTCTCCTTCTCCTCCTCTCCCTTTTTTTTAGCTCAGCAGCTCTCAGCCCTTGATCCGCGGTGACGAATTCCCCGCGAGCGGTGGCAGCAGGGCCTCCTCGCTCTGTCCCCAGCCCCAGGACGTGACGCTGGCACTGTCGCCATGACATGGTGGCGTTTGAAAAGCCAGAGCAGGGTTCAGAGCGGTTTTTTGGGGAGCCCCAGCTCCGTGGGATGGTCCGGGAGGCTCCACGGGTGAAATGGGGGTAGCAGTGGCCAGGACAGAGCTTCCTGGCGCCAATCCAGCGGCAGGATTTGACTCCAGGCTGGAGGAGTTTTTCTCTGGCCGTGGCCCTCGGACGTGGCAATGGGTCCCTTTGTCCTCCCCAGCCACCGCCAGCCCCTCTCCGGGGGGTGCTGAGCCCCCCAGACCCACGTCCCTCCAGATCCAAGCTCTCCGATGGGAATTTGAGGGAGGGGTTTGTTCCCAACGCTGCCCAGATCCCAAATCCCTGAGCGTTTTCCAAGCCTCCACGTGTGCTGGAACTTTCTGCTCCAGGCAAGGAGTTGGGAGGGATTTTTGGAGCCGAAAAAGCTCCTCTGCTTCCCAGAGAGGTGAATGGAAAACGAGCCCTTGCTGGGGAGGGGACTGCAGCTGGTGTTCCCTGGGTCCTGCTGCAGTGTTCCCGGGTGGTGGGGAAGGAGGAGGAGGTGCCCAGCCAGGGGTGTGGCGGCCCCAGCTGCCACCTGGGCTGGCAGCACTGTGTGTCCTGCCCCTTCCAGAGCTCGGCTCGGCCCCCTGGGGGGTTCTGTGTCCCCTCCTGACCCCCATGGACAGGGGGCTGTGGCTCCCAGTCCTTCGGGCCCCTTGCCAGTGAGGTTTTCTACTTTTTTTTGGCAGGGGAAAAATCCCCCGGGGAGAAAACAACGCCTGGAAAAGTCTTTAAGCCTTAGTTTTTTTGCTGCTGGGTGTGAGGCAGAGCCCAGTGCAGGTTTAACTCAGTGTCTGTGTTAATGGGGTGGCTCGAAGGCTGTTCCCTCCTCCTTCCCGGCCGGGCTGGGAAGGAGCTGAGGCAGGGGCAGGTCTGTGACCACCAGGGATGGCATGTGGGCAAACAGGCCCTGCTGCTAGCTCTGCCCCCGGGGAGCGCACCCCCAGAGCCAGGGAGAGGGGATTTCCTCAGCTGGCAGTGCCCCAAAACTCTCCCGGGGCTGTGACACCTCAGTGGGGTCTGAGAGCCACCTCAGTGTCACCCCAGCCTGTTCAGGGAGGGGACATCCTGTGTGAGGGGGGCCGTGGCGGGGATTTTGTGACGTCAGGGTTTCTCTTCCTCTTTTGCCGTAGGGAGGAGGAGAGGGACTGTTCTGAGCTCGGTGTCCTTAGAATGGCTCTGTCCCTACACCCCTGTCCTGGCAGAGCCCTCCTGTGCCTGTGTCCCTGTCCCAGCCCTACCCGGCTGAGGAATGTGCTGGGTAAACAGGTGACCAGCAGGGAGGTCAGCACCGGAGTTAAGCCCCTCCTTGTTGTGGAGTGCTTGGTTCCAGGGCTGGATGGAGCTGTTGGGAACACTGGTGGCACTGGGGTTTTCTGGGCAGCACAAGCTCCCTTCCAGCTCCTTGGATGGAGGATGAGGGGGAATCGAGCAGCGGGACCTCAGGATCGTTCTGAAAGGAAAAACCCCCGGTGGGTGCAGGAACCCTGGGAAATGTGTTCAGCAAACCCCTCCCGGCCCCCTGCTCCCACTTCTCCTTCCAGGGTCCTTCCCAGCACCGGGGCAGCGGGACAAAGCCCCGATTGTATCCTGTTTGCTGGTTTTTAAGGGCAGCTTTGTGGCAGAGCCTGGGTGAGCCATCCCCACGGCATCGAGTGTGACAAGGAAGGGAGGACGGGATCAGCCCCGGCAGGACCCGCCCGTGACGCGCAGCCCTTGTTTGTGTCACCCCACAGCACATTGTGAAACTTCCTGCTCTGAAGCCCAGCCAGGCTGGACTTCCCATCCCCTCTGGATTCCTCGGCTGACCTCTGTCCATGCCGTTCACCGGGGACTGATGCGAATCCCCAGAGACCCCGGGGCTCACTTGGGAAGAAAGGGAGCGACCCCGGCAGAGCCTGCGTGAGCGCAGCTTTGTCTGGGTGAGGTTGTGCCCGCACAAAGTCCCTGTGGGGCACAACCCTGTGGCTCCTGGGCTCCATGGGGCAGCCCTGCTCCTCCTCCTTCTCCTCTCCATGCTGCGGCTCCAGGCCAGGGCTCAGCGGGGCTGGGAGCGGGTTGGCAGCCGTGCCGGTCGGACGGGTCGAGCGCGCGGCACCCACCCCGTGACTCCTCCCGGGACAGGTCCCGGCTCCAGACCCGTCTGCCTGGCCCTGATCTGCCTCTCCCTTTTATCTGGGCCGGCCCTAGCCCTGCTGGAGCGCTGTCCTTATCACCCCACACAGGAGACATATCCTGGCTCCCGGAGTTGGGGGAGTTTCCCGCGTGGCTTCTTTCCAGAGCGCCGGCTCCCACCTTAGCGTGGCTGGCAGCATCCAGACGGCTCCTCATCCCTTTCCGCCCCATCCCAGGACACCTGGGTTAGATCCTGGGAGTGATACAGGCAGAAATTCCTCCTCTGGGAATAAAAACTTGGGATGTGTGGCTCGGGAAAGCAGCCACCCTTGGCTGCGGTGGGTGAGAGGCGCACGGAGGTTCGGGTGAGGTGGGAGATGGCTGCTGGGGTTCCCCACCTTGGGAATTGCCCTTCCCTGTCTCATCCAGGCATTTTCCTCCTTCCACAGCCCTCGCTCAGGGATTTCTGCTGGATGTTGCGGGGTGGTGTGGTGGGACCTGCCTTGCTGCAGGGTGAGGTGCTCTGGGTGCTTTCACCCCAACAAAAGCAAGGCAGGACCAGACGCTTCATCCTGGTTTTGTGACAATCCAGAGAGGGATTTACAGGGCGAAGGGGCTCTGTCTGTCTGTCTGCAGCACGACAGAGGTGTCTGGCAGATCCTGGGGGATTCAGGGATCTGACAGAGTGGATGATGAGGTGATTCCCTGCCTCAGCTCTATCCCCCTTCGCGGCCCACCTCACTCATTCCATCGGCTCCATCTCGATTAATCCCTGTCCAGAGGAAGTGTCGCTCATCCTGACGCACAGAAACCTCCGGCAATTACAGGAGCTGCACAAGGAGTGGCTTCTGGAGTCATCAGGGTCCAAATTAAAGCACAATTACTCGCTGGGCTGCAGACCTCCAGCCTGCCCCATCCCCTGGTTCCGTCTCCGCCGCCCCGATCTCCAAGGAATTGCTGAGCCAGAGCTTGGCTCATTTACATGGATGAGCTCCTGGTGCAGATTGACTCATTTTGCAAGTCAGAGAGGGAATCAGACAGGGAAAAAGCCAAGGGGACGTCGTTCCAAAGCCACTTTGTCCCTTTGTGCAGCTCTTTGGCGTGTCTGGAGCAGCTGGAGTTTGTTCTGGGCAGGGCAGTGACCCCGAAAACCGGGCAGGAAATGGGGAGAACTCGAGTTGTGAGCTAGAAAATGGATTTTGGAGGTTTTTTCAGGAACACGCCCTGAGAGCTCACGGCTGCGTGTCCCCGGGTTTTGCTTTTCTTTCTTTTCACCTGGAAACTTCCTGTGCCTGGAAGCCTCGTCGTGCCTGGTGCCAGCTCTCCCCGCTCACCCTCTGCTGCCAGAGGTGCAGAGTTTGCACAAGCAGCCCCGGTTTGTTGGTTTTGGGTTTTATTTCCAGCTCTTCCCCTAAAGATGAACACGGGGTCTGTTCCCCCGTCCCGAGGTCGACCGGGGTGGGTGTGAGAGCTCCTCTCTCCTCCCCGCTGGGCATTTCTCACCTCCTGTTCGTTTGCTAAATAAAGCAAACAAACCCGATCTTCTTCCTGCACAAGGAGCACCTTGTCTGCAGAGAATTCCCAAGCCAAGATTCCGGGGCTTGGGGTTTTTAGTGGGACACCAGAAACTGCCCCGTTCCTGGGGGGTCTCAGAGGTCGCTGGTGGAGCAGGGCCAGGGGCTCCCCTCCTCTGCCTTCCCCAAGTCCCTCTTTCTCCCTAGGCTTTTCCAAGGATTAAACCCTCTCTTGCTCTATTAATAATATATTTTTCCAGGGCTTTGCTGACCCGAGTGCGGAGCCTCCAGGGAAGCTTTAGTCTTAGCAGGGACGTGTGTTAGCGGGGCTAATAGATGTGAATTATCCTCTCTGCCCTCTTTTCCCCTGAACCTGTCGTATACCAGGGGTTTCAGAGCTCCAGCTTGGGGTAGGATGATCCCTGCAGGTCCAGGGTTTCTGCCTTGCTGAGAGGCAGCCACAGATCTCCAGCAGCAGGATTTGGGTTTGTTCCCCCTGTGCCAAAAGGCCAGAGAACACCACGTGGGCTTTTGCCTCTTGGAGGATTGAAGCCGTTCCAAGGCACCCTGGCTGGATTCTCCCCCTCCTTGGTGCATTTTGGGGAGAAAACTTGTGTTTTCTCCTGATCTGGAGGGGTTTTTTTGGGGAGAGAAGTTGTGTTTTCTTCTGTCTTTTTTTTTTTTTCCCCAGCAGCTCTTCCCATCCGGGGAAATATCTAATCCGTGGCTGGAGCACAAAGCTGTCGGCGCTGGCTTAGGAAGCTTAAAAAGCCCTCCCTGGCTCACTCTGTGCGGGGCTGTGGCTGCACACGCGTCACAGGAGCTGCAGGGAGGGACTGGGAAGCTCCTGAAGTCGCTCAGCTTCGCAGGGAGCTCGGGAATGTGGCAGCCGAAGGCCAGGCTTCAAATCCTGTCACCTTTGGAGGGGACAGTTTCCTCCTCCAGGCCTGGCTGGGACAACATTCCTGTGCTCTCAGGGGCAGGGGGTTGGTCCCAGGCTGGATGAAGGGACCATCCTCAGGGATATCTGGGGTTTGTGTGCCAGGGACAGCCCCGGGTGACAGCCCCAGGTGACATCCTGGCTGCTCCGGCCCTGTACCCCCGTGTGACAGGGTCACTGCTCTCCCGAGTGACAGGACCAGGGGAAGCGGCCTCAGGCTGTGCTGGGAGGCTTTAGCTTGGATTTTTGGGAAGATTTCTTCACTTTCATGCTGTTTCTTGTCCTTTTCTGAGCCCCAGGGACCTGTTCCTGGTGGCTCCTGTCCCTCCTGAGCGTGAGCCTGACTCCTCGGTGGCGCTTTGCCCGGGCACCGCTGACGCCTGCTGGCGCCGGGGACCCAGGAGGTTGTTCCTGCCAGGAATTCTTCCTCATTCCCAGTGCCATCCCCGGGTTGTGAAATCCCTCCTGGCACCTCCAGGAGAGCCTGGCCTGCGCCTCTCAGGGGCTTTGGTATTTCTCCTTCTCCAGCTGCCTCTGGCTCCTGCCTCGGAGCTCCTATGGAAAACTGGGGTTGTAGAGGAAATTTCCCGGCTTGGCTGAGGTGCTGGTCCCAGCAGGGCTTCCCAGAAGGATCGTGGGCTGGGGCTTGGGAATGCCAACTTTGGAAGTGCAGCTTCCAAAGTACCGGGCAGAAGGGATGCAGCGAGTGACCGGCACCCCCTGGACACCCCCACTGACCTTCCCATCGCTGGGAGGGCGGGGAGAGCCCCAGGGAGGGGAACGTCGGGAAAGCCGAGGGAGAAGGGTGGGATTCACAACTCTGTCCAGCAGAGACCCCCCCCCCTCCAGGTGAGGGATCTGCCATAACCTCCATGCTCTGTTCCAGGTGACCACGGGGCCCAGCTGGGGCTGCACGGCAGCAGCGGGGACGGGCTGGGGGACGAGAGCGCGGCCGTGGAGGAGGGGGAGACAAGCCCCGACCCCCAGCCCCAGCAGGGCCGGAAAACGCGGAGGGAAGCCTGCACCTGTCCCTACTGCAAGGAAGGAGAGGGCAGGTGAGGCTGCTCCCCACGGATCCGGCACCGGGAGCGCTCTGGCACCCCCAGAGTGCCTCATTTTATGGGATTATTTGGGTTGGAAAGGGTCCCTCATCAAGTCTCAGAGCTGCCCAGGCCACCACTGCCCGTGTCCCCAAGTGCCACATCCACATGGCCACCTGGGCACCCCCAGGGTCCTTTCCCAGCTTTCCAGCCCTGATTCCCCGTGCCTGGAATGTCCCACGGGGCTGCTGTGACCCAGGGGCAGCACCTGGCTCTCAGCCTGGCTGAACCTCACCCCAAACCCTGATCCCACCAACCCCACGGGTCCAACCAATCCCAGTCTCGCAGATCCACGCCCCCCAGGCTGCGTCACCTGCACACCCAGATTCCCTTGGGTTTAACCCTTCCCTTCTTGCAGGAGCTCTGGGGATCCAGGGAAAAAAAAGCAGCACATCTGCCACGTGCCGGGCTGCGGGAAGGTGTATGGGAAGACCTCGCACCTGCGGGCGCACCTGCGGTGGCACACGGGGGAGAGGCCCTTCATCTGCACCTGGGTGCTGTGCGGGAAGCGCTTCACCCGCTCCGACGAGCTGCAGCGGCACAAGCGCACGCACACAGGTAGGGGTGAGGGTCCTGGCGTTCCAGGAAATTTGGGAATATATGGGCATGTCCGGTCTGACTCGTGATGCTGCATGGGGCAGCCTTAGGGATCCCCGAGTCTGAAATCCTGACGTGTTGGAGCGCTGGCCTTGAGCTCTTGGGGCCAAGACCTCCAGGGCCTGACTGTTCTCAAAGGGAGGATCCTTTTCCCAAAATCCCAATGTGTTGGGAGATCACATCCTAGGGAAGCTTCTCCACAGCCTGACCGCTCTCAAGGGGAGGGACATTTTCCCAAAATCCCAACCCTTCTCCCAAAATCCAACACATTGGAGCATTGTCCTTGAGTTCTTAGAGCCAAGATCCATCCCAAAGGAGCCTCTCCAGGGCCTGACCCCTCTCAAGGGCAAGAACCTCTCCCCAAATCCCACCCTTTTCCCCCAATCCCACCTCCCCATCTCCACCCCGTTCCTGCCATCCCTCACCCCCCTCTCCCTGTCCCCCAGGAGAGAAGAAGTTCGCCTGCCCAGAGTGCCCCAAACGCTTCATGCGCAGCGACCACCTCTCCAAGCACATCAAGACCCACCAGAACAAGAAGGGAGGCGCCGCCAGCGTGGCCATGAACGTCTCGGCCGTCCCCATGGACACGGCGGCCGCGGCCGAGGGCAACGGCGGTGCCACGCCCTCGGCGCTCATCGCCACCAACATGGTGGCCATGGAGGCCATCTGCCCCGAGGGCATCGCCCGCCTGGCCAGCAGCGGCATCAACGTCATGCAGGTGGCCGACCTGCAGTCCATCAACATCAGCGGCAACGGCTTCTGAGCCCGCGGCTGGCGCGGAGACGGCGACGGTGCCGCGGCGTCGGCACCTCCAGCACTAACCCAGCCCGGCCCCGCTGCCACCTCCACTCGAAGGCCAGAGCTATATATATATATTTTTTAATTTCGGCTTGATTCTCATTATTTTTTTTTTTTGGCCCGTTTTTGTCCCTTTTTCCTCCCTGCCCCTCCCCTCTCCCTGCCCGAGGTCCCTCGGCGTCATCATGCCTTGGTCCTTTTAGCAAAAAAAAAAAAAGAAAAGCCAAAAAAAAATCCCCCCAACAACGGAAATACCAACAGAACAACGCAAAAAAAACCACCAAACACAAAAAAACAAAAAAGAAAAAAAAAACACAAAAAAAAAAGAGAAAAGATTCTATATTATTATTATATATATAAAAATATAAAATGTGTTCGTTTGAGAGAGGAGAGATGTTGCTGCGACCATGGCGTGGTCCCTTTGATGCCTTATCCCGGAGCAGGTCGGCCCCTCTGGGGCGGGTCAGACGATGCCCGCGCTCTCCCTCCCTCCCTGGACCCCATTTTCCACCAGAATCCCTAAAACCCCCATCCTCCCCGGGCTGCCGGACGCTTTGCTTTGAGGTGATTCTGTAATTCCTTTGGCATTCTCGGGGGGAGATCCCGCTGAATTTTTCACCCTTGGACTCCCGCTGCCCTCCCCTGCCGGCGCGGGACCTTGGCAGGTGTTGTTTTTATTTTTTCCTTGGATCTTGGTTTTTCCCAGCCGCTTTCTTGGCAAGGCTCCCTGTCCCATGGGAGTGGAGTCGCTCCGTGGGGAAGGTCATGGACAGAGGGACACGGCCCTGGGGGGACAATTGGAGCCTCCTCGGGGGGGAAAAGTTGATTTTTTTTTTTATTACAGCCAGCGTTGGAATTAATAATAATAATAATAATTGGGAAAAAGGAGAATCTGCGGAGCTCAGCCGGCCTGGAGCGAGGGGGAAGCACCGCAGGGACACGAGGGACACTCAAGGGTTTTGTTGTGGCACCGCTGGAGGTGGCTCCTGAAAAAAACAAAAAAAAGGGTGTTGGAAATAGGGACAGCTTGGAAAAAGAAACCCGAGAAGGGTTTTCCAGGATCCTGCTCTTCCCCGCCGTGGGAGGGCTCGGTCCTTTCCGTTCTTCCTCCCACACCCTCCTCTTCCTGCCCCAGACACATCCGGGCTGCCCTGCCCGGGTTCAATCCCAGAACGGGGGTGTGGGGTGTGGGTCCCCCAAAAGGGGGAACCTGGGGTTGTTCCCAAGCAGCAGCTTCGGGGTGAGCCCAGTGGGGTCTGAGTGGGGTCCTGGGAATGACCCCGGGCTGAGGAACCGAGGAGGGGGAGGAGGAGCTGAGCTCGGAGAGGGCGTGAAGGTGACCGAGAACTTCCCTGCTCCCAGTTTTGGTGTCGGGGCGCGACCCCCTCTCTCTCCGGGGGCGCAGAGGGGAGGCCCCCCAGGATCGCCGCTGATCCACAAATCCCACCTGCCCTGGGCCGTTCCCACCAACAAATGGGGCATTTTCCCTGCCGGGGCACGTGGAGAGCGGCCACCCCCTC
>VZTE01000574.1:2457-19255 GCA_013397775.1 Eulacestoma nigropectus
GGACCCCGCCGGGCCGGGCAGCGCTGCCCGCGGAGGGAGCTGTGGGTGCCTGGGGTGCGGGGCCGGGCTGCGCTCGGGGAGAGGCCCCGGCCGCCGCTTCCCGGGAAGCGCCGCCGCCGCGCTGGCTGCGCTCCCCGCGGGTTATTTTTGAGTAGGATGGAGCTTGCCATGGCATAGCTGATGGCAGCGGTAATAGGGCAAAGCTGGGCGGCACGTTTGGAGAAGGAACGTCAGAAGGTGACCAAAACAGCTCCTGCGCTGTGGGGTCTGTCCGAGCCGCGGGGTTCAGAGGTTGTTCCCTTTGTTTTGGGGGACGCGCTCAGTTTGACACTGCCGTGTTGGTCCCGGCGAGGTCCTGGCGCTTCCCTAAACGCCCACTACAAAGCTCACTGCCAGTTTCCGTGCCGGGATCATTTCGGTTGGAAAAGATCTTTAAGGTCAAGCGCGACCATAAGGTCACAGTGGAAGTCCGCGACATGACAAGGGATTCTGCTGGGCTGGACCTAAACACGGGCAAAGACTATGCATCTTCTGTATGCAATTGTTTTTACAAATAAGTAGGCATCCCAGGACAGAACTATCATTAGTTTGGGATACATGGATTTTTTTGCTGTTGTTGTCATTGATGAAAGTTTACCTGCAAAGATTTTCATGTCGCCTCTGGTTTTGGGGAAGCTGTTGTTTACAGCTCTCTGTTTTCATTATCTTATGTATTTGCCTGATAGAAATTTTAATATAGCAGTTGTTGAAAGTTTTTGGCAAACATGTACACTCGGTGAAGTTCTTGGGTTCGTCTCCTTTATGCTTAGTTTTACATACTTTGGTTTTATTTCTACTTACAGAATCCATACCTTACATAGGAAACCTTTCAATGTTTTATTTTAAAGGAATTTTTTCTGAAGAAAAATGCAAATGCAACTGAACTGTACCAGTCTGCATAAATGATCTAAATAGTGCTATGTGTGAAAATTGACATATCTTGTTAGGCCAGTTTGAGGTTGTGTATGCACTCTTGAGGAAAAATGTGTGTTAAAGAGGTAATTCCTTGCCTTCAGTTAGGTTTTTGGTGTCCCGGGATTGTTGTTGGCTAGGTTTAGGAAGAAATAAAATATTCCTGTAAAAATATAAACTTATGCTGACGTGACTATAAGCGTTTCAGTAAAAGTGGGAAATTAAATTAGCTGAGACAAAAATTAAAATGAGTCAATACTCTCTTTGTTCACACTCTTGACTGTTCCTGGCTCGTGTGATGCTCAGTGTCCTGCTGCATCTTTGTGGAAATCCTGTACTTTTGGTAAAGGCATTATGACATAAGTCATATATGCTTCTGAAACCAAGATTATATAAAAAATAGTTGTTTTCTAACTTGAGTAGCATAGCTATGGACTGGTGGATTGTAGTTGCATCCATTTTGGGAAGAAACGGTTTTATTTTGTAAGTTTTCCTATTCAGAAAATACTGATTACAGCTAGCCTAGCAAATACAGAAATAAGGCAACTAAAGCTATTTTCTGTTTTTTCCTTAAGAGTGCTTGGTCCTGTCTTCCTCTTCACTTCTGTGCTTTCCAGTTGGATTAATGTGCCTCATGTAAACCAGATAAAAGAGCATATGTCAGACCATTTTCTGTACTGTAATCACATGTCTAAATCACTATTAGCCAGTCAAATTGTTCAACCGCTTTATCCCATTATAGGAAATGTTCCACTGAATGTTCAGTCTAAGTGCAGTCTAAGTAATGATAAAACGAAGAGCCCTGCATTAAACTGGCAAAACCAGAATAGAATAATTCCTCTGCTATGGATACCTCCATTAAACAGCAGTGCCATATTGGAGAGTGCTCTAGGTTGGTACTTTACCTTCTTTGAAGGCCTTGTTTTTAAGAAAATTTGATGAGTTTAAGCAGGCAGATAGAAAACTGCCTTGAATCTGCTCCTGTGAGATGCCTGGGAGTCTCAACTCTTCCCAGAAGTAGGCTTCTGTTAAGGGAGCAGAGGGTTCTTCAGTAGGACAGTGCTTACCCAGATGTCATTCTGCATTTTACCTGGTTATCAGTAAAAATTCCAGTGGTGCTATGGACACAGATAAGTACAGGGAACAGTGGAGGCTTCCTGTAGGTGAAGAACTAGGAATCAGTGTCATCAGTACCTGAAGAGAGGTACCGGTGGTAGAATGTGGTGCTAGAACAGCCTTTTATCATTGTTTGAAGGATGTGGCTTCATGGTAGCACTGTCAGGAGAGTTAATCTTAGGTGAACAGTTCATTTTTATTATTTGTATTGTAATTGTGCCTAGAGGCCAGGGCACCATTATATTACATGCAGTACAAATGCATAAGCAAAGGCTGCTCCTGCACAAACAATTTCTTAATTTAAATGTAAAGATAAGACAGCATGTAAATGTAAGAAATGTATTGGGAAAGCACAGGGGAACTGTGAGAAGGCTGTGAGCAAAAGAACATGCAGGAGTTCAAGTACCCTGGCTATCTCAGCATCGGGGAGTGATTCACAGGCATCTGACCTGGAGGATGTACTTAAAGCAGAGTAGCGTTGTCACCCTGAGGATTTTCACAGGTACCTGGTTTCCTGCCTGAACTGCCAGGCCAACACTCCTATTTTCTTCCTTAGGCTTTGACAAGGGGGTATCTGTATAGAGCAGCAATTCAAATTTAAGAGGTGGAGCAAGAAAAGGCCATGCAGAGCCTTGAAATTGAGAGTAAGTAGGTTGTTCATGCTATGGTGCATCAGGAAGAATACACAGAACTGTAATCAAAGCGGTGAACAAGCAAAATACTTTATAGTGTCCCCTTTCTGCCTTAAAAGCTAGACAGATTGAATTTATAAAAGTTGAAAAAAAAGATAATAAAGTTGCATTAGTGAAGCTAGGACATGATGGAGAAGAAAGAAGCTTTCAGATGCATGGTTAAAAGAAATCTTGATGGTATTGTAGAGGAAAAATGGAAATAATTAGGTGCCATTTCACTATATGGCCTGAAATCTTGGGAACTTAACTCTTGCTTGGATTATACCTCAAGTTCCAGGGTAAGGACCTGAAGAATAGGAATGTGGTCAAAAAGAAGTTGTAGAGGAAGAGTTGTTTTAACTATATTGTCATTGTATGAACAGCTGGTTACTCATGAAAATGTATCAGAATAGTATTGTACAGGTGCAGTAAACATTTTTGTAATCAGGTTTTAGTAGCGCTTTCTTGATCTCTACAGGTTATAAGCAGCACAAACAGATGCAGCTTCTTAGCAAAATTTAGTAGCAGAAGTTTCATTGATTGTGACCCTTTGTAGATCAGTGTCTGAGCTCACTTTAAACTTTATTTTCAGCATCCATTGGATCTTGATGTATGTTACAAGTTATTTTTGCAAATGTATGTAGTTTAAAGCAGCATATGATAATGATTTCAGAATTGTGGAAAACATTTTGTGTGTTTATTTTTAATTACCTGTGTTTTAATTTCCATAGTAGTTTTTTATTACTTTGGCCAGCGTAAGCTGCAGTAGGTTTTCAAAGGCCATTGTTTCACACATGCAGATAGTTTTGAGGACCCTTAAGCATAGTGGTTTTGCCAGAAAATGATTATGTGAGAATTTTTATCATGACTTTAGTTGCATTTGCATTAGAGTAGGCCAATATTTAAAGATACCTATTCTCATTTCAAAAGAACCTTAATGTATTGGATGGAGCTTTATAGCTCATCTGTGTTTCTTTAGTTCATCACACACCTTCTGTGTGATACTTGTGTCTTCACTTGCCTGCCCTTTTCTCAATTCAAAATTTAACATTTGCAAATGTAATGTGTATGTTGTGTTGTAGAATAAAAATGTTCCTAAATACACGATTGCAGTCAGGGAAGGTCATCACTACTTGGCAAGACTGAGGTCTTTTGATGGACGAGCTTTGTACAACTATTGCACAGAAAAGGGTTAAGGTATTAAAGCAAACACTGGCCTGTACAAGCCACGTGTATCAAGCTGTTTGGCCAAAAGCCAGAAGGCACATAGTGGAACACAGAGTGAGGAGGAGATGAGGTGTGAGGATTGAAGTTGGCTCTTTGCAGAACAGGGCTGAGCTTTGTGCCATTTTCTTCAGCAGCTCATGTTGTGTGACTTCCTCCACCGTATTTGAATTACCAAGCAATTCCCCAACTGCTTTATGTATTTTTGCATAGGAGCCTGGATCACAGTGCTCAGGAGGTGAATGATACCTGTATTAACCTTCACATTTTCAGTTCTTGATAAGTACTTGTGTGATGGATAGGGTTTATTGAATTGTTTTGCCATGAAGTTGTTAAAATGTGGATTCATGTGGTGTCCTAACTTGTGCCTTAGAGTGAGTGAAGTTAGGCTTAATGCTGGAAATAGATGCACAGTTTCCCCAGTTTGAAACAGACTGCACTTGCTGTGAAGGACTCTTCAAGACTTTTTTTTTTGACATTTCAGTTGTTAGTTTCTTTATGTTTGTATTTAATGATCCACTGAACTTCTGTAGCACTTGTCATGAGAGGACCTCCCAGCGCTGCGACAGTATCCTGACAGATGAAGTATGATGGCAGTCTGTGAAATCTCAACAGATTGGTCACAAGGTGTGTCTTGCCCAGACTCTTGGTTGCTACTCTGAGCCATCTACACACCAGACATCTCTTTATCCTCTATGCAATGACACAGGAGACTTCTCCCAGGTTAAAA
This sequence comes from Eulacestoma nigropectus, assembly GCA_013397775.1. Lineage (NCBI taxonomy): Eukaryota > Metazoa > Chordata > Aves > Passeriformes > Eulacestoma > Eulacestoma nigropectus. The sequence continues at coordinate 7,150 of VZTE01000574.1, forward strand.
CAATAAACCAGTTCCATTTTCTTGGCTTTGCTTGTGGATTTTTTTTTTTCTTGTTAGCATGTTCAACTCCTACTAACTTCTTGTCATTGTTCTTTCTTAAGATAAGTAATTGGAGATGGGCATTTCTATTCTTTGTCATCATTTCAGCTGAGAGATGGTTTTCCGAGGCAGTTGGCTTGCTGAGAATAGGTGAACTCTGCCTTTCTCAGGGTGGAGTTGTTTTTTAACTCCTTGCAGCACAGCAATATTGGAGGGGTAGCAGGGATATGTATTACTATGGAAAACAGAATTTCCTGATCCACCACTAATGATCACTCCCCTATGTTATTATACACTAATGCTATGAAATTAACTTTTCTAGAAATGCTGTCATAGGTACACGAAAATGCTATTAATTGCTAAATAATCAAGTGACTGACAATTTCAGGAAATACTGAAAGCTTTTCTCCTTTCTATGTTTAATATCTTTGATCACCAGTTCATACAATCTGCATGGGTCATGTAGTTTGGATAAATACAGAAAAGCAAGATTTTACTACAGCAAGTACTTTTTTGCTAATAACTTGTATTGAATTCTGCATTTTTTGTTTTGGTTTTTTTTTCCACTGGAAGGATGGCACTAGACATTGCTGTTCATGCCATTCCTCTGTTAGTCGAAATACGTTTGGGCACTTGTTTGAAGAACTACGCTGAGTAAGTTCTTCTAACAGCATTGGTGCTTTTGAAAGCAAGTAAGATGAAGTAGGAAAACCCTTAAAACCTAGAATATTTATTACTTAAAGAAACATAGGCTGTGAGTGTATGGAGTGCATCAGGTGGTTATTTTCCCCAAACACCATAAATCTTAAGCTGGTGCTGGCAGCGAGAAGGAGCAGCAGCGCTGCCCTCCCTCTGCTACCAGCTGTTTGTTCTCTCCCCTGTCCTGACCCAGGTGCTTGTGGTGAGCTGCCCTGGGAAACTGAGCTGGGGTAGAACTAACCTGGCAAAGAAACGTGTTTGTGATAGCACGAGGGAGGAGGCCCGAGCAAGGGCCAGGCAGGGAGGGAGGCAGAGCTGTGGTTCTTGGCAGCACCGCCAGCCTGCAGCGCTGTCTGCGAAGGTACAACCTTGGCTCTCTGAAGTTTGAGGGGCTTCAGTTTTCAGGCTGGCTCCTTTGAGTTTTCCAGTACAGGAGTAAATTCAGGAGATTGTGATTTTTACAGCCTATGGTCACATAATGCTCGTTCATTGGTTGTTTAAAAAATAATGATGTTGAGAGGGTTCTTCACAGCTTATAGATAGAGGAGTTGTTCTCATCTTCCTTGCCTCAGACACTGGCATTGATTAAATAAGGAATTTCAGTTCTCACTTTGATTCTGGGAATCATTCTTTAATTGAGTATTTAAAGTACCCTCAAATAACAATGTAAGTAAAATGTTTTATGTTAACAATAGTTTCTGGTATTCTGGAAGCTCCTTCCTCTAAGTATATCAAGATATAGGCATTATAATAAAATCACATGAGATCTTGCTTCTTTCAGAATATTTTTGCCTTTCACATTTTTTTGGGAAGTACTTTTACTAAACCACACATGCACCCAGTCCTATTGCCAGCCATTCCAATATAAATTTATAATTACTAATTTTCAGTGCTGTATTTATCAACATTCTAATTGCTTTTCTTGAAGAAACTGCTGGAAGCACTATCAAACCAGGATGTTTCAGCCCAGACTTTTGGCGTTGGGTAGGGAAGGGAAAAAAAAGAGGCCTTTTTCTTTTCTACTGCGTTATTACTGAAAATAAAGTCTTGCCAACACTACTTTTAATTAGGCACTCAGGAAAAAAAAATCAGCTTTAGGAAAATTCACCAGTTTTTTACTTTGCCTATTATATATTTCTATTCCTTGGAGCATGTGCAGTTGAGTCACTTGTAAGGCACAATAAGATAAAAGGGATTTTTGGTAGTGAAGATGTGGTCCAAATGTGCAGTCTCTGCCACTAAACATTTACTGACCTCTGAGGTGACTGTGATGTGAGTACTGTGTGGAAGCTGTAGCTAATCCAGAATGACTTCCCAGTGTTCCTGGAACCTGGATGTTCCAATAATGGTGTCTTACCCTCCTGTCTTTGTCTGGCAGTGAGGACTGTCTGCAGTGTTCTTAGGGCTCAACAGAACAGACTAGGATGGCTCCATATTGTTATCAATAAAGAGAGGAGTAATTCTGTCTTAAAATTTGGGAGATTTATTAGTAAGCCATTCATAAACCCAGAATGTGAATTATTCAGGGTTCTTTTTCCTGAAGTGTGGAGTTCAGAAGCTCAATGAAATTCTTTTAAATAAAAGGAATATTTCATTTTCCTGAAATCACCAGAGATAAATGGAACTGTATGGCCAAAAAAGACTTCAGGGTGGTCTTGCTCATCCTTCTGTGTGTTGTGTATCTGTTCCGTTTCTGACAAATGGTTCTCCGACTTGTTTTTGAAGTATTTAGTGAATGCAATTCCCCTGTATCTCTAGGCAATTGTTTTCAGTAACTAATTTTATACAGTATAAAATAAATATTCTTTACTGCTGATTAAGCCAGTTTTGTCTTGTATTACTCACAGCTAAGACTCCACAGCTGAAATGGAGAAGAATTTTTATACAAAACTTTTATTTATTAGATGATCGTTTCCTTTGTTCTGCACTGAACAAGATTAACCTACCTCTATAGCAACATAATAATTATTTAACTTATTTATTCTTGCAAAAGATTGCTAGTCTTTATTAAGTTTTACTTGGTTGATATAAGCCACTTTTCAATTTATCAGAATGATTTTTGTTAAGATCTTGTCTTCAAAAATACTTGTAGCCCCTGCCTCAGCCATGTGTCGTATGTAACGCTCCTGTGTGTGTGAATGCCCCCATGCAGGTCCCGGACGAAGGGGCTTTCTTGCAATGTTCATCCACATGGATTGAAAAGAATTTGCAAAGAAAAACCCTCTGAGTGCCATTGTTGCCAGCCTCTCCTAGGGCATTTTCACCAGGACTATATTGAGGAAGATGATTGCTCATAGTTTAGAGATTACTTCTCTTCGTTCCTTAAGCATTGTGTGAATTTCTTCCAGTCCTGCTGACTTGAATTTCTCTGATTATTTAGTCTAGTAACAAAATCAGTTTTTAGTATTAGCTACAATAAATCTGTTTTATGAAGGCTGAAATACAGAAAATGGCATTTGAGTCTGTTTTGTTATCCATTTGTTCTTTCTAAACACTGTTTGTACAGACTTTTTGTGTTTTTCTTCTTACTTCTAAAATATTTCTGAAACTTTGTTTGCCTTTTATACTGCACAGTGGTAATACTGCATGCTGTGCTTTTATCTCTTCTGATTTTTATCCCTGACAGTTTATGCTGTTCCTTTATATTCATTAAAATGCCCTTGTTTCCATTCTTAATATGATTCTTTCTAGTTTCAGACCCTTATTACTGGCTGCTTTTGATGTAGCCAGTATTGTTCATGTACATTTCCTATCTCTCCCCTGCTTTGGAATACTTTGCCATTGTGCATATTCCAGTACAATAACTGCCAGTCCTTCTTTAAATTTCAGTCTCAAGAGATTCTAGCAACAAGTTCAAAGAGCTTCTTGAAATTTGCTTTTCTTATTTCAGTTAATTGAAGATAAAAATTTGCTCTCCTCTCTCTACTGCTCTCGCTTTCCCCCTTCCTTGGCACAGCGAGTGCTTCTCGTTACCACTTCCAGCCAAATCACTGTACACATTGAGATGTTTAAAATGGAGCCTGCCCTAATAGAGTGAAGTGTGAAGTAACTGCTCTTCTGGCACCCTCAACTTTGTGAAACAGTTGTCCTCAGCGTTTTCACAAACATGTTGGGCTGTTTGTTCTGATATTTTGGTTTTCTATTAGACGTATGGATGATGAAGGCCTCCTCTTACCCTCTACGATACGTGCTCTGAAAGCTTCTGTTAGCTGATTCCAAAGACTCAGCAGCTTCCTCAGATTTTTCCCTCCCAGACTTCCCAGTTCCTTATTCCCTAGTTCCCATTCTCTATTGCTTATGTGTTTGTTTCTACTCCAACTTTTTTCCTTCTCTGTTTTTTTCCCCTTCCTTGTAATAAAAGCAAGTGAGTATTTTTTTCTTACTGTGGCCCACTGAACTGCATGAGACTAGAACTTAGAAACAGACCAAATGCTTTTCATTGTGAGGAAAAGCTTGTAAAAGGGAATTTTGAAATAAAAATAAAAAGAACTGATCATTTCAGTTTCCTTAAATTTTACCATTTCCAAGGGGGGCTAATTTGTGGCTGTGCTTATGTTTTGTATGGATGAGGGCATGACTGTAGCCAGCAGTAGTGTTCTGGCATTCAGCTTCTTGTCTGTGGTTGTGAAAACCCAGCAGGGAATGTTTGGAGTTGCTGGACACTGTTGTCCCCAGTGTTGGCCCGCTGTCACATGGTTCCAGTGGTTGCTCATACAGTTCTGACCACTCTGCCAAACAGTTCTCAAGGCTGGCCCAAGGTTTTGTGTGGTCCACATGCTATTCCCAGCATAGTTTGCGTGTGGCTGCTTTGTGTGGGAGTTTGGGAATTAGATAGCATGGATGGAGGCTGTCTGGTGCTCATCAGCCTCAAGGCCAGCATCACCAACTATGCTGAATGTACTGGTATGACTGTAACTGGTGGTTTTGTTGTGTGTTTGGTTTTCTTTTAAGGAGGAATTCAATCAAACTGATAGAATTCTCATCAGTTTCACTTCAGCCTCCTGGGCAAACACTGTGCCACAGTTAATGTTCTCTAACCCATAGGGATGTAAGTTTAGGAGGAACAGCTCACAGCAGAATTGCTCTAGAGGGAGCAGAGGAGATGGGATGTACAAGCCATGAGGCTCTGGGAAATGCTGGCCTGCAGTGCTACTTCAGGCTTCTGACACACAATGTTTCCTGGTTCATGTTTTGAGTAATTAACCTTGCATCCGTCATCTTGATAGAGATTCATACAAAGGAAAGTGCAAAACACATTCAGTAGGAATTCTAATTTATATTTCTGCCTGTGTCTTCCAGAAACCCTTCAGGAGACAACTGGGCCCAGAAATGGGTGGGTAACTCAAGAAATAAATTATCTGTAAGCAAAAATTTTTAAAGAAATAATTTCTGAGTTCTTTCATGTAGCACTAAGGGCTGGCTCATGTCTGGCTATGCTATTATCTCTTTCTTTAATGGAATGGGAGAGTATTCTTTGTCTTGTGGTGTGCTATGAACAGCTTGGAAATTCATTTCAAATGTATTAGTTGGTAAAGAATAAATATAAAAGCTTGGTAAAGTCACATTTCATGTGCTCTCTAGGTGGTCTTCTCAGACAAGGATACATTGGTAGAGCAGAACAGAGAAAGTACTGTTGGTTGTGAACCTACTTTATGGACAAGCAGAAAATCTTGATCTCAAGGCTTGTTAACCAGATGCTGTCAGTGGGGGTTTTAAATTACTGATAATGTAAATAAATATTTGTTTAAGAATATTTTTGGTTTACTTTTTTTTTAATTCATATGTCTCTTTTCATTTTATTTGCTTTAGACTGTCTTGATAGACAAAAAATAACCTATTTTTACATTGTTAGCTTGACCATATTATTTTAAAGGCTTTCTTAGACCAATGAGAGTTTCTTGTCTATACTTAGTTAACATGCTCACACTTAGAAAAAGTGAAGTCATGATTGTCTTGGACATGTTTAAACTTGTTGAGTTGAAATGGGCTCTCAGCTATTCTGTATCTTCTCAGATGCACTGTTTTCCTGGTGTGGCTACAATTTGGAAAAGTGTTGTGATAGACATTTGTTAGCTGGCTTTTATCTAAAGACTGTAAATGTTGTTTGATCAAGTTGTTGAGTTTTTCTGTTGTTTTTTTTTTTCTCTTTTTCTTTTTTTTTTTCTTTTTGTCCCCTAGTATGTAGCCTGAACAGAACCTGGGGAATTTACATCTGCATGGATGTGACCACGTCATGTGGTGTGGGAGCATATTCCGTAACAGCTATTACTAATGGGCCTTGGGGACAGGGCAGAGGCTGAATTCTAGCTCCTGTAGTCATGCCACCTAGGTTTCTTTTTCAGGAGCATTGGTCTAGTTTCTGTCTGAATTATTTTCTTTCAAAACTTCAAAGGATTAGTTATATTTATTTTACTATTCTAAAGGAGCTTACTAATGAAATGAAGAAGTGTCCTTAAATTCTGCCAAGGTCTTTATGCTTAGTCAGAAGCCTGAAGTAGTTATCTCTGAAATGCAATTCAGATAGACTGGGGTCTGAGCAGGGGCAATCTAATAGGAAATACTAAACAAAGGTGTTTAGGTGTGATTTAGGCTGTCTGAATATCACCTTTATGTCCTGATCTCTGTTGTCTATACTTGGCATAAGTTATTTCAAATAGGGTCCCCCTCTCAGAAATTCAGCACTGTGTGTAATTACACAGCTATGTAAACAACGTATTGAACTTCAAAATATTTGTAAACCGTTTTGGGAACTGGCTCTGACCTGCTTTGAGCAGGAGGTTGGACTGGCTGACCTTTCAGGTCTTTTTCAGCCTGAGTAACTGTGTGATCCTATTCTATGAGCATCCCCAGTGATGGTGATGTCCATGTGTTGTACCCATTGCTTTTACACAGTGAATGATATGTAAATACTTGTATTTCCTAGATGGTGGTTTTTCCTGTATTGTTTATGGAAGGAAAATAGTTTACTCAATGTCTTTGTTTCATTGTCTGTGTTTCTTATTTCCTTTGTGACCTGATACTTGCTTTATCTATTAATCTGTGTGATTCCACATATACTAAATAAATTATTACTTTCTTACCACATTGGGATTGTTTTTTTCAGAAATGGTGTCACCTGGCGTTCCAGATTTTCTTTTAAAAAGTACATTTAAAAGTTTATCTGCTAGAAGAGGGTAGGGCTATTTTCATTACTTGAAAGCAATTATGTCAGAATTTATATTCTCATTGGATTTCCATCATGCACTGTTGAAAACAGTTTTGTCCTGCCTGTGCTAGCAGCTAACAATGCATGTCACTAGCAATGAGTCATTTTCTGATGGCCTGGGAGTGTTTAGGTATTTCTGTTTTCTGCCTCCTCTCCTCTTGCATCTTCTTTTGAACTTGTGGTCTTTTCATCTATATTGGTTTTTAGTCCTCTCTGTATTTATTTGCTCATTTCTTTTTTTTTTTTGGTCATAAAAAAAATTTTCATCAGGAACTCTAGTGATGGGACAAGGGGGAATGAATGGCTTCAAACTGACAAGAGGGTAGATTTTTATTAGATAACAGGAACAAATTCTTTACTGGGAGGGCAGTGAGGCACTGGAACAGTTTGCCCAGAGAAGCTGTGGCTGCCCCATCCCTGGAAGTGTCCCTGGCCAGGCTGGATGAGTCTTGGAGCAACCTGGTCTAGCAGAAGGTGTCCCTGCCCATGGCAGGGGGGTTGGAAGTGGGTGATTAAGGTCTCTCCGACCCAAACCATTCCGTGGTTCTAAGGGGTACTACATGATTGTTGCAGTTGTGTGAAATTACATACGCAATTAAATGCAGTTATCATAGAGTTTACCCCTAGCAGCACTCAGCAGCAGTGTAAAACAGACACGGGTCACGAGACTCTGTCTCTCGTGCAGTGTTTCTGTAAGAAAGCACCACGTGCTGGTCTGCTTCAATGCCAGGTGAGTTAGTGAAGAAGTGAGTAAGGAAATCTGATTTCCAGAGGTAATGGAAGGTTCGAAGACCTTTCTTTTTTCTTTCAAATATTTTGGTCTTGAAATGTTTTTTAACCTGATTCAGCCCATGCCTCTCCATTGATATCACCACTTGCCATGCGGCACTGGACACTGATGACACTTTGTGAGCTCAAGCTCCCTTGTGAGTTTTGTGCTGATGCTCTGCAGGTAGATAACAGCCATAAAGGCAAAAGGGGACACTCCAGCTTGTTGTTAAGGGCTTCTGCCTCAAATTCCCACCCATCAGTCAGTCAAGCGTAATGGTAGGCTTTGCACTGGAGTGACCCGTTCTGCTCTCTCTGTCACAGGGATGGTAGCCTTTGGCTGAAGCATGGAAAGATGTCAGGGGGAAAAAAAACACCTTGAGCCTTTTCAGTTAGATTTGCCAAACCTTGCCAGTCAAAACCATGAGAAGAGACAGAATGTGATGCTTTCTTTATAGGAAGCTATTTCAATTACCTGACTTACATTGCTGTTCAAATTCTGTTTCTAAAAGCAAGCTTGCTAGATATGACATCTTAGATGTTATGGCTTTAAGTCAAATTTATCACAGTATGTTAATGTGGGTATGCAGTTAATACACAAAATGTGTTTCTTGGCTCTGTTACGTGCTGCCAACCTGTCTTTGGGTCTAGATATGATCTGGTTCGTGCTCACAAGAAGAGAGGGCAGGGGAGAGGAAATAGACTGTTTGGAACCTTTTTTTTTTTTCATTTTTTACTTTTAGTAATGGAGTCTATCTTCAGAGAATGTTGTAGTACAGGTTAGAAACTAAGAACTTCCAAATCTCTTCAAATGCAGTAAAAAAAAGAAGTCAGTCATCTTCTGTTTTATCCTTTGGCATGGAAATTGGAATTTACAGAGAAATTATTCACAGAAGAGGGTGGTTTGAGTTGCTGTGTAGCATGGAAGCATAAAGGGATGCTAGAAGGTAAAATGTCTTTACATTTCAGTAGAATTGCCAGGCTAAGGAGAAATATTTGCATTTTCTTTTCTGCTTGTTGTCCTTTTGTAGCTCAGTACTTAGCGCTTAATCTCACGTTGTTACAACTGTAATATTTGTAGAAACTCATTGAATATGTTGGAAATAGGAGGTCGGCAGGAGTTAAGGAAAATGTTTAAGAAAGACAAACACATTTTTGAGTTTCTTAATATATCCATCTTTGTACATTTTAAAATCAATGAAGTAATAAATCAGATGTATGACCTAGTTAGAGTAACCAAGTAATACTTCAGTTGAGAAGCCCATGTCTCTTATTTGTGTATGTGTTCCATCTGAAATTTTGATAGGAATCTATTGGAATTGGTGACTTGCCTATTTCTGAATTTCTCTTGGTTGCTGTGAAGAAACATTCTCCCAAAGTTCGGAAATGTAAATAGGGCTATCACAAACAGATAGGGCGTGCGTTGCTCAGTGTGTCTTGATTAGGAGAGACGACTTATCCTTGAGTTAATCAATTTGAGCTTGGAAGAAAACAGTCCGCCATATGTATAGACATAAGTTTTTATCTTAATCATTAAATCACTTCTGTTGCTTATTAAAAAAAAAAGAAGTCTGAGGAGAGACGAGGAGAGACGACTTTCTTTACGTTTCCCATGTACATTTTCTTGGCAGAAGCATTGGCATAAACACTTCTGCCTTGCCATTGTGGTGACACACGTTTGTGGAGATGTGTGAATCAGGGCAGGGAACTGCTGCAGACACAATTGCTTTGCCTTTTCTCAGTGTCCAGCCCCGCTGCTTCTTGCTGGGTTGTCCTGTAGCATGTTTGGTCCGTGTGTCTGGTTCACAATCCAATGTACAGCTGAATGGGAACAGTTCCGAGGCTGGGAAGAAGAGGTGTGGGGTGGGATTGGCTTCAGCTGGAACTGCTGCTGAACAAAGAATCCTACTGAATGCAATTTATGGGCAGTTTGTGTAGAGAAGTAGTAATCAGTCAACATGACTGGTGTTAGACCACATCTGACTGTGCTGTAGTAAAATTATACTTTATCCTTCCTGAGATTTTTATGGCAATTAATGTGCTTTTACAGTAAAAGAACTAAATCTCACCCTTTGATGTGAGAGAAAATGCATCGCCATGTTCAAAGCTCTGGGAAAAAACAAGGCCAACTAATAGGGCTTCATACCTGTTAGCTTGGATCTTGGGTCACACGAACAGCAGGGAAAAGTACTGAGAGTAATTTATTATTAGTGTTTTAACCAGCTATTATAAAATTACAACGTGTTTGTGCTAGCATACTTAAACTTGTCGGGTGTCCCATGACCTGCTAGATTAAAACCTAAAGCTTTTAACAGTGTAACATGTGAAAATATCTGCAGGTTTAAGGTACAACAGCACAAACAACCCTGTGAATTGATGGAGGGTCAGTTGTGCTACAGGGGTATCACCTGGGATAGTACCACACCAGGGTTGTAGTGGAAGCTCATCAAAACAGGCAATTATGGGATAGATGACATACAGGAAAGTTGGTGCTCCAGCCTTGTTTAACCTGACTCTAAACACTCATTTAATACAGTTTGGAAAATACACAGCTTCTGTCTGCTGCTTGGTATCTTCTTTGGTTGAAGAGGAGCTTAGTTTAGTCGGTCTCAGAATAATTGGTTAGAAAAATGTTGAAACTCAGCAGAGATGGATGTCCAGCAGGGGCTTGTGTCCTGGCTGAATCTGGACTCTGAGTGTGAAGGGGAATAGGCAAAGTGATTCATGTCTCAGTAGGGGCTTTGCAATTCACCACGTGTTGGCTGGACCAAAGCAACCAACACTTCAAAATAAACCCCTGACATTCAGCATCTCAGCTAAGGCTTAGAATAACATGTTTAACCTTCTCATTGCAGGAGACTGAGTGTGCTAATACGTGTGGTTACAGAGATGTGCTGATAAGCCAGAGCTTGATAGCTCCTTGTAGCCAAATATATTTATGTGTCCGTACCTGTACTAACATGGCACAATGGCTCTTATACAATAGTTACTTGTTTCAGAGTAAACACCTGGAGATTTTTTCATGTGAGTGCTTTCTTTTTAAAATTTTATCTTCATCTCTGCAGAATGGGTTTGATAAAAACTTTCCTGTAAGCTGGGCACCTAGAACATGTCCCAGTTGAAAATGGAAGGAGAGGCAGCATTGGTCCACTCCTTCTACCTGGGTGGATCCCACTCTGCGAATCAGTGTGGGAATTTGGGTTTGTTTTGCTCAGTCTTAGAGGTGGAATGGTATCTTTGAGTTCCTAAGTGCATTTATTGAGAATTTCTCTAACCAGTACTCATGAGGCAATACTGAACTTGCTTGTCCACAACAGATGGTGCCCAAGATTAACTATGTCCAGCTGCAGCTCGGTGTGACAGAAGAGAATTTGATAAGAAAAAATATTAAGATGAGTGAGAAAATAGAGGTAATGCATGGTCTTACTTTGTTTGGCAGACAAGTGAGATTATTGTTGTCAATGTGTCAACCTGTGTCTTGCAGATGTCTGATTCTTAAACAAATTTTAAGAAAACTTGAGATTGACAGAAGCAAAGCATTAACCAACAGCTGCTTCGGGTTTTTTGTGTGAAGGGAAGCTGAACAAAGGTAGCTGCGTTACCACTCAAATTGGCAGGACCCATTGGTTTGCAAGTATCTATCAATACATGTAAAGTGACACTTGCGTAATGTTTTCTTGATTTGTTTTTCTCTCTGTAGGAGAATAAAATTGGCAGGGAGCATTTGGAGGATTAGGAAAGAGCCATTTGTAGATGGACAACATTTGTCAAGCTTTGCCTTCTTAGCTTGTCCATTCGAGATTGTTTTGGAGAAGTGTAGAGCAGCCTGGAAAATGTTCGGGGGGGGGGGAGGGGAGAAAAGTAAAACATAAAACACTAACTAAAACCACAAAACTAAACACCAAGAAGGTTCACCTCAACACGAGGAAGAACTTCTTTACGTTGAGGGTGCGGAGCACTGGAACAGGATGCCCAGGGAGGTCATGGAGTCTCCCCTCGCTGGAGACATTCCAAACCCATCTGGACGCGTTCCTGTGTCACCTGCTCCAGGTGACCCTGCCTTGGCCGGGGGTTGAAATAGATGATCTCCAACCCAAACAGTTCCGTGATTCTGTGGAAAAAGGAGGGAAAAAAAGGCGATCCCCTAAGTCCCACGTTAATCTTTCACGCGTGAAACCCTGGTTTTCCCAGAGCAGCCCCAGCAGCCGAGGAGGGGCCGCCAGGAAAGCGGCTGGCGTCTGTGGAAACGTAACTTTTGGTTGCGCCGCTTTGTTAAATGGAAAAGTGCGGGCGTGGGGGGAAGGGAGCGGGAGCGCTGCCGCCCGCCGCGCTCGGAGGGTGCTCCCGGACAGGGGCGGCGGGGGGAGCGGCCGGGCGCTCCCGCCCTCGGTGCCC
>VZTE01000574.1:19586-53538 GCA_013397775.1 Eulacestoma nigropectus
GCTCCCCGGCGGCGCCGCCATGGGGGGGGCCCTGTAGAGCCGCCCGAGGCCCCGGGGCAGCGGCCGGGGGAGCGCCGAGCGAGTGGCACGAACATGGCAGACCGCGGGCAGTGCTGAGCATCGGCGTCTCCGCTCCGCGCTGGGCTCGGGCCCTGGCATGTAAATAACTTCTCTTCCCTCCGGATCGCACCGGTGCCAGCCCCTCCATTTTCCAGAGGGGATTTGCGAGCGGTTCCGCGGCGCTGGGCGATGTCGCGCAGAGCCAGTTCGCCGGGGGTGAGTACGGCTGGCGCTGAACTTCTTTGTATCGAGGGCAGGCGGTGACAGCGGGAAGGGGCTCCCCGGGGACGGGGGACCCGCCGGGACCGGGCGGCAAACTTGGCGTGGGGACTGGGCGCCGCTGACACTCGGCACGGCGAATTCGACGCCGTTTGGTCAGAAAAAAACCCCGGACCCGCGTCCAGACGTGGGTGTAGAGGTTCAAGTTACACGCTCGCTGGATAATCCTCGGCCGTTTACAAAATAAAAATAAGGAAAAGGAGGGTGGTGGGTGGGAGAAAGAACCGTAAAAGCCCTGCTCGCTCTGACCCGGGCGCAGCCGGGCATCCGGTCAGCGCTGCGCTGGGTACACCTACACACGTGTGCCCGTACATATTTTTTAAAAAATAGGACTTTATATGGATAGCTATAGCACAACTATTTTTTTTCTTTAATTTTTTTTTGTCACTTTTCACTTCCCGATGTAAATACTGAGGTGATGGAAAATGGTGATAGGATAATTTTTCTTTAATATTTTGAAGTATTCTGTACATGCTGTTTTTGAAGAGTGTGCCATTTTAATTTTGCATGCTTTCAAAGCATACCTGAATAATGTTAATTCTAGGTGATCCTCCCACTGCTTTAAACTGTAATTCTAAACTAAGAGAGAAAAATAAAAGCACTTCAAAAAAATAAACTATGTTTCTAGCGCATAATGGATGGCCAGACCATCATATGTGATGATTTTTGTATGAGCAGTGAGCAAATAGGTCATAAGTCAAAGTAAGTGTTATGTAACTGGCTGGCTTTAACAAACTTGGTACAACTGTAGAGAAAAAAGTCTATTTCTTTTTTTATTTGAACAGTATGAGAGGCTGGCTACCCCTTTTTCCAGTGGCATTGCTTTGTAGCAGGTTGATTAAAAAAACTAACAAAACAACCTGTGCTTTCAAAATATGAACCAGTTAATTTATGTAGTGTTTTGTATTTTCCTGAAAAACTCCTTCAGTCTTGTGCCTATTTCTGGATTCTAAACACTACACACTCACCAGTGAATCATTAGTTAACTGGATTCTTACATAATTGAAAAACGTTCCTGACTTAGTTTAGTTTATTATTTACCTTCATTTTTTTTTTCTATAATAGTGTTATTTGGCATAGAGTTGTTGAAAGAACTGAAGATGAGTATGAAAACGGTTTGGGGCTTTTTCATGTGAAGAAATAGAGCAGTAGTGGATTCATACTCCTATAGCAAAACTGAAACAACTGGGCAGACATTTAAAGGTTCCCAGTGACTCTGTACAATGCTGGGTATTGAAGTATGCACAGCTCCTAAGCTGGAGGTTACGTGCAGGGATCTTTGTGCTGTCTGTACATCATGGTGATGATCATGTGTGGTATTTGATGCTCCTGCACAATAAAATACACTTGCTACAGAAAATAACTGTAGCTCCCAGACTGCTGAGTGCAAATATTTTAACCATCTACTTGTAAGATAGAAGCAGGAGACAAGATAGACTTTTTTTGCCGTGTTGTGTGATCAGCTGCATCTGAGTGCCATTCAGTAACTTCACTGATTACTACTGTACATTTGTTTTTAAAGGGTTTGGTTATACATCCTTTACTGTGTTGTTGTAAATGGCCTTTATTTTGAGAATATACTTGGAGTTTGAGTATCTGTACTTTTTAATTGCTTGCCTCACTTACAGGTCGTCTTTGTAAACTGTTTTATGACTCTTCTTTTCTTTTGTCTGTTGTATGCAAAGTAATACCTAATATTCTGCCAGCATTAAATATAGATGCTTTTAGTTCAAAATGCTCATTTTTTTGGTAGGAATTGTATTTAATTTTGTATAATTATTTTGTCAGATTCTGCACTCAGTTGACTTAATTTTTATTTTTGGCTTTTTCTTTTTTCTTTTTTTCTGTATTATTATTTCCCAAGCAGAAACTCCTGCAGAGTTTTGGCAAAATGTTCTTTGGGAGCTTTTTTTTTTTTTGAGGGGAGGACACAGGAGGTGGCATTATTGTCATTTACATAATATGCCAGTAGAAAGTAGTTGCATCATGTACAGTTTCTTAATGTGACCGTTCATTGGACTTGCCTGAAAATGATCTCTTAAGGGTAAATGGCTGAGCAAAAACCAAAAGCAGCCATATATTTATTTCTCCTTTTGTTTCAGTCTAAAAGGACCATTCAATATGTGCTTTACGGGTATTTCCAGCTTTACTGTATTTAATCAGCTATTTAAAAATAACGGTTAAAGTGTTCTTTTCTCATCACTGCTGTCAAATCTTTGGGCTTTGCAATTCTGGTTTCCTGTTCTGAAAGTGTGGATAGAAGACTCTGTAGTATGGAGGAGTGTGTACTTGCTGTCTACCATTTAGTATAAAATACAGAGTCCAAGAAGAAGAGGGACTGACTCTGAAGTGTTGTGAAAAGCACACTCTAAACAAGCTGAAAGACACTTTTTTGTTTTATTTGGGCAGTTCCAATTTTAGTAATTACTAAAGCTTCTGGAAACCCTGGGACGTAGGGTGTTAGCATAAAGAAGCATTAAAATCCAGTTTGACAGTGGGCCTTCAGCTAGTCTTTTATAATGCTGTCTTTCCTCTGCGAAATCCTTTTGGCATGTTGTGGTTCTCTGGCAGGATCCCAGCGTGTGATATCACAGATATCAGATGTCTTCTTGCGATTCATGGCATTTGCTGTGCCGCAGTGGT
Organism: Eulacestoma nigropectus; assembly: GCA_013397775.1. Lineage (NCBI taxonomy): Eukaryota > Metazoa > Chordata > Aves > Passeriformes > Eulacestoma > Eulacestoma nigropectus. The sequence goes on from VZTE01000574.1 coordinate 22,569, forward strand.
GCTCCCTGGGACGGCTGAGGTGAACCAGGAAATGTCATGGAAATTCGGTAGGGAAAGCAGCATGGCAGAGAAAGTCACGTGGTTTTGGGAATAGGTGAGCGCCTTCTGTTTGACAGTGTTCACATGTCTCTGTGTTGGGTAATCTGATGTGGAATGTATTCAGCAAACAGATATGTCTTTTAGTGGTCTTGACAGATTTTTTTTCATGACATCTGAGATGTAGAGTGGCAAAACATTACAGTTAAGCTTTGTCCTTTGGAAATATCTTTGATTAAAAAAAAGAGCCATGATTATATGTGGCCTTGTTAGAATTTTCTTTTCCTCTCAGTGTTGAGGTCCAATGCCAGGCACAAGCATAGATGATACCATGCATTTGGAGGATATTTGATTCCTCCATAAGGTCTGTTGGAAGTTAGTCATAGAATGCTGCATTTCTGTCTGTCTCTTCAGGGAAGTCTCCCTCATGTCTGTACTCACTGGTGAAATGTTTGTTACACAGTAAGTGTGGCTTGGGCTGGGTGGTTTTGTAATACAGCCTGAAAATAAAAGATTTCACGCTGGCCTCTTTGTCCGATGTTTGTATCCTGATTTCCAAGCATTAAGAGGTAAACACTTGTGTAACATTACTTAATTAAAGAATATAAAGGCATGGAAGAAAAGAAGAGTCTGCTTGTGTATTTATTTGTTTGTGTAGCCAGGACTTGCAGTTCTTGGGTATAATTCAGTTTCAGGAATGAATTCTTTGTTTTAGATGGAGCTCAGTGTGTTCCTTCCAACCACAAACACTTCCATGTTGTTTTTACTCTGGATCTTCCTCTTTTTCTGTCTCTCTTTTTTTTTTCTTTTTCCTTCTTTTTAATTTCCAGGCTCCAAATGCCCCCATGCTATAAAAAGAGTAGGTAGGTTGCTTTTGGAAGGCTCAGTTTAGGAAGAAGTGCATGTGAGAGCAGGTTATTACTGCCTGGTTTATGTAGTTTATACATAGTTTATGCTTAATCAGTTTGCAATCCCTTTTAGCATGTAGCATCGAGTGCCATAGAGTAAAAAGGGATAAACTCTGAAGAGGGCAGTTCTGGGAATAATTATTCCATGTAGTATCTCTTCGAGGTGGGATTAGACCAGGAGGAAAGGGAGCTGTGTTTTTTCCAGAATTCAGAAAACCTCAAACAGAATTCCTATTTATGCTTACAGTTCTGCAGAAATCTGCCTTCTTTGAATCAAGTGACTTGTGAGGCTACTCAGTTTAATACAGTTTGAAGGCTTTTTTGAAGCACAAGGAACAGGGTGAAAGGATGTGGTGTGTTTGGCAGAACAAAGAGGATGGGGCAGGGGGAAGGGATGGGTTGGGTGGGACTATACAAGGACGGCGTATCTGGAGCAATGAGAAGGAATAAGGTTGGAGCTTTATTTTAGTCACTTTGCCCTTAAGCTTGAGTGGGGCAATTTTGGCAGCACAGTTTTGTGGCACCGTTGAGAATGTGTTTAGCATGCAAGAAGACACCAACAATGCTCAAAGAGAATGATGAGGGAATGAATGAGCCTAGAATATTTTCTAACCTTTTCAAAGGTTACATGATCTGGGTCAAATAATAGGTGTGCTAGGTGTCGTCACTGCCACGTTAGCCTTGCCTTGTGTACAGGAGGTTTAGTCACAGTTGTGGCAGAAGTCATTCAGTGTATGTTCAGGACTGCCATGAAATGGAGGTCAAGGTTGAGCAGTAAGTACTACTGTTAACCTTTGAGAGACTATTCTTGTTGGAAAAATTTCACTTTGGCTTTGCAGTATTTTAGTACAAAGCTAATTGCACATAGGAAGGGATACAGAAGCAAGGTAGAGGGCTTTTGGAAGCATCGTGGGTTTGCAGTGCTCAGGAAAGAGGAGCCCAGAGTTACAGGAACATAATCTGTAAGACAGATGGGAGATGGAGGCTGAGGAGCATGGACTTCAGTCTTTCTCTTTCACCTTAATCCGCCTTGGTGAGGTAGCTTGGCTGTGAGCAGTGCTTATTCCTCTGTGTAGTTAGTCGTCTTTTCCTTTCTGCTTCCTTGTCATCTTTGTTTTCACCTTGTTAAAGGAAGCTAAGATTTTTAAATTAAGAAAAATAAACAGTTTAGAGAACCATGTGAAGACAGTTTTATGCAGCTCCAGAAATAGCAACTATTACATCTTGAAGTCCAGCTCTAGGAAGAAGAGAGTGATGGTGAGGAAGTCTGGAAGATTCTTGAGGTGGTTTGTGTGGATCAGGGTACAATCCTGCATTAACAAATTCTTGAAACTGGGTTGCAGAGAGGAGTCTGCCCTGTATATGTTGTTTAGATATTTATTAGTCAACAAGATGTAAAATAGTTAGACACATCCTTTTTTTTTCCTCTGGTATATTTGTCTTCAGATAGTAAAAGCTACCTTGAATGATGAAGAATGTTTACCTATGAGGTGTTAGTAAGTTAATTACTTTCTTTTTTTCCATTTTTCAGAAATGCACATAGGTATTGAATCTGTCTTGATGCCTGTGGTTCAGTAACTGGGATGGTTGTGTCTCTTCTCCATAGAAAGTTTTAGAATTCTGGAGCTGAACTGGTGAATAGCTACTATTTCAGGCAGTTGTACTGCTTCTCTTGGGGATGTTTTGAAATCGGTTGACTCCAGTTTAGTTTGTTACCGGAAAGTCAGAGTTTCTGGGCTGTGCTGTGTAGCCAGGGATTGCTCTGGCCAGTTGTGACATCTGCATTCACCCATGTTGATGAAGATAGTTGGCTGGTGTTTTCTCTGGTGAAAGCTGAGAGGTGTAAAGATTAGGGGGAGGTAGTTCCCCTGATCATTGATAGACCTACATACGGTTCATATGTAAACCATCCTATAATATATTTATTTCTCTCCTTGTGGTTGCCTAATCTTCAGCGTCTGCTGCTGACAGCTTTGCCAGTACTACAGAGGAGTTTTCATTATTGATGCCTCTGGACCTCCAAATAAAGGCCTGTCAGTGAATGAGTACTGTATGGATTCATTTAATTATTAATCAGCATGATGGGGTATTCTCTAAGGTACACAATTCTGTTTCAAAGACAAGTGAAGTCAATAGAAAGTTTTCCATTGAAATAAAATAGTCATGAGAGTAAACATTCATCAGTCAAGTAAGAATTCGATAGCCTAGACTGTTCTGTACCTACTATTTTGAATAGTGCTAACCGATTGCTGCTCTGCATGATCAAAAAGTGTGGGGTAGAGGATGTTGCAGAAAAAAATAAACCAGGCATTGTGGAATAGTTTTTCATTCTTCAAATATCAAGAAAATGTGAGAACAGTTTTCTGTCAACTTAGATTCTGTGAAACAGTGCTAAGCTGAAATCACAACAATTATAAATTGCATGAACTTGTTCTTGATTTCTCTATTATTCTTTTACTGGCCAATTAGTCATGTTTTACTCCCACTGCTGTGCAGAGGCTGGCAAGAATCACAGTTCTGTTGTGCGCAAAGAAAAGAGTCACTTTGGGGTCGCTCAGAGAGAACTGGGCTTATTTCTTCCTGAGCTAGATGTGTATTTCATGCCTGAGACCCACCCTACTGTCTGATACTCGATTTCATCAAACAGTCAGCATTTGAAAAACTGATATTATGTGTTAAATTTTATCAGAATGATAAAAGCTGAATAGTTTTGCATGTAGGACTCCACATCCTGTCCTTGCGCTTCTCACCATCTCCTGTGCCAGAAGTTTCAGGCCAGGAAGCATGTACAGAAGAGCTACTTAGCTGGCTTTCCTGGTAAGTAAGATATGTATTTGTAGGTGAAGAGTAATAGACTTTTTCTGGGGAAGGGTGTCTTGCCAGGGCTTCTTTGTAATGGAAAAGCCAGTGATGGCTGTGGTCTCTTCAGCAGTTTATAATGGCAGTTTTTTTGACTGTTCTGTATCATCTTCTGAGCATGAAATTACTTCTGAGAAATTTGAAAGATGTGCTGTAGTGGTATAGTTAGGGGCAGAAAAGCAGTGGTGTTGGGGTTATGTCTCTTAAGCTCTAAGAGAAGCAAGGATGGGCGAGAGGTGGTTGCAGTTTAGGGAGTCCAAAATCAATTTTCAGAATCCTTTCAGTGGTTGCAGCTTATTCTGAAAGAAGATGTATCTTGAAGTAATCTCTCCTGTAATCTCCTCTCCAGTCCTTCCCAGCAGCCTCCTAAGCCTGCTAAACTCATCAGGACTAAACTTTCTGCAGATCATCCTATACCCTGATTGTACCTGAGCAGCAAAAATGAAATTTACTGACAGAGCTCCCTGCCATCCCAGTACACACACTCCAAGTCAGAACCAACCAGATCATGGGATTCTGCATAACACACTTAGTCTTCTACTAGGTTTCCTCATGAACATTGACCACATCCTTATGGAAAGTGGATGGATGAAATTAAGCAGCTTTTAGGAATGAGGATGAACTTGCCCACAGTCAATGAACAATTGTTTTTTGTAAAACTCCTTTTTGGTCCTGGCATTCAAAGATGCTTGCCAAATTCCATTGAAAAGATGAGCCTAAGTTCTGAAAATCAGGACTTGATCCAGGGTGGGGGGCAAAATAATCTTGCACAAAGCTCTCTTGGTAGTTTTTAAGTGCCAAGAAGCAGCAAAAAATTATAAATTCCCTACATAAAGTAAGGTTAGAATGCTTGTGGATTGGATATTATTTCAAATTTGAAGATAGCAGCAAAATGTTAGGTGACTGTCTTTACAAAACATAGGGGCTTTAACTTACTTCTGATGCTGTGCAAGGCCCTCGATGACATAGGAGAATCCATTGATCTGCCAGAAGAGCTTCGTGTTGCTTAAATACGAGAAAAATAGGTGCTCTTTGACTGTCAAAGCATCTTGTTAAAAAGCATGATTGTCTGACAGTGAAGCTTGTCTCAAGGTTATTGTTTTTCTCTGGTAGATAATGACCTGACTAAGGGATAAGGTATATAATCTTTTCTGTACAATGTGGACAAAGATCCTGAATGGGAAGCTGTGTAGGATGTTTGGGCATTTTCTTTGCTTCCCCACCCCGTTGCTTCCCACCATGCAGAACTGAATCTCTGGCAGCCCACGTAAGAGTCTCTGGACGTCAGACATCAGGAACCAGTCTTTAGGAGGAATGAAACTTTCATAAACCGCTAAAAGCTGCATAGTTGCAGGTTCAGTTTTCAGAGTTCAGGATGTTGAATACAAGGCTGGAAATTAAGTTTAGTGTTGCTAAATGTGAATCTTTAGACGTGACGGTAATCTGGCCAGTACGATGAGCTTTGTTGGTTCAGACTCTATTTGTAAAATAATACAGAGAAATTGTGGATTTCACAACAGCATCTGTGCTGGGTCAGATCAGCGATGTGGATGTCCCGTCATCATGGTTCCTGCAGTGGTTAATAGGAAAGTAAGACAAGAATAATTTTGTAATGATATTTCTCCAAACCACTAATTGCAGAAGATTGGGAAAGAATCGTGGGATTTCTGGAATCAAGGATGGTATTGCTGTGTTAGATCTGGTGAGCATAAGAATCTCCTTTGAATGTGTCCAGCCTCTCCTCGACCACACAAACTTTCAGCATTCTGAGCATGGAGTTCCACAGTTCAGCTTCATGATGGGAGAGCAGCAGGCTTTCACTTGGGATTTTCTTGATCCTTCTACCTCCTAGCATCAGTGCTGTGTAGTAAGTGTTGAAAGAGAAGTAAATGCTAATTTTGTGATCACCTTTTCAATGTGAATTGTGGTTATAATTGTCAGGATGCATGAAAATGTATGTGTGGGAAAACCAGACAATATACTTGCCAAAGATGTGCACAAATGCCAGAGACGTGGTTGAAATCACTACAGTACATCAGGGAAGTTTAAATAAAACTGAAAAAAAATTGTATGTTTGTAACAGGACTGCTTTTTGAAGGCAATAAGAGACAAATAGGCTCCGAAAGCAGTATTTCTGGAGTGTTAACAAGTTTTGCTGTGGTTCTTAGGGCAGGAAATTTTTTCACTTTTTGCGGACTTAAGGAACCACAGTATCTTGTTTTCTAATGTTAAATGTCTGTTGCATGGTTTAGGTTTTGATTCATTCTATTAGTTAAATAATATTTGTATTTGGATAATGAACCTGTTTTTTTATGTAACATAAATGGACTTAATTATTCTGCGTAATATGTCTCTTGATAGAACTGGTTGTTAGTGAGTTAAGGTTTCACACTTGATCATGCTGATGTCTGTGGATCTGCAGATCTTTAAAACCCCCAGTGTATTAATGCTGTTATCAACCAAAGCTGCTGCAGCAGCTTTATTTATTTTTCCTTCCTCAAGGGTACTGTAGCGGCCAGTTGGAGCATTAGCCACCAAATGCCAAGGAGGCTGTGGAGTAACTGCAGCAGCGTTTCAGCATCTAATGGACCAGGTCACGTGCAGAGTCTCATTAAAATATGATTAAAGTATCCCCTTTTGTTCGGTGGAGCCAAGCCCATGCTCTGTGCTGGACCCTCCATTATGTTTGTGCCGTGTGCTTGGAAATGCCTCCTGGTTTTTGTGAGGCTGCTTGTTCACCTCCTAGACCCCAGCCCTGTCCAAACCTCTGCTGAAGGTGCAGCTGGCTTTTCTTACTCCTCTGCCCTCTTCCATCCACCAGTGATTAAATGCGAGGAAATGGAAATGGTGTCTGCTTTCATTTAAACATAGTCTGCTAAAGGCAGATATGAAGTTTCTGTTGTTGTCTGGGGATGTCTCCTGCTTTCCTGTACCTCTGCTGTTTAACTGCTGAAGACTGGGGTGTGGGGTTTTTTTTTTGTTTGTGTGGGTTTTTTCTTTGTGGCATTTAATTAGTTAGCTAGACTTGCAGTTAAAGAACCAGCATAAATTATGTTGGTAATTTGCCATGACCACCTGTGGTAGTACATAAATAATGAGGGAATAACAAAAACTTACGACTAAATTAAAAAACAGAAAGGATTTCGTTACTCTTTCTGAGATAAGCCTTCATAGCTCGTCTGGAAGCAGTAAAAAATGGGCTGTTCTTTAGGTTTATTTTTTGTGAAACATGAAAATCAGTGTGCTTCAAGCTCAAAGACTCATAGCATGAATCCACAAATTTAGTTTGTATCTTTGATCACATATAGCCTTGACAGTAGCCATGGACAGCGTAAACTTAGAGAGACATGGTGTACTGGATTAAGTCTTATGATCAGCGTAAATGACTGGAGAGGGACAGCAGACTTCTTGTAGCCATTGGAATTTGAGCAAATGAAGAGTATTATTTCCAAATCAACATGCTGCAGAGGAAGAAGGGATAGAAAATGCTATAAAAGTTCTTAGATCTGGCTTTTCTTTTGACACTCTGTGAAATCTCATGATTTGGCACTTGTAACTGCTGTGGGTAAGAGGCGTTCATAAGAAATAAAATAAAATGTATATGTGGCAGTGGTGGGGGAGGCGTCTGTTCTGAAAACATCTGAGATGCTGGAAAGCTTGTCCCCAGTGGGAAAGAGAAATTGCATAGCTGGCACTGAGGCTCGCTGCTTATGCTTATGTGGCCATATTTAGAAAAGGATCAACACTAGGAACTGAATTATTAGAGAAGTGAGTGACTGGAGGGATTGAACATAAAGGAAATGATTTCTATCGTGCTTGTTTGTTTGAGTTTTCCAGACGATGCTGTGAGAGGGCTGCGAACTCCAGACTTGCTGCCTGTGCAGAGTGAATCTGGAGATGAGTTTGAGGAGGTCAGTGCTTGTTTGAGCTAAAGCTCCCCTCTGCCTGGGTTTGTAGGTGGCTGCCTGCAGGTAGAAGATGAGCAGGAATGAAAACGACCCTCTTGACTTGGAAAAGTCTGGAAAGGCTTGATAGAGCGAGATGCAAGCTCCTTGTACTGTGTGTAGTGCTGTGGGAGGCTTCTGGTTTCAGTACATCTTGCAAACATTTGTGTGTATAAGTAAAGCAAACAACAGCCAATTAAAAATAAAAACCAACACCACATTTCAAAGAAGTTGTATATATGAAAAAGAGAGCTGTCTTATTAACAAATACTTGTCAGTACAGCAGCACAGTTCATCACAATTATTTGCATCTATGTGGCAGTTTTAGTTTATTGTGGTTTTGTTGCAGAACAGCAGATTATCTAAATAAATTAATTAATTTGAGGGGGGGATTAAAACAGCACTTCCAAGGAGAGATCCAAGAGGAATGCTTTCAAAGTTTTCAGGAGCAGTTAAACTACCCTCCCCCTCTGCTTTTTTTTTTCCCTTAAGAAGTGGTTCTTTTTGTTCCAGTCATCAAGACTCATTTTGAAAGACTTATTTTTCTGGTTTTGGCAAAATAGTTGATCAGCGCGACTGGCAAGGAACTGCTGTGGAGCAACAAAGAATTTCTGTGTAGCTAAAAACTCTGTTCGAGGCCATCTTGGAGCCGTTTGTGAACTAGAGTAGAAACTCTGTGTAAGAAAGGCCATTCAAGTTAAGTTGCACGTTTTCCTCCCCAAAATTAGCATACCAGAATGCTTCATTGCAGTGTTTAGAATACTTTGTACAAGAACTAACAGTAAGTTGAAGATTGCTAACTGAGGATCTGTAATGATGCCAACTGACTTTTTTTTTTTTTAATGAAAGCTTTGTATACATAACAGGATGAGTCATCACTGGAGAGTTCTGAGAGTGTTTGGCATCCCAAAGAATCCTTTTGTGTGTCTCTGCTGCACAAAATGAGTATTTTTGTCATGAAACTCTGCCTTAAGAAGTACTGCAATAACTGTAAGCTTTAGGGGGAGGTTTTCTAATGTGGCTTAAACCTTCACTTTCTATTACTGTTTTAAAAATATTTTCGTATTCTTAGATCTTCCTGAATAATAGGATGGAAAATTCTAAGTACTTTGTTGGCTGTTATTTTTTTAAGATGTAGCTTCAGACATACTTCTATTATAAATTTGTTTTTAAAAGTGGATAATAGGAGCTTTACTGTTTTCCTTAGCTTTAATGCAAGTATTAGAAGTCTGGTTGTGGGAGAATACTGTTAACTCATTTTGCTTTATTCCAACAGGGTAAACTGTAAACTGTAGTAAACTGATAGTAGCTGCTTATATAAGTCACATTTACTTTAAGTACATTTTCTTTTGATACATTTGATTGGCCTTGGTAGTTTTTGTTATGTCTCTTTGAAACTAATATCTTAGAAAGTTAGAGTGTTTTTCTTCTGTGTGTTAAGAACATCAGTAGTTGCTGTACTCACTCAGAGCAGCTCCTTGATAAAAAGAAAGAAACCTTTTTTACTGAAGTGTTGGTGAGTACTGTGTCAGACACCATTGTATTTGGCCCATGATTTTCCTGATGATGTGAAACCTGGTTTGTGTGATCTTCAAGTGTATACAAGGCAGCAGAGGTGGAATTTTGCTGCTGGTGCAAAAGGGTAGCAAATTAATTTTTATCTGAGATACTTTGGAATGGATGACATTTTTCAGAGATTTTTTTTCCCCTGCCATTCATTCTTTAGCAGTATGTTTTCTAAGATGTGCTGTCATTAATTTTAAAAATCAAATCCGTTGATGGATTCTTTCATAGTTTGTTGTGGTGATGGTATATTTATTAGCGAGTAAGTTTAGCAGTTTTAATTTTTATGATTTCCTTTGAGTGAACCCGAACATAAAATTTATTGCCAAGGAAACTTCAAAGAAAGAACACAATTCTTCCTCAGAAGAAGAATTCATGAAGAAGTCATCAGAATTTGTAGGGTTTCATCCAAAAAAAAAAAAAAGCTTTCATAATAGTTTAGAATTATATATAGGCTTGTCATCCAAATGCTCTGAATGATTCTGATAACAGAATGCATAAAAACCAAAGGGCTTTCAGACAGTCCTTGATGAACTACACAGGTTAATTACTCAGCCCTGCATCTGCAGGTGTGATGGTTTTGAGTCAGGCTCTCAGACTTGTATTTTTATTTTAATCTGCACATCCGAGGCTAAGCATTTAAACAGGCTGGCCTTTGACTTGGAAGAGAAAGAACAGAAATGTACTTGGCTAATAAAGTTTATGTTTGGAGATATTTTGTATTAAGCTTAGCATGAGTTCAGTGGCATTGCTAAGAGATTCTATTTAGTGGTAGAACACTTTGTGAGTGTTGTTTTGGGGGTTTTCTTAAGCTGAAGTTCTTATGCTGTGCACTACCAATGTAGTGTTCTGCAATAAATTAAATGTTGGGGTGTGCTAATGTGGGATGTGTCTAATGAGACTCAAGCCCACGTTTGTTTTTATTTTCCAATGGAAGCTAAACCTCAACTTTTGTTTTCATTTTTGGAAGAAAGAAGCCCTCAACATATCTGCAGATTGGGATGTAGAATTGGCTGTAAGAAAATAAGGTGTTGGGGTGTGTCTGTATATTGAGAAGGTAACATTTTTGGTGTTACTGTTAACTTGTTTTCCTGGCATCCTCTCAGAACTTTTTTATTGGGAGGACCTCTACTTCAAAATACTGTACTTCTTCCAACAGCTGTTTAGATGAAGGAAGTTTCCCTTAGGGACCCTGAACCAACCATGTTACCTTTACTGTAGGATCCAGATGCAAAGAAGAAAACAAGTATTTGTCCCTTTATCAGATGGCTTTATGTGCTTGTTCTGGAGCTTGTAGCCAGAATGGGGCCTGGAATTTCTGCAAGTCTTATATGTTCCCCCAAGTCTTTAGAATTAAAGTATCATAGAACATCCTTATCCAGTATGCTGGATGCTACTGTAGCTTTAAGTTTGTAGTAAAAAGGCATTTCTGGTGCAGTCTGTCACTGAAACAGAACAAAGATACGTGGGGAAGAGAAGGTGGTGAGGGTTACTGAAGGTTTCCCACCTCATCCCTTCTGAGGACCTGTTCGCTGGTAATTTACCTCCCCGTGTTTTGTTGGTAGTGGAAACTTTCTAGTTAGCTTTATATTTACAGGGCATTTAAGGCCACGGTTGCAGAGATCTGTTCTGCTGGCAGCAGTGACTTGGGCAGTCGCCTTTTATTGCAGCTGCTCAGCCCTGTTGCTCTGCCAGTGCAGTGCTCAGATGCCTGCGTGGAGATCTGGCTGGGAACTGGCTCCTGACAGTGTAGCCTCAGTTTGGAAAGGGTACGTGTGGCTTACGTATTACTTCAGGTGAATATTTGACTGTCGTCCAAGTCCCGTTAGTTTTGTTTTGACCCATGCTAGGTTTCCTTGTAGAGCTATTTTTTCATATTCTCGTAGTAAAATCCCCATGTTCAGAGAAGCTTTTGCTTTTAAAAGGAATACGTCTTATCAATGGCAGTTGGTTTACAAATAACTTTTAAAATTATTTATTTAGTCTTTACCTTTTTTAGCTTTGCGGTCAATGTTTCCTTTCACTGTGGTATAGTTTTAAATTTATAAACTTGTGCTTTTGTCATTTTATTCTAATTTAGACAATTCTTGATAATACATCTTGAACAATTTTAATCTTTTAAAGTAATTTGAGGTTTAAAATGGGTCAAATGTGCAGGAAAGAAGACAAGGTTTGGTATAGTATTAACATCTTTATCATGTCAGTAACATATAGTCAGCAATTAAATATCTCCTGTTGTGTCCACATCTGCTATACTTGCCAGTAAATTAAACCTTCCACAAGTCAAGGCATGCCATGTTTAGGCTACACACTCACCACATTTAGTTTTTACAAGGAATACTCAAAATCCCCTAGTACTTTCAGAAGCTGAGATCCAGGAAGTCAGCTTTGTGTTATCTTAGTGAGAATTTTGGGGGGGGGGGAAGGCTAAATATTAAAAAAAAAAGATAAAAAGTAGATTGCTTAACATAACAGCTGTCTAAAGAATTCATGTTGTGATGTCTTAGCACTGAGCTTTTAAAGATGAGAAAATAAGGGTTAATAATTCATACATGTTACTTATGTTACTTGCAGCACAGTTTACAAAATGATAGGGGCAGATATTCTGTAAATGTTTTGTGGAAATTTTTCATGAAAAATCAATACAAATTGAGCTGCAATTCCAGTGTATTTGGAATTGCTTGTATCCAAGAAACAAGGAATGAAACCCATCTGAAAGGTGGGAGCTGCGTGGAAATAGTTAACGGCAGGCTTAGGGATTAAGTGTTGGATTCGGCCTTGCTGTTAATGAGCTGGAAAAAGGTGGGAGCAGCGAGTTAATGGTATTGACAGACAGCATGGAGGTAAATGGATTTGTCAACACAAAGAGAGAGAAAATGGAGAAGAACACAGGTTAGGAATATACAAAACAGAGAAGAAGGAGGTTCCCCCCAACCTGCTCTAAGAGATGAAACAGCCACCATTGATGGAGTCAGTCAGGCCTGATGGGTTTTCCAAACACGGCGCTGATGAGAGTCTTGCAGTAAAATAGTGCTCAAAGGGCACAGCAGATAAATGAATGGGCTTTTTAAATCGTATTTTAAGTACTTCAAATACATGGTGAAGATGGGTACATTACTGTTTATTTTGCAGTTAGACTGTGTTGAGATAAGAACAGGCATGGCCACGGCACAGTGCTGCTTTGAGACAGCAGTTAATGTTCACACCTGAGTTTAAACGGATGCATCATGGGGGAAAAAGTGTTGCTGATAAAATGTAGTAGTTCAGAATGAAACATATTTAAAACTAGCAACGTTCTATTTTTATGTTAAAAATATGAAACCTGTTTTATCTTGTAGATGGTGGTAGAAAGGTCATGGTAGGCAGAAATTTTTTTCTCTTTTCTAGGAACTTTGAAAACAAAGTTATGCTCAGAAGAGAGAGGGCAATTTTATAAAATAGCGTTTTCTAGTGATAATATCTGTAGTCCACAGTGGATGAAAACATGTAATAGCTATTACCATCCTAAATAAATAAATAAAATTATCCACTCTTGAACCATCCCAAATGTAACCTCAGCTGCTCTGCAGACACAAACATTGAGACTAGACTAGCAGCATTTACCAGCTGTGTGTAAGAGCTACACTGCACGTAAAGGGATTTCACATTTTATTATGTGGGAGGGATGATGTCAGTTTGGTTGATTATGCCCCTTTCAAGCTGCTGTGATAATTACCTGCTTGTTACCAGAAGTGTCGAACGCATTTTCAGTTCTTGTTTGCTTTTGCTGTCATGCCCTAATTGCTACATAATTTTGTCCCTGCCAATTACTACCTTGGAGTTGAATTTTACAGTGAAAAAGTTGTAAGAAGCAATAAAGTAATTGTTTTTTAGATCTTGTAATTTCAATGGAATATTTTATTATGCTGCAAAGTATATTGCAATACATGCTGCTCACTTCTGTGAGACAGTGAAATCCCATGGTTCCCACTGAAATGACAACAGTGTGGAAGGCATGACTTGTGGGCAGATAAGGATAGTTTTTGTTTTGGAAATGTATATTTGCTGGGTTCTTTAGAGACAGGAACTCGTAGGTTTGCTGGGCTTTTTTTTTCTTCTTTCCCTTCCTTTTCATCCTTTTATCCACTTTGTGAGTTTTACAAGTCGCCTTTGATGTAGGTATTAGGTCATCTGATGTGGTCCTTTATCCATCGTTTTCTATGAAGATGCAATGTAAATGGATTTCTTTAAAGGTGCTGGGCTTAACAGTGTTTTATACTCTGATTAAAACTATTTGTTTGAATTATTCAGTGGAATAAAGCCTGCAGTAATTGGTTTAAGGACTGGCTGACCAAGCACTTTGTTGTCTTCGAGAGCTGTCATCTCTTTGCTTTGGGTTTTTTGGGTGGTCCTCCAGCAGTGAAGTCTGGTATTAGTCAATATTAATAACAATTACTGCTGTTGAAATCTGTATATGGAACGACATGGATGAGCGCAGGGAAGAGGCAGAAGAGCAGTTAAACAAAATGCTCTTCAGAATAAGGAGAGAGAGGGGATGATGTTGCCATGTAGTCGTTTAGGGGTGGGGCTGCAGTCCAGAAAGGAGCATTTCTGGCAAGAGATTTGAAATGTGGGATGTTTGTGGCTGTGCACTGAAGCTCTGTTTATCATAGAGATTGTGAGATTTGCTGCTGCCATGTCAATGTGATTCAGGTATCCACAGCTGAAAGACTGAAATACTGGCAAAAAGTCATGAAACAGACCAGAGATTGTAGAAAGCTTGGAGAAAACCTCTTTGGGGAGGAAGGTAGAGGTGCTCAGTCTGTTTGGTTATGGGGGTGGGGGACTTGAACCCTAAAAACAAGTAGTAGTTAGAGAACAGTGAATGATCTCTCCGGCATAGAAAATACTGAGTTCTTAAGGGATCTCTCATGTAAGAGGAAGAGGGACAAGAACCAGCGGTTGAAAGCTGAAACCAGAGAAGTTCACATAGGAAATGAGCGCGAATTCATAAGGAGGAACAAATGACAAAGGGAATGGCAAAGTGAGTGGCTTTCTGAAAGACAGGCTTCAATCAATTACAGTTACTGAGTGATAGTTATGGATATTGGGCTCGCATGGATAATGATTCTGGCATTGTGTCCAGTGAATCCGTGAGCAGTCGGACTTCTGTTTTGATAGCACTCCCTGTAGCAGCTTTTCCAGGGACAGTGTAATGAATGTTGGACACCTTTGTGGTGGAAGATTCTTTTCAAATGTAATCTTTAATACACTGATTGCAAAAGACAAATGGTTCCTAAGGTTCCGAGGACAAGGCATATCTCAATTGTAGTTCTTTTTGTTAGCACAGAGGCTTTCGGGTACTTCAAGGAGAAATTTCAGTGTGCAAAAATACTGCAAAAAAAAATTATGCAGAAGTAATACTCTTAAGAAAAAATAATTATTTTAATACTGCAATTTGCGTAGCTGTGAGCTAGGAACTGCTCTGTCCTTTTGTGACACCAAGGCAATACTTGGGTAAATATGAGTAGCTTTAGGGCCATTAAGTTACTTGTATGTGCTTCCCTGTCTGTGTCATCTTCACAAGTGGTTGCCAGTATAGCTCTTTCAGAGCTGCTCTGCCAGCTTTTTATACCTGAAAGTACTTCTGAAGTGTTTGATTAAGGTAATTTTTAAGGCTCTGTGGTGTGGTCTGGTGAGTAGAACTGAATTTCCATGCTGTAAATGTTAATTAGAAGCATATGTGTATATGTAAAAAGCAAGCTGAAATAAAAGTATAAATATCTAAGAAGCTGTCATTCCAGAAGGTCTGTGCTCAGAAAAGATTAGGTAAATATATGAATAGTCCCATTATAAATCAGCTGCAGTATCATTTCTGATTATCTTCGTAACTTTTTTTCTGGTGGTTTTTAGAAAATAAAGTTAGGAAGCAAAGGGATTCAGATTATAATTTCCAAATCCTTTTAGACAGCATTACTTGCACTGTCTCTAAAAGAAGCTCCACTTGCTTTATTCCCTCTCCTCCTTCTCCAGTAACCCTTTCCTATCATTGCTTTTCCCCCTGGCTGCTTCCAGCGCAGACGTTCGTGAACCTCTAATGAATGAAGCAAACTGATGTGGATGAAAACTCTTTCTTTTGCTGGGTATAAATTCAATCAGTGTTAATTCAACTTGGTCTTAGTATAATTTCTAAGTCTTCAGGTCAGCCTGTTTGAATCTTGAACATTTTTGTGTTTTTGGCCACAGTGAACACAAATTTTGAGACTTGCTTTCCTATTACAATAAAATAAAACATTTTAATGTTTAAACTGAGGATATTTGTGGAACTGGAGAGAAGCTGCAGAACTTGGGGACCCTCTGCAAGTTGCAGGGCAGTAAATGGAGTAAGCTTGCGGCCTTGTGTCCTTGGATGGTGGTCTCAAAGGAACTCGACCTGGAGGTATCAGTTGGTCCTCTTGGATAACTTCCACTGTAGTAGTTGCTGTAGCAGGGTTCGCTGGGGACGTGCCCCTCTCATGTGACACAGAGACAATTTTGTTTATAACTCTGACCTGTATCGTATGACGTAGGCTGAGCAGTAGATCACTCTCGTGCTGGCAGTTCTGACACAGCCTGATCCCCTGTCAGGCTGGAGAGGGTGGGAGTGTGAAGGTGATGATCAGGTAGAAGAACTCCTCTAGTATCAAGTGCTGGGAAACCCATCTTTTTATTACCTTCACTTTTTTTAAGGTTTTCTTTAAGAGCATATTAAAGAAATGAGGAACTAAGACTTGAAAAAAAAAATTAACCACCCCCCCCAATAATTAAAAAAAAATAGCATTAATTCATATATTTAATATTAAAGGGCTGAAGTCTGTCTTGGATTAAAAGTACACAAAGCAGCTTGGTATAGTTGGTAGTGGTCTCAAATAAAAAGAGGTAAAATTTTGAGAACAACGATGAACAGCAACGATCATTGTCCCAAATAATAATGGTAATTTAACAGTCCTTTGAACAGAAGTTTGAAAGTTCTCTATTATAATTACTTGGAGCTATTTGTAAGCTATCTGTAATTGTCAGACGGCAAATTTAGTCTCCAAGTTAGAAGAATCTTCTTCAGGGATGGAAAAAAGGTGTAGGCACATTTTTGTTAGCAGAATTTCTAACAAAAACCTCATTTCTACCTCATCAATGCCCCTAGAGATTGATATGTCTGTTTGTATAGAAGCTTTTAGACATGTTTGAAGAGCCGTATATTACTTGTGCCTGTGCTATGGAATGTGGCTTATTATGCTACTTGTATTGTTGTTTATATTTCACAGTAGTATTTCCAGACTTTTATTTACTCTGGTATAAAAATAGTTTCTATGATCTGGCTTTTAGGATTTACATCTAGTTTGAAAACAATTTTGTTAAAAGAAAAACAATTCATGTGAATTATAAATTTACACTGACACCCATCTGATTCCATTGCCTATTTCCTTCTTAGATCTATTTTTATTCTTCTGAGGTTTTCCAAGCCTTCTGACTAAGTTTTAATGGATTTTTAATTAGTGAGCAGATCTTGTGTTTTTTCCCTTTGGCTTTCCTAAGTTTAGCAGTTTTATTGAAAGAGAAATATTTCATAATACTTGTTGACATTATCTGAAATAAAAACGCATTTTTTTATAAGGAGCACTAAGGGTGCTAACAGATGGAAAAGATACGTGGTGATATGACATTCATTTCTGTTGTGTTTTTTTCCTTGTCTAAATCCATTTTAGATGGGTAATGACAAACTGTAGTTGACATGAAAGAACTACTTTTCTTACATGCCATCAATTAATTTGAGTATTATAAAGAAAATTCTATCTAATGTATTCTAGGCCAGCATCTTGTATAAAAGTAGGTTATTTATATCTCTTTGGGTACCGCCCTTCCTTTCATGTCCTGATCCTTCTAGTTGAAGCTTAAATGCATGTTTAAGATTAAAGCTTAAATACACTGATATTGTTGCCCATAGGTTCTTTTTTGCCTTTTGTAAACATAAGTTCAGGTGAAACTGGTGCATGGATGCCTTTCTCAGGAACTGCTGTAGCACACACCTGAGGGAGAGACAGGTGTGGGGTTTTTTTTGTGGTATTAGTGGCATCAGAAACATTTCAAAAACATAAGAACAAATGGAGTTACTTTCCATGTAATCCACAGGAAGACTTGTGTTTGCTATGAAGTCTGAAGACATTAGTAAAACTGATTGAGACAAAAGATTCTGAGCTTCATTTGATGAGAAAGCTTGAGATGTTCTGAGCTGACTGATGGATGTTGATAGATGTAAGATCTGGAAACCTCTCAAAATGATGTAATGTGAGTGGGGTTAGTTTATCTAAAATATAGTAGTTGAATATTTGCATAGTTTTTTTAGTGTTCTAGCTGAAGAAATGATGAATAAAGGCAGTGGTTAGAGCTCTCTACCATCAGTGTATGCAGACTCTACTTGCTGTGTATAAAACCGCTTCTCTTGAGTAAAAACTTTAGTATTGAGGTTATTGGATTGTTTGTATACCTACACTGTGTGTGGCTGGGTGACAGAGAGCACAGCTTTCACCTGGCACCTAACTATATATCCTGTGAGGATATTTAGCTTAAGGAGACAAATGCACTTTGTAAGAATCACGATGTTCCTGTGATAAGACTCTGTCAGACTACAAAGTTCCAAAAGGAAATCTTTGAAAATGGCTTCTAATTAATGGTGCTAAAATTACAAAAATCTGTTCACGGAGACCAAAACTTCTACCAAGTTCCAAGTACTTGGCAGCTGTTTCTCATGTGTGATGACTCAGATCCGCTGAATTTTATGTACAGGATCTTGAAATCACCAGACATGAGAATTACAGCCCTTACCATTGTGTTACCACCTTTATTCAGAAGAGAGTAGCAGGCAAACCCTGCAGCATGTGAAAGAACAAGGAGCTGGATAATTCTTAAAAAAGACTTGAGCTTGGTACTGATGTGGGTAAAGAATTCTGGGCACCATGGCTGTTCACAGGATTGGAGGAGTTAGAACTTGGCATAGCCCGTCGTCATGGAGAAACAAATCCTGTGTTTGGATCGAAGTGGATGCTTATGCTTCCCGTCAGGAAAATGCGGTGTTGGGTGCAGTCGCATATTTTTAATGCAATTTTGTTTACTTACAGGACAGAGGAGTGTGGACAAGTGCAGTATTGAATGGTGCAGGTTGAATTTGTCACACGTGAAAGTCTTGCATAGGTTAGAAATTTGTGCTCTTGACAATGCCAGTGGTCTCTCAGCTGTTCACGTTGCCATTTCACTCTCTTTGCCTGTCAAAAGAGAAGATGTGAAAGCAGTCAGCGGACTTGCTAAACATTATTTAGCAACTTTACCAAAGAGCTTCACACTAACTGTTGTCTGGAGGAGTTATGAAAACAGAGTCATTACCAAGTCTGAAGCCAGGTAGATAAACATAACTTGATGGGATTGGAAACTTGCAGGTGCCTCTTCTTGGTAGGTCTTGGTGCTCCCAAAAATTTGTCTAATTTGGTTCTAAAAAAGGTTTTAAAAAATATTGCAAGTGCTGCAATTCTGGTATGTTGTTGGGCATTGTGGTGTTAGTGAACATGACCAAGTGCATTGGTAACAAATACAGAAAGGATGTAGTATGTGCGAAACTGCAGATACATAATGTGTTGTAATTGCATCTGAAGTTTTTCTGCAGTTTTTTCTGAAATGTGTATAATTGTTCAGGTCTACATGTAAAATGTTTTATGTTACAGAGGTAAAACTATAGATGGGGCTACGTATCAGTGGGAATGTGGTTCTTGAGAAAGAAGAACCTGTAGCAGTTTCTGATGCTGTGCGTTGCTGGGTTAATGTGACAGATAGTTGACTGAAAGCACTTTTCATTTACAGAATTTATAGATGTCTAAGCAGTCACTTTGAAAAGTAAAAAAGAAAGCTGAAAGATCTGAAAGCCTTTTATATGATTTCTCACTCTGTTATTGGAACTGTCTCCAAATCTGAAGTCCATACGTGCAGATCAGGCAGCCTGGCTTCGTACTTTGAACATCCAACTCAGGTTTTCTCATGTAATGGTATCATAGAAAGGTGTGCAGAAGTCCCTTGCAGTCTAGTAGTCTTGCTGTCGATGTCTCAGGCCATAACTGGCTGTAGCAGAGCTATAACTTCATGGGTATTTCATGGGCTCATGTGAAAAGTGTAGTATTTTTTGTACCTGCAACAGTTAATGAACTGTTAATCAGTGATACTGAATCTTCCTGGTTTGATCTTTGGCTGGTGAGACCCTCTGTCTCTCTTGGTAACCCACTGAGGATGTTCCCAAATGGGTAACAAGTTGGGAAGACTTCATGGTCTTCTTATTGTTACAAAGGCTCTGTTTCAGCTATGATAGCCTTCATCTGCTGTGTCTCTTAAAAGAGGAGTTCCAGACTCAAACTGAACAACTGTAAATAACATCAGGGTTGAACAGAGAAAATACTGAATTTGGTGGCTTTGTCCAGACCAGCTTCATCACTCAACAGAGTGCAGCTTCAGGCTTCTGGATCTGGCAGCCTTCTGCAAAATTGAGTTGAGATTAAGATTTTTCAACAGTGAAATGACACACCTGTTGCAGTAATTACAGTTCTTTGACTTGGGTTGCCAGTCCTGACGAGTGCCTACAGGCAGCACATCCTATTTGCCTTTTCTCAGTCTCCCTTGGAAATTAATTTTGCCACCAATATGGGCTTGAGAACCTCCATAGTACAGGTAACTCTGCTAGGACAACTGAAGTCAAAAATACAGAGAAACCAAACTTCACATTTACTTAAAAGTACTAATTCATTTGGCTTTTAAATTGTTAGAACTCCGCAATGCAGATTCATTTTGATACTTCACTCCCAACCTCTCAGGCCAGCCTTGTTTCCTCAAGAGCTCTGCATTTACCGGTGGATTTCCTTTGCATTTGCTTACTTTATGTCAACAGTGACTGTACTCTAGAATGAAAGTACAGATGCATCTCTGACGTTTGGTACAAATAATATTTAAAAGGATTCTATTTGCATTTCTTTGGGCAGTGTAGGAAATCTGACAAATCTCCCTGTCACAGGGGAGTACTGGAAAAGTTTAGCTGAGAATCATCCAGTGGAGGTAGGTTCTTTTTCTGCTTTTTTCTCAGACATCCCTGATCTCAAAGGCTATAATATTTTTTCAGGTGTTTATTGCTCTCAGTGGTAACTGTATAAAATATAGATGTGAAAAAGTTTCAGCTCTGAAGATGTTTCAGTCTGTGTGAAGGAATAACGTTGAGTGACTGAATATTATCTTTTAGATCGTTACTGGTTAGAGGAGGTGTAAGATGGGAAGTTGAAATGTTTTGATTTTGAATGTAAGCTGGGTCACTTCTCTTTGATGTAGTATTTTATGAAAAAATTACTATGCCTTATAAATTAGAAGTAGTAAGAAACACACTTGTCTTTGATTGTACCAAGAGACTAATAGGCAAGATCGAGTGTATTTTTGAGATGTTTTACTAATGAAACTGAAGGTTGTGCAAGTTCTATGAGATGTTAATTAAAGTCTGGATTAGCAGATGTTAAACAAGAAAGTTTTCACTTCTCTCTATTGGTAAACGGTCAACTCTATGTCATCTTTCACTTGTCGTGTCTCTGTTGCACGTCTTTCCCATGCATGAGGATCCCTCAGTCTTTAGTCTACACATATATAATACAAGAGGGTAAATAGGAGGAAACTACATGTGGCATTCTTTTTTTTAACCATGTTCAAAAGAAAACACTGTGGAGAGTAAGGGGAAATGTAGAAAACATTTTCACCTGTTCCTGATTACTCAGTTGAAAAATGCTGTGAAGAATCTTTTAAATCAGAATTCAATTTGAAGCTGGAGTCAATATGATAGTGAGTTTCCTATTTTAGGCTTGTTAATGTTTAGGGCTATTGCAATTAATTCTAGTTAGTTGGCATCTTCCTTGCTTCCAGAGCTGTGCTTTTCATTTTATCCAGACTTGGATGTAGAATTTTCTCAACTCTTAAAAGTAATAAAAGAATAAAGTAGTGTTCAGAGAGGGGAAAAACTCCCTTTTCCTCATAGGTATTTCCATGAATTGATTCTTGCTTGCTGTGGTTCTCTTTGCTTGGGGCTACCAGCTGAACCTCGGGTATTTTAGCCTCTACTTAAGCACAGTTAAACTTTTACAGCTGTATTTAGGACTCTATGGTTCAGTAGTAGTGTAGTTGGGAGCATGTGGCTTTTGCACACCTGTTAAAAAGATTCTTGAAAAGAGGGTAACAGCTTTCACTTGTGAAAGTGCCTGTGAACATTAATTTGTGACTAGCCGTGCTGATGGCAGCACTAATTGAACCTTTTTATAAATCATTCCTGTGCCATCTTCCAGCGTAAGGCTGTGGACAGATGTTCATTTAACAAGACATCTGTGCTGGTTTAGGACGTTACTGTATCCCAGATGTTACACTGCTTTTTAAGGTTATTGGCCCTGTTTTATATATGTAGTACCATCAGTTTGCTCCATGGTTTGTAAAGTATTGGAAGGAAGGTGGTTTCTTTTCTGAATGATGTAGAGGTTTCAGCATTTTTGAAAAAGGGGGAAACTCTTGAGTGGCTCATGTGCACTTGTTTTCATAAGCCTGGAACAAAATCCTCTGGGTGAGTAAGGTAGTTTTTGATAGACGGTCTTGAACAAGCTGTCACCTGATTTTGTTGGTAGCAACTTAGGGAGGACTTGTAGAAGCTGGTGTCTGGCAGTAACGTCTGGGTAATCATAAACTAGGCCTGGCAGTGACAGGCATCTGAGGATAGTAGCTTTGTCAGTTATTTCATGTGGTTCCAGGAAATGTTGGCCCATGGCCTTATTCCTGATCACTTTGTGGAAAGAATGAATAAGATCCAAGATGTACTTTTGACCTACATTGTGCTCGTCCAGTTATGGCGCTATTGCTATGACCTTTAAAAAAACAACAAAACAAAACACCAAAAAAACCCCAATCATGCAGAAAATATAAGAAAAGAAACAGTATCTCATTACTGTCAGGTGAATAAGAAACTTTTCCATTTTCTCCCAGCATTAAACAACCGTGCTGCTCTCCATGCATTCAGCTGAAGCAGCTCAGGTGCCTTGTCGTCTCCCAGTGTTATCCAAGTCTTCAGGGCTTTGAGACAGCCTCAGCAGGGCTTTCCCCCTGTGTAGAGGGAGTACCTAATGCTGTGCTGAGCCCTGTGAAAGGTTTTTCTGAGGTTTTTTCCCCCCTCAGGGCTAAATTTAATTAGTTGCTTTTCCAGAGAAGAATTATGAGATTTTTGTTTACTATGGTATATTTAAAGATGGAGATTAATGAAAGGCATTAGCTAAAAAAGCTAATTGATAAAAAATTTAGGAGTAGGTCACAAAGGATTTTGATAAATGACTCTGTTTTATGGAAGTAGGAGTAAAATTATCGTAGACAGTAATTATATTCAACTGAAGTCCTATATTAATGAAAAAGTGTAGTTTTGTCTTTGTTGTTGACTTCATTCCATAAAATGCTGAATGTGCTTTAAGCACTTCAAGAAGTTACATTTCTCTCAGTGGATCTGTTCTTTTGAGCAGAAATAGACGTGCTCTTGTTTTTTTCCTTCTAAATTGAACTCTGTTGTAGGAAAAAGGCAGGCGAGGAAGCCATGGCAGGGACCTTGGCAGCACTTCAGCCTGCGTACCAAGCTCCCTGCCTGCCCACTGACTAATATTTATTGTTTTCTGATGGAGTCTGTATTGGTCAGGCTCTGTACATTTTGTTCTGGGTCTGTTGTGAGCTGTAGGGGACGTGGCTCATCTGTGTTCAATACTTGTGCTGTCCCAAGCTGCTGGGAGTTCTGCGGTGTTACGTGGAAGGGTGACGCAGTTACTCCTCCTAGTAAGAAAGTTTGGAGTTGGGCTTCAAGATCTAGAGCAGAACTGAAGTTGTAATTTTCAATACAGCAGTTACGGTTCAGGACTGCCTGGCTTCATGTTGGTGAAGGGGAATAGTCACGGGCTGTTTTTCTGTAATTGCTTTAAGGCAGCAAAAACTGGCCCCAAACACCATCTTTCCCCTATTGCCTTCTCACATCCTCCTTCAGAAGGATGAACTTGAGAAGAAACCAAGTTCAAGGTGAAGAACAGAGCACAGGCAGCCTTCCCCACTGTATTTAAGGGCCAGTGGAAATAAATATAGAGAAAAAAAAATTAACAGGGTTTGTCAGTGGAAAAATGTAGTGTTATACAAACCAGCCAAAAGCTTTATGTATAAAAGTATTAAATAAAATGTGTAAACTTAATGCAAATAACACGAAACAATCCATTCTTATTACAGATGCTGATTGCAGCGATTAGGTATGCTATATGGCCTTCTCAAATGGCATTTGCTGTGGAAACATTAAATTATAGTTGTCAGTACAGTGTATATTTCACTGTTTTGTGACTTGAATTATTTTTTTCTCTAAGCCAAACATGAATTTGTAGGCTGTAAAATCTCTTCTGCTGATTGGGAAATGAATGTAACCAGCAAAAATAAGTTAGTGATATAATCTACCATGTTTTCCACTGCTTCTTCAGTTTTATTTAAAACCAGCACAACATTAAGAAGGCTTTTTTGCCTTATTTGGGGGAGGGGAATGGCAAGAAAACACCAGACGTGGTTATGTCTTCTGCTGAAAGAAGCAATTATGTTTAATTAATTGAAACCTCTGCTTTTCCTTGGTGTTAAATAGGTCACTAAAATACAATAGAGAGTTCAAGCATTGAATGCTGCTCTTGTTTAACAAAATGTTTAAAAAGGTTTTGTGAGGTACTTTGGTGTTTAATACGTGAACTGTAGTTTAATAGAAAAATCTAAACTCGTCTGTAAATTATTAAATAAACATAAACATTCATCATCTTCCACTGTCCAGCAGATTTTGCCTCCAGAGTTGTGTTTGGGAATACTGAAAAGGAGTACGTGTGAAGAAGCAGAATTATCATTTATGTTTGTGATGATTTTACAGTAATCCTTGTTTAGTACGGACTTGTAACTTTGCATTGCAGACAGATAGTTGGTAGAAGAATAATTGGGATAGGATTTAGAAATAATCCCTGTTCTTAGCTGATTGTGTTCTGTAAAGCTTTTGAGCATTCCTGCACCAAAGGAAGTGATTTCACTCACCTGCATTCCTATACTTTCACTGGGTGCTGGATAATGTGCTGGGATGTTGTGACGAACTGCAAGAAATTTAATACTTAAATGCTTTGGTTTCTTTACCTGCTGCTTCGTTCCTCTTAAGTGTTAGAAGAGCGTTAACCTTCTTTGCTGTATCTCAGTCTTGCTGGAAGAGCCTGTTCTCTCCAGTGGCTATGATACTCTGTTTGCTCTACTCCCTACTCTTCGTTACGGATGGGAATCCATCTGTGTGACCATCTCAGATGCTGCTGCCGGAAATGTTTCTGTCCTTCCCACATCCAAAGCACGCGTCCCCATTCTGGCCAGCTCGCTGGTCGCTGCTCTCCTGGATGGGCTGATACGGTGGCTGAAGGGAGGAGTGCAAAACAATTTCCTCTGGTCACTGTACAGTTCAATCTGGTTTAAATTTTTGTGAAACATCGATTTTAAGAGACTACACTGGGAGCTTGTAAAGTGGCAAATAAGTGAAGGGAATGCTTCTGTCTCTCGTAAGAAGGCTGTTACTTATTTTGTGTGTTTTGGGTGTGCTGTCGCTGCTTATGGATAAGCAGGCAAGGGGAAGGACAACCTTGTAATCCCTGGGGTTCCTACTGTGCTCACGTTTTTCAGCATTGTCCTGAACAAGTTTTATAGGGAAGCCAAGAACAGTCCTCCTGTCCTTAATCTCTTCTTGCTTCTTTCTTCCCCCCAGCTCCTTTGTAAGTTGAGTGGGAGGTTTTCAGACTTTGGTTCGAGCCTCATTTTAATACTTACTTTCCTGCTTTGCAGAGACAGAAATGGCCCCAGGTCAATTTGAAGGGGTTGTCTTGCTAGGTAGTCCAAGGTAGTCAATCCTTTTTTAGCAGAAGAGCAGCTAATAGAGATTTCAGAGATGGTTCCAGTTCTGCCCAGTTCTTTGATCTAAGAGAACCAAAGGCATGGCATGATAGCGTTTCTTTTGTATCTGATTTAGCAGATCCAGTCCTGCGGAAGTAGTTTGGATAGACCTAAGTGCTACAACAGACTGTGCAAAAAAAGGAAATGCTGGTTTTGGAATGATTTAATCCCTTCAAAAACCCCCAAACCTTTTCTCCCCAGTGCAGAACTAAACCCAAACCTTTCAGAATCCTCCGTGAAAGAGGAACTGGAGGGGTTTTGTCTGGGGGGGCAGGCGGGGTGCCCATGTGCTGGCCTGCGTGGCATCCCGATTCAAGGCATGTTGGTTGGGTGAATGGTTGCCTGGGAGCTCTGGGATGTTGGAACTGCTGAGATGCCCCAAACCGCTCAAAATTTGTGTACTTGGAATCAGGAGCTCCCAGGGTCTCCCAGGCTTTCCGTCAGCGCGCCAGGCAGGTTGCCAAGTAGCCTGAAAATTTGGGAGGCGAGTTGCCAAGCTCTTGGCTCCCTTTCAAATGGGCTGCTGAACAGCTGGGAATCTGGATGCCTGGGCTT
This sequence comes from Eulacestoma nigropectus, assembly GCA_013397775.1. Classification (NCBI taxonomy): domain Eukaryota; kingdom Metazoa; phylum Chordata; class Aves; order Passeriformes; genus Eulacestoma; species Eulacestoma nigropectus. Next base: position 48,466 of record VZTE01000574.1, read on the forward strand.
CTCAACAGCCCACCATGATAGTTGCTGAAGAGCCAGGCAGGGAAAAAAGGCTGGAATTTGTGGCATAAACCTATCTGCTTTCCATCAGACCTTGGTTGAAATTGAAACAAATCTGCCAGGTATTTTAGTTTTGACAGGCTGTCCTCACGTGATGACTTTTTTAATGTGATGACATCTAGTCATCTCTCATAACATTTTACTTTATGTGTCAAAATATTGTTTCACTGAAAATAATGTGTGTTTCAATTTCATTGCTTTAACATCATTATTATTCTATGGAAATTTCTTCCGAGGGTTCTCTGCATAGATCAGTCTCTATTTTATAGTTTATTTTTTTATGCCCAGATTTTGGATAGTATTCTCTCTTATTGCTCTGTAGTTATGTGTTACATGGAGCAGACAGGATGCTTGTATCAAAATCTGGCTGAGTTAGTCTGTTGTTCGATCAGTAAAAGTTCATTATTGTATTTTTCTTGCAAGAAGAATCAGAGAAACTTAAGGGGCCAACTGCTGATTCAAGTGTACCTTGCTGGGGACATAACGCAGAACCGGAAAAAAGGAGAGAAAGCTTCCAGTTTGTACAAGACTGAAATCATGGGTTAGCTTGAATGTTACATAATTAAGTGCTGACATTCATCCTTCAAAATGAAGTGATTTAAATCCTAATTTTACAGATGCTTTTAGTCTAAACAGAGTTCTTCCTTCTTATGTTTGCAGGCCTCGGAGTAGAGGAAAAACTGCAGTGGAGGATGAAGACAGTATGGATGGTTTGGAGGCAGCAGAAACAGAAAACACTGTGGAAACAGGTACTGAGAATATAGCACTGATGCTCTCTGGATATTGCTTCTCTCTCAGAAATGCGTTCAGTTATGCAGGACTTTGGTAGAAAAGAAATAGTTCTTTAATTTTGTAGTATGAGATGTGCATTTGGGCAGATTTACAAGGGAAAAAACCCTATATTTAAACCTATATTGATTTAAAGCTATTGAAAGTATTGTTTTTAAATAGTCTAATGGGAATGTCTTTGTAGTGTGGATATGTAGAGGTTCTTTTCTGACTTTTGCAAGGCTGTATCCAACAAAAATAAAAGCTCTGAAGTGGCAGCTGCTGTTTTTGGAATACCTGCCAAAATACACTACTACTTATTGACCTATATCTTCAGCTAACTACAGCAGATTATATACCAAAGGGATAACCAGGATAACCAAACGCTAATGCTTCCTGCTGCTGCTTAGGAAACAGGATAAATCTCTGTTCTTGCTTTGGTAAATATTTGTTGTGGTGGTACCCAAATGCTTCGGTTACCAGAGGGAGCTCATTGTTCTGGACCGAGTACTGTTGAAACAGTTTGTGATTTCTGTTCTGGCAGTTCAGGAGCCTAAAGAGACAGACAGATGAGCCAACACACGAGATAAAGGCCGTGGTAAAGAACTGTCATCTCCTTGCCAGGCACGTGTCTGTAGCCGTTTGCCTGTTTTTAACCAGGGACTGAGTGTAGAATGATGAAACCCACCAGGAAGGATGATGCCGTGGCCACTTGACAGAAGTTTGTTGGTTTGACAGAAATAAGCCTTGAAAATGCATTGAGACATAAGGGTTTATAAATTTACTTAGGTGGCCCTGTATGTGTAATGAGAGAAGTGGAAGGAAGCACAGAGACACAAACAGCAGAAGCTGGTGGTCAGGGCAGAAATGGCTTGGAAGTGCCAGCTGAGTTAAGGGAGTTGTCCAATTCCTCTCAAAGCTGCTGAGTGGAGGGGGTAAAGTGGGGAAATCATTAAAGATGAAGACAAGGATCTGTGCTTAGTGTAGATTGATAGGGAGAATAAGTAGAGGACCTGAAAAGAGCCATTTTTGCAGCAGCATTTTTCATGGGCTATGCAGGAGTGTGGCTGCTGTGGTGAAAGCCACAGAGGCGGAGGCTGAAATCCTCCTTAGGATGGGCTTTGTGTGTGCTGGTTGCTTGCTTCCTACCTGCTAGATGTGTAATGATGCTGAGAAGGCTTCGTGCTTGTGACTCGAGGCTTTGGGGAGTGTCAGAAGTGTTTAGTCACAACTTGTGTTGACTTTAAGTGTTAATGGCATGTGGAGGGAGTCTAGATTGAAGCTTAATACAAGAATGTTTCATTGTTTTATTCTGTCCATTGTTTTTCTGCCCCTGCTAATAAACTGCTGGTGGTAGTGAACTTGAGTTATCTTTTGCAGTTTCTACTTAATTACTAATTAGTTAATTACTAGTTAATAAACTTGGAAGTGAAAAAGTTGGAGCAGGTATTTATGTGTAGAAAAACAGAATAGGGGAAAGGAAGACTAGTTTTAATTCTGTTATTATTATTATTACTCTTCCTATCCTACATGGTAGATGCAGTCTTATGGAAATCAGCAAAGGGGACAGAAAGAGTGATTATAAGTGATAGGTTTTATAAATTTAAAATATATTTCAATAAAAGAAAAAATAAAAACAACAACCCAAAAAGAAATTCAAACTTAACTGGTACACTACTGTGTAGGGAATTCAGTGATAGCTGTATTTTTTTTCCTTTTGTCATTATTAACAAAGTTCCTCAACAGAGATCTAAGAGCAGTTTCTGCTCCAGAAGAGAGAGGGACACAGATAATGATTTTTAAGGCTCCGAGAATGCATATAGATAAGTCTCTCCATTGTCTTTTATTACAATAATCCTGAGTGTCACAGGGGGCTGATAGCCATTGCTAAAGGTGTGGGCAGTAGGAGCACTGTGCTGGAAATCGCAATGGACCAAGACTCCACTGGGTCTGCTGCTGGAAGTGAGGCACCATCACTTCAGTGCTGAGCCCAGGATGGATTTGCAGACTGTACTCTTCACTGAAAAGATGCCTAGTAAAAATACATAGGTCTGAAATCCCATTTTTTGCAGGGGAACCAAAATAGACTTGAAAGAGCATTATCATGTTGAGCAGTTTGATAGAGACAGAATCACAGTTACGTTATTTTGAAAGTTGGGCACCATGTGACTTGCTAGAGGTTTAATCATATTATCTGAAAAGGCTTCTGCCTCAAATGTACTGTAAGCACTTACCTGTGTTGTTCTGAAGTGTGGAAGAAGGAAAAATCCCGGTTTGTTGCTCTGTTTAAAACTGTGTTAATTAAATTGAAGGGTATTTGTGTACTAGTTCATTAATTTCTGCTTTGACTAAGAAGGTTTTTGTTTTCTTTTCTTGCAAATAGTGGTCTTCTCAACCATTTTCTGCAGTAGTTGGCAAACCAAAACACAATATAGTAATATTACAAAACTTGGAAAGAAATGTCTAAAGATCTTGACATGTGATTTGTGACATATTTTGAGTCTGTGTTCCTAGCTCCTTTTGCATTGTTTGATTCATATGTTGAGAATAATCAGGAATTCTTTTACTGTGTGAGTTTGGGTTTTTGAGATTGTTTCTGTTTTGTTTTATTTATGGAGTCCTGCATTACTGGTGCCCTTTTGTGAATTAATTAAGTTTCATAAAATGAGAGAAGTCCATGTTAATAATGTTGTGTTCAGTATAATGAGCTCTGTTTTTAGGGAAGAGAGCAGTGCAGGAGGAATAAGAACCCCGCTCACAGGGAGCGAAAAAAGATATCCCCCATATAATCCCACCTAAAATAAATGTTTGGTAGCTGTCACATCTTTTATGGGGAGGAAAAGCAAGGGGTGTGCAAGTACCAAACATTATTTCCATTTGTAATGTTGACACAAATGTTAGTTTAAAAAAAAAAGGCAAAAATTCTTCCCAAAGGGGCTCTTTTGCAATGCTGAGGCACAGTCATTTTAATTGCAGTTCGGGAAACAAGTTACTGCCCTTCCCAAAATTCTGTAATCTCACATGTGAAACGAGGCAGAGTTGGAAGCAGAGCAGGGTAAGCCGTGTGCTGCTCTGATCAGTTCAGTATGGCTGCTTCTCCCTGCCAACTGCAGCGATTCCTGAGCCCTGTCCCTTTCCTGCCAAGTACTAAGTTCACTTTGGTATAGATGAATTCTTAAGGACGGAAAGAGAGGAGGAGGGACTTGGAATTGGAGAAAGGAAATTCTGGAATTTGGAAAAAACTATGTGTTTGGAGCTAAGTAAACTTTTTCCTAAAAAAAGGGTGTTGTCAACTGCTTCTACTGAATTGATAGATTTTCAGCTTCTTGTAAACCTCAGGACAGACTCTCTTCGTTTGCCCACCAGCCCTGTCTCTCTTGCTGATCCTTTGGCTCATCGCTTAATGTCTGTTCTGCTTTTCAGCTTTGTATTGGTCTTTCCAGCTGTCTGCTCCTTCATTTTTCTTCGCTGTGGTTCCCCCAGTGATGTTGCGCTGGTATTTCTCTCTCCAGCTGATGTTGTGGTTACCCGTTCTTTCCATCATTTTGGCACCACAGCATCATAGCATGGTTAAGGATGGCTGGGACCTCTGGGGATCATCTGCTCCACACTGCTGCACAGGCAGGGTCACCTAGAGCTGGCTGTCCAGGACCATGTCCAGACAGCTTTTATCTCCCAAGGGTTGAGGCTCCACAACCTGCGTGGACAACCTGTGCCAGTGCTCAGGCACCCTCACAGTAAAACAGGGTTTCCTGATATTCAGAGGGAGCCTCCTGTGTTCTTGTTTGTGCCTGTTCCCTCTGGCCCTGTCAACACCTTCCAGCTGTCAACACCTTCCACCTTTCTGGTTATCAGTAAAATAGTGTTTGCTGCAGAATGATGTGTTCCCCTCTGGATCCTCTTGCACTGCTCCTCTCCACAAGAGCAATTTTCTTCTGATAAGTGAGTTTCTAATGGCCAAAAAATACAAACCAGAAAATTCTGGAAAGCACGTGGCTTTGTGCACAGGGATGTATGCAGATATAAAACTGCTAATCCAATGAAAGAAATAATACACCAAATAGCTCCTGATAGGCTTTCTGTAGGTTTGGTAGCCCTTTTGCTACTAATGAAGACTTGGCTTCTTCTTCTTTTCCCCATCTTCTGTTAGTTTCAGCAAGTTTCTGTACTTGATATTTTCTTGGCTCTGCATTTAAGTTGAAACTGAATTCTGTGTTAATTATCTGATTATTCTTTTTTTTTTTTTTT
>VZTE01000574.1:53570-77069 GCA_013397775.1 Eulacestoma nigropectus
TTTTGGAGAACACTTGTGAAATATCCCATCTCATCCTAGAGTCTGTAATTCTGGGAGAAATGGAATAAAATAAGTTTATTTGAACTGCTGAGTCTCTTGGGAAATTAATAGTAAATCCATCAGGTATTCTGTTTACTATCTATACCATGTCAACCAGCTCTTAGAGCAGTACTTTCTACCGGACCCTCAACTCCCCATGGTGTTCAGAGGCTGCAGAATTGATGTCAGATAAAAGAGCCTGGATTATTTTATCACCCAATAGCTCCTTATCTGCATTATTGTTGTTAGTAATATTTTTATCAGACCCAGTGACGTTGCTTGGCCAGTTGATTTCTTGTTGGACTTCACATTAACTTCCTGAAGATAAAGCTTCCTCTGACCAGCCTCATTTGTCTCTGGGCAAAGCACTGAAGAACCAGAAACAAACACTTCTCAGTGGAGGAAAGTTATTAATGAAGAAGTTTCCAGGGAATTTTGGACTAATTCAGAATCTCATCAGCTTTGAAGCAGCCTGAAAAGCATTTTTATAGAGAAAAAATTTTCTGCAATATCCTGCTCATTAAAGGAAATATAGACATCCTTTGCAGTTATATGAATCATACAGAGTGGAGCCTCTCACTGAGGCAAAGTAAAGCACACCTCAGAGCAAGTCCTGGTGTGGGTGAACCGATGGCAAAAGCTCTTGGCAGTGTGTTAATACCAAAGTAGTTTTAAAATCCAGGCAGATACTTTGGCCACTTACCACCCATCCCTTCTAAAATTAATGAATAGAAGAATTAACACCACTGAGGGCTTGCTTTTAGATTAAACTTGGCCATATGTATTTGTGGCAAATATGTGCTTAGAAATGCACTTAAAATTTTTTTAAGGCAATTAATATTCTATGTACTCATTAGAAAAGGAGTAATTTCTTCTTTCTTATACTGCTGACTCCTACCTGCTCAGCCACTGGAAAAATCAGCAGAACCTGAAGCATGTTGTTGTAATTATTATAAGCATCTTATTATTTTTGCTTTATATTCCGGTAATTTGTTTGTAATGAGGAAAGCAAACACAAGAGGAAGTTATTTGGTATTTGCATTTAAACCATTACAGGCTTACTCAATAATACCATTTATCATCATGCACACTTAAAATGGGCCTTTTAGAAAAATCTGATTTTTTTGCCTTCTGACCGATACCTCTGTCTCAGGTGTTTTGAGAGCCAGTGGAATCTGTTACTTCCAAATGAATTTTACCTTCACTGAGTTTTTCATTCTGGAGGTTATTTCTGAAATGCAACTTTTTTTTTTTTTTTGCTTATTTATTTAATGGTGCTTTTGCAGTTTTGGTGTCAAACTATGCTTTGTTAAACATAATCCAACAGGTTTTGGAAGTTTTCAAAGACCAAGAATGTTCCACTTTTCTATTACCTTGATGCTTAACTCTGCTGCTGTGTCATTAGTGACGTGATGGAAGAATCTGCGTGGCCATTACCAGTCAAATAAATTTAAATAGTAGCATATGCTTTGTGTGCTAAATGCTCTTCTCCTCACTGAAAAAAGGGCTACTCTGTGTATGTTTCAGTTCATAGAATCACAGAATGGTTTGGGTTGGAAGGGGCCTTAAAAATAATCTTGTTACAACCCTTCTGCCATGAGCAGGAACCACTTGCTAATTCTGTGGACGTGTCTTAATTTTTGTTATAGTAATGCTATGTTGAGGCTGACTCTTCAGTTTGGTAAAAGAAATAGTAGAAAAATGCTGCTGATGAATTAAAATCACAGTATAAACCAGGCTAGTGTTGGAGTCCCACAAACACCTACCCTGGTAGCCCTTTTCTAGGTCAGGTTCGAGGGAAAGTAGTGGGTAAAATTAACTTATTTAGGATAATAAAAGAGGTACCCATTTGCAGGGCATTGAAGATTGACCACAGAAAATTAAATTACTCTTAATTCAGTAGTAGTTCATGTAAAAGAACATGCAGGGCAGAATTACCATCCTGCTTTTATATAAACAAAAATCACTCTCAAACAGCTTTTGCTACCTGAGCAAGTGGTGCTTCAGTTCTTCTGAGAATTGCAGAAGCTTTCATAAGTCAAAGAGAGAAACAGATTCTAGGAATTACTGGCAAAGGGATAAGCGAAATGAAGTGTCAGCAAGGGTTTTTTTTCCTTTTTACTGTTGCTTTATAAATCCTTGGCATGTTAAATGCCACGTGCAGTTCTGCTTTCCCTTCTCCAAAAGGATGAGCTGTAATTGGGAAAGTACAGGAAAGGCCAACAAATATGACAAGAAGTAAGTAATAGCTTCTTTGTGGGGATCAGTTAAGGTAAAATCTGGAGTGATTTCACTGAGGAGGAATGTAATAGGATCCAAAAAATGATGAGTAGTATGGGGAAAATGAACAGGGCACGGTGATTCATTTTGTTGTGCAACACAAAAATTAGGGGACATCAGGTCGTGTTCAGAGAGTACAAGGGCAGGTGCATTTGCGCTCAGCATCTACTGCAATTACAGAATTCATTGTTACTGGATGCTTTGGGCATGAACAACTTGACATGAGTTTCAAGAAGACCTCAACAAAGTAATGGAGAAATAATCGAATGAGTGCTGTTGAATACCACTCCTAGCTTAGGAAGTTCCTCTGTCACGGAGGTTCCATGTTACGGGCATCCATAATATGATGTCACGTTTTTAGGATGACCAAAATTACAGTTTAAATTGTCCTACATTGAGAATCTTGTTTTTATTTTATAACTAATACAAAATTTGCACAGTTATTTTCTGTATGAAATGTATTTAACAGTTAAGAGCTCATTTGAATGAAAAGCATCAAAATAAACAGTGGAATGTACAAAACAAGAATAACTGCAGGTTTTCTTCTCGTCTCCATCTAACACCTGTTGCAGTAGTAAATCAGAGAATTACAGAATGGTTGGGGTTGGAAGGGACATTAAAGATCATCCAGTTCCAACCCCCTGCCATGGACAGGGACACGTTCCCCTAGACCACGTTTCTCAGAGCCCCATCCAACCCAGTACTGAGCACTTCAAGGGATAGGGCATCCACAGCTTCTCTGGGCAACCTGTGCCAGGGTCTCACCACCCTCCCAGGGAAGAATTTTTTTCTAATAGTTAATCTAAATCTACCCTCTTTCAGATTATTGTAAAAGATTTCTGCACCTGAGAGATCTCTGCGCGTGACTTCCTCAGACTCTGGCAGGAGAGGTGATATTTCTATCAAATTGTGTCCAGAGTGGTAACAGAACGATGAACTCTGAGTAGTGGAAACTTGTTTTGTTCCTAAATTTAGACAATGAGTGAAACTGGACAGTGTTGTGGTTTCTCCCAGCTGTTGGCTGAGTACCATGCAGGTGCTCCCTCAGTCCCTGCCCTGGTAGGATAGGGAGGAGAACTGGAAAAAGGCAAAACCCCTTGGCTGAGATGAGAACAGTGGTGAGCCCCTGGCACAAGTTTTCCAGAGAAGCTGTGGCTGTCCCATCCCCAGAAGTGTTCAAGGCTGCGTTGGATGGGGCTCTGAGCAACCTGGTCTAGGGGAATATGTCCCTGCCCTTGGCAGGACGTTTGGAAGTGGATGATCTTTACGGTCCCTTTCAACCCAAACCATTCTGTGATACACTGGGCATGGTGTTCTGTGGTGTGGAGTATCCGTCTGGCCAGTTGGGGTCAGCTGTCCTGGCCATGCTGCCTCTCAGCTCCTTGTGCACCTATTTGCTGGCAGAGCGTGGGAAACGGAAGAGTCCTTGCTTTAGAGTAAGCACTGCTTAGCGAAAACTGAAACATCCATGTGTTACCAACATTAATCTCACCCTAAATCCAAAACACAGCACTGTACTCAGTACTAAAAAGAAAATTACTGTGCTAGCCAAAACCAGGACGGGTAGGCATTTTAAATTCATAGTTTGCATTCCCTTGTTAAGGTTTTTTTTTCATATTGTTGCTGTACTGACCTGGTTTTTATCTGTCTAAGCTACTGGAGCATTTTGGTGTTGTTTGTAGTTCTGCAAACCCTCTTGAGGCCGTGTAAAGTGCCTGGTCCCATTGGCTGTTTGCTGACACAGCACTGCCCGTTCCTTGTGCAAAAATAACTGTTGTGTCTGCCTTTAAAACTTGTTACTCCCTCTTGCAGAACATCTTGGTAAGCAACAGTTGAGACCCCTGGGATGTCCCTACTGTGTTTGGTGATCTTGGTATTTTCCAGCCTGCAATACTTTCTGTTCTTAGTGAAAGTTTTGGAAGCTCATGACATGAGCTTCATTGTCTCCTAAATCAGTAGGTCTCACAATAAAGTGGTTAAAGAGTCAACCTGCTGCATCTAAACAGCAGTAGAATATTAATTTTATGTTTATGACAGCTCTTCAGGTTGTTTTGTTTTTTTTTTTTCAGTGTCACTTTATAATGAATCTTATAAGATTTTAAAGATTTTTTTTCTGGTAGAACTCTTGCAGTATTTTTAGGTTTTGACTTGACAGGTAGTTTCTGAGCATTTAAAAGAAAACCTTTTGGATTTGCTGGTGTCTTTTCTTTGCCTGATTGCCACAGCAGAGCCCACACATACATCTCCTCATTTTGCTTTATGTTTACCCAAGTAGCTTGCAGAATAGGGCCTTGTAATTGGTAGAAAACAGAAAAGGATTGTTTGTAACGAAAGACCATTTTAGATCTTAAGTCAATGTTGCTTCATTACGTCCCCAAAGAAAGCTGTGATTGTGTGATAAAATCCCCCATCCCCAGTCTACTTTCCACCAGCAGGGATGGCTGTGATGGTCTGCAAGGGAACCCCTGCCACAGGGGAGGCGTAAAAAACACAGACTCCCCCGTGAGTCTGCATGTCCCATGTGTGTCTCACATGGGGAGAGGTTTCCAAGGGGTCTGAAGATAGAGCAGGAAAACAGGAAATTATCAGCACAATTATTACTCAGAATGTAGTAAATCTCTACATAAGATGTATAAGTAAGGAGACCAGCTACTGTTAGGAAGGTGGGTAGTCCACATAATCAACTGAGAGTGCTGTGTGGTGTTTATTTTCTTTGAATGTTCTCTGCATTCTGCTCTATAAAGGGGAATAAAAATGGTAAGAGAAGAAATTTTCAAACCTCTGTAAAGTGTTTTTTTCCTCATTTAAAAAAAATCCAAACCACAACTTAAATACTTTAAAACCTCAGGATTGTCTTTTCATCACTGTATACGTATTACTGAAGCAAATGTGATGGAAGTGTTAATTAAAAGAGAAATTTAATACACATGCTGTAAATCTTACCGGTCCCAGTGACTTCCATGCATATCTGTCCCTTGTCAGTGTTAGGCAATTTAATTTTTTTCCCTAGTATTTCACATCTCCATCCTTGGAGATGCCCAAAAACCATCTGGGCAGCTGGCTCTGGTGGCCCAGCTTGAGCAGGGGTTTGTACAAGGTGACTCTGGGCTGCCTTCCAGCCTCAACCAGATGTGATTCTGTGAGTTACCGAAGTTGTAAAGCATGTAGAAGTCTCAAAACTTTTGATGGCCCATATGGACAGGAACTTTAGTCCTTGTACTTTTGGGGGATTTCTTTTTAAGAAAAGAAGGCTTTTGTGTCCTTACCAGCCAGGTGAGAAGAACTATGAATATAATTGTCTTGAAATAATATTTTTTTTTTAAGCGCACTGTTCCCTAGTATGTTCCTAAAGTTTTAGTAAAGGATAGTGATATTAAAAAATAGCCAAGAGACATTGGAGAACTGTACAGTTAGGTTTTTTGAATCTCAGTCTCCCTGCTAACTCACTTTACATAGGCAAGACCTTCATTGTGCCAGAAACAATCATGAAAAGAGGACGCAAAATGAAGCCTTATTTACGAATGTGCAAATGAACTTCACATTTAATTATCATTCATGGATCCTTCATTCCTAGTAGCTTCAAAGTAGAATGCCATAACCAAATCTGATGACGTTCATTAAACATATTGTGCCAGGTGCTTCCAAGAACATCTCTGAGGTGTATCTGAGATGTCCCCCTGCCAGGCCAGTGCTGGGATCCATCTCCTAGGAATTTGACTCATGAAATGCAGTTCTCCTGTTCTTCCTTAATCTTCTGCAGGAAAACTTTCACTAAGTTTTTTTTCACAAGTAACACACACTACTTCCATGGTGTTTAGTGAGCACCGTATTTTCAGTCTTCCAACGGCATATTGAGGGCACAGTTTGCTTTATTGCAGAGACAGCAACTGAGGCGTTGTTTGTCTCATTTAGTATAATTTGGGTCCCTCCTTCTCTAGAGAAGCAAACAGCAGGGGAAAAGCACCATAAGGATGTAAGCTCATATAGTTGTCATGTGTAGTGAAACAATCTGTGTCCTCTCAGGCAGTCCAGAGTTCCTGGGAGTGCCCCTGAACTTTGCCTTCCCAGTGTGCTGGGTGCCCAGTAATGGTAATGAGATGAAAGCTGGCAGAGAGTAAATGGCTTCTATTTGATTGAAAGTTTGAGCAGGCACACAATAAAGCAGGGTTCCTTTTGCACAATTTAACTAGGTTAGAGAAAGTCGCCAAGATGGATCAGAGCAAGGCCAGGGTTTCCGGTGGTCTTCCTGGAGTACTTCAGGCGTGGTTGTCCCGGGCTGTGTTGTGGGTTTTGTTTTGAGTGCTTTGGCGTCTGCCTGTCTTCTAGGTGTTTATGTTTTGCTCTCTTCATTGAGGTTGCATTTAGAAATTTGGGGGTTACTGGCACAAGATTGTCCTTCGGATCCAACGTACTTGGAGACGCACCGCGGACCATTATGAATGGCTCTGCTGGATGCTGCCTGTTTCGGGAATCCTCATCCAGGAAACATCCAGGGATGTTAGTTCAGATGTGCCAAAAACTGAGGGTGTGGGGTTTGGGCTTATTTTGTTTTGTTTTCTTTACAGAGCCATTTACTATTACAAGGGATGTGTTCCCAAGAGGACATTTATTTAGTATCGAATCATTGTCCAGCATGTTTTTTCAGAGTAGGTTGGTGAAAGGGGTTTAACACAAGCCATTTGGGTTTTGGACAGGTAGTTGCTTTTCAGTGTTTCAGATGTCCAAAAAACATTTCAGATGTTACTGAGTAGTTTAACTGAAATAGGAGAAGCAGTTTCAATTCACACCAGCTCAGATAAATAGTTGGAACACCCAGTCATGAACAGTATTTTTTTTTTTTTTTGCCTTAATTTTTTGTTTCTCTTCAGTATGGTTTAGAGGTGTTCACTGAGTGTTTTAAATATTATGCATTGTCTTCCTAAATGAGTTCACTTTAGGTTAAAGAATAATCTTACTTCAATCTCTGTGCATGAAACAAGACAGATTTCCCATTTTCCATGTGCTGTAGCAGGCATATGATTTCAGTATTTCAGACCAAGCTGCGCAGTTTCACGTTCTGAGAATTTTCCTCTCTTTTCTTGGTTTTATTTATAAGATTGAAGCTTGTAGCAGGTTTTTGTGTATGCCCACCCATGCTGCAGATTCTTCTACCCAGTCATTTCTCCACTTGTCATTTATCCTTTGCAATATTTAATTATATTTTGACATGTTGTACATTAATTTTTTAAAAAAATGTGGATGTATCTTCTGCTGAAGTTTTCTGAATAATCTGCTGCTTTACTCTTAACTGGACTACTTTGCAAGAGGTGTATGTACTGGTGTCTGAGTTGACGCCCATGTTCACTGGAAGTTTTAAAGGGGGACTTTCCCCTGATGCTGCTGTGAGACAGATGTAGCAGCCGTGGACACAGGCAGGATGAGGCACGTGTATCTTACAGTGGATATGCCAAAGCAGATCTGATCTGTCAGAGTCCTATGATTTTTATGTTGCTTAGGTTTCAAAATCAAAGTATGGAGGAGTGCAGAAACACCAAATTCTGTTGCTGTACAGCCTTGACCCTTGTTCCTCTGCATTCTGATGCACTTGGAACAACATATTGCCATGTCCTTCTGGTAAATCCCTGACTCACTCGAGCAAAGGGGGGTAGTGATTGGGAAGAGGATTTAAAAGTTGAACAGACAATGGCAACTTCGTGTTTCATTTTTCAGAGCAAAACTGAACTTTCTAGTCAAATATAGCATTGTCAGCTGTAGATGTTTGTATTTTTCTGTCTGACAACTAGGGTAATGCTAAAAAATTTATGTTCCTTCAGTTCAGAATGAAGTTTAAGCTGGCATAAACCATGTCCTTCATTCCGTCACCTCCTCAGCCCTGTGCCAGCATAGTTAGTGTAGCTAGGAATGAATTTGTGCAGAGAATTGAACAAAGTTAAAGGTAACAGGGGAGGAAAAAAGGTTTAGTTTATCCCAGATTAGCATGCTCACTGTGATGTTTGTTCAGGGCTGACACAGCGAGTGCATGTGGGAAGAATGGAAATGTCTGAAACTCCAACCTTGTATGAAAAGTTTGTCACTGAACAGATCTCCCCTCACCCCATTCCTTGTTGCTATTGAACGGCTTTAGTTCTCGGTGGCACTTTGTGCTATGGAAATAATGTAAGCATCCAGTTTCATTTTTTAGCTAGAAGCGGTAACTTCCTACTCTTCTAATTTGGTTGTGTGGCAGAAGGTATTTACATGGGTTAACATGTAATATAAATAAAACGGATGTTTGCAGCACAAGGGAAAGCTTAAAGATGCAGATAAAATATAATTTTTTTTTTTCTGTATTTTTTTACCCAGAAGTCAAGGAGCAGTCTGCAGAAGAGGATGCCCAGACGGAAGTGGAGAGCACCAAGCAGCTAACACCAGTCCTTCAGCACTCCGTGTCCGAGGAGTCCGCGAGCTCCACCGCCTCCGTGGGTGTGGAAGCCAAAACCAGGTGAGTGAGAGAGCGAGCAGGAGGCGGCTTCTGAGTCAGGGGCAGGGCTGGGGCTCGGCTCTGGGGTGCAGAGTGCTCGGGGCACAGGGCTGGGACTCGCTGCCGCTGCTTTGAAGTGCCTGGGACTGGTGCCTGAATTGGCGTACGGGGAGATCAAGGTGAAGAGCTCGTTCCATGAGTGCTGTCCTCAGACTGCTCTGGGAAACCTTGAGTTACAGCATATTAGCTGGGTAAATTAAAAGTATAAGTGATAGGAGATAAAATGTGATTACTGAAGCTCTCCTGCTGTGTAGGAAATGTTGTATTAGTAAATTTATAAAGTTATTTTTGATGTTTCAGCTTGTATGAGTATACTTTCAGGAACAAAGTAAACCAGATCTCTTGTTGTATTTATTGTGTTCTGCCTTATTTTGGAATTTATAACAGAGGAAATAACGTTTGTATTTTTTAACTTTTTATTAATACAAATTAGCCTAAAAGCAATGAAAGTATTAATTATGTTATATGAGGGAAACCAGAACATGCTGTCTGTGATCACTGTTGAAATGGTGTCACAGAATTCTATCAGAGCTTCTCTGGCAAAGCTCTGATAACAGCTTCTTACCCAGTAGCAGGTCTCTCCTGCTGCAGAAGGTGCTGTTACCAGCTACCACACAGTTACAGGTGTAATTATATTTTGACAGACTTGGAGAGAATTGTCGTCATCATTTTTCTTCCTCCTAATCCAACACAGAGCATATTTTCTGTGCACAAAAAATTACTTAGTCTACTTGAGGCATATATAATTTCATGTTTTATATGCTCACAAACTTCTTAGATTCCAAGAGCTGCTTTCCTTCTTACAGAAAAATTCAGTTAAATAGTTCTTGTGTGTATACCCGAGTGAAATACACAGAAATTTCTGTTCTTGATGGAATTTTCCAAGGCTGAGATTAAATTGCACTAAATATATAGAGCAACTCGAACTGAGCAGCTGCTTTGTTTCATTATTTGACTCTGTTTTGGATCATTGGCAAAAAATTTAGTGCTGTTTCATCCGCTCTCTGTTCTTCTCAAGGTTACTTTTTTGCTGTTATCCTGAATATTTGATTACAGCACTTTGCATAGCTATAAACTTGTTTCTTAAAAGCTGGCCAGCAGTCTACTGAAAAAACTTTGGCCTGGTTCTGAGCCAGCCCTTATTTGCCCTCAACTTATTCTTCCTTCCAACTGAAAGTGTTGACTTTGATCAGTCAGGATGGAATGGCCATTACGTGCTCATTGCTTTGGCTGATCAAAGCATTAAAAAGCTGAGTAGTATTAATTTTTAATTAAAATAATAGTGATCAGACTCTGACATTTTGGAAAGAAATGTATCAAGGAGATGTGAAACCGTTAATGGGGAATCTGAGGTTTCTCTGACCCCAGGTAATTTTGATTTCAAACTTAGATGCAGAATGGGAGTTAGTTGCAGAAGTCATTGATGTCCTCATAACAGTGCGGGGGGAAAACCCAGATGGCAGGATTTCTGTGGAAGTGAGTCTTGAAAAAAGCCTCTTCTGATCTGTGACTTTTGATCAATCCTTTTGTGTCATTGTCTCTGAAGTGCTGCCACTGACATTGTGTCATGCAGGGGTTGGAGGGCTGAATTCTGGGGGCTTGACTCCGTTTTCTTAGGAGAAAATGCAGCAGGTGAAATAACAGACACTGCTAGTGGTTGTGTAATGATTGGAGGAAATGTAACAAGATTTAGGATAAAGTGTGACTCCACAGCGCCTTAAAACTGTGACTTGAGGAAGTAGTTTTGAAGCTGATTTCCAAGTAACTCATACTCATCAGCTTCATCTCCTTCTTGGTAAGCTTTTCTGTTTCTAAGTAACTTTCACTTTCTAATAAAATGGAAGTGTTTGTATATTTAAAAATAGCTTTAGGTGTGTGAGTCATAGGAGAGTTATGAGAGTATATTATAACAGACAGAGCAGAAATCACTTAGAAGACAGAAAAGAACCCAAGCCTCCACAAGAAGTAGATAAAGGTGTAGGTGGAGCTACTTTTGCATTGCTTTTTCAGAGTTGAGTATAAGACAATTCTGTGTTTCTGTCTTTGGTAGTGAAGATAAAGGAATTAGAGAAGCACAGGACACAGAGCATATAAAATAAAGTCTTTTCCATGAAAAAGTTAAACAATTTGTTACTGGGAAACTGATTTTAACATAGTAGGACATGTCAAAACTAGGATGGGGATAGCTGAGAGATTAGCCAGAGCTTGGCTTGTTTGGTATTTTTCTCTGGATCTTTCCTGAGACTGCGGCTAAATAAAAACATTCAAGAGAAAGGCGAGAGAGCTGGTAAATTTTGGAACCTTCCTGAGGTGGGGTAGGGGAGACCAGGAGAACCACTGACAGCAAGTGGGATTGGGGCATGGAATTAAATAACAGATTCAGGATTAGTGCTCAGAAAGCAATGTGTTAAAACCCCGTTAAAACAAAGAGAATCTGAGCCATACTTGGGGTATGGAGGCTGAAAGGGGTGAGGCGTGTGCTTGAAAGGAATGAGTGAATTATTGACCACATGTGGGGAGGGGCAACAACATCAAGCAAAGATAAACTCCCAAGCCTGGCAGTGGCAGGAGTAACACTGCCAGCTCCTATATATCATGAGCGTCATGGGTTTTGGAGCCTTTTCCTTTGGTTGTTCCCTTTTTTCTTTTTAAAAGCCTTGTGAGAAGCTTCTGTCAGGCCGGGACTTATGGCTGAGTGGAATCCAACTTCTTCGAAAGGAATCTGCTCCCTTGGTTTGTGCTGCCTGCAGAGAGCAGGGGAAGTGCAGCCCTTGGGGAAGGCAGGGAGCCAGGAGCCGGCTGCGACTTAGAGCAGAGCCCACTTCCACCTTCCTCCTCTGTTTCCCACATTGGCAACCCCAGGCATTAAAAGCTAACGAGAATGGCCTAGAAACACAATTTCATAGAAGAACAAAACACCTTTTGATTCATTTTACTTTCTGTCTGCTCTCGGAGACTGTGAATTGCATTAATTGCACGTTTTCAGTCCTTTTGCCATAATCATGAAGATGGAACATTCATAAATAAGTAGAAGCTGAGGTTTTCACACAGCTCTTTTTGATTTTGGTACTTTGGTCTGCTCAAATATCTGCTTTTGTGAGATTGTTGCTAAAACTAAAAAAAAAAAAAAAAACCAAACAAAACACAAACCAAAACTGGCAAAACCCCTTCTTGCTTTCCTGCTTCACTTGTAATTGGTCAAAGCACGTAATTTTCGTTCAGACCAGTTGCGCCATTCCCCCTTATTTTGTTGCTGCTGGTGCTAAGATGAAACCTGGAGTGTGGAGATGGAGGGCTTGGGTGATTTATTCTATCAGAAAGAAGTGGTTGGTGAACATCTGTAGATTGCATGAACAAAGAAAATAGTGAAAAAGTAATAGTGAAGTTCTTTATCTTTGTTCCTTTTTTTTTTTTAAATAATCTTAAAGCACATTACAAGATTTGTAGCATTCAAAGCAACACTCAGTGGAAAAAGAAATTGTGGAGTGGCAGAGAATAGACAATCTGGACAGAATAACGCTGCAGTGATGGAAGGTAGAGCTAGATCTCCAGGCAGGAGGAAGTTAGATAAAAGATTTAATATTAAAATATGTTTTAAAATTTGTTGAAGTTGTAAAGTCAAGCACATATTTTGAGGAGATACCAGTATTAAGATTAATTTTGAAACTGATTATTTCTTTTCATGAACATGTACTATGATACAGTTTGTAGTTCTATGTGAATTTTTTTCTCCAAGAATTGTTTCTGCAGAGAATGGGCCTTAGGCCCAACACAGGGCATTTGAAGTCATTACAGGGTTTTGCCTTTATATTTCCATCTCTAGATCCCTATAAGCATTTATGGGATCCTCTTCTGAACTCAGTGATTTACATCTGGAAAGAGGACATAGCCTTTCTTTGTGTTCTAAAGTGAAGTACTATTTCAGCATTACAATAATGACCAATCTAACCCAGAGTGAAATTACTGATTTGGCTAGCAGGGCACAACTAAAGACTACGACCACACACTGAAAAATGAGAAAAAAGTTAAATATTTACTGGTTTTCCATCCTGTTTGTTCATGCATTATTAGGGAAATGGTCTCAAGAAGAATTCTGTAGTGGATTGTTGTTAAAGCAACTTTGCCTTGGATTTATAGGGCAGGAAGAGAACTTTAGAAATCATTTAGTTCACCTCCTTTTCCAAGACAGTTATTTACAGCTGTCATTCCTGACACAAGCTTACATAAACTGCTCTTAAATCTTCCAGTAATAAAAACTCTGTATCTTCCCTAAACAGTCCCTTCCAGTCTCTTTGTTTTAACTGTTGGAACCACTTTCCTCACATCTAACCCACACTCTCCTCGTTCTGGGTTTATTGCATTACTACTCGTACCATCTGCCAAGGATAATGGAGGACAGCTTTGTGTAAAGCCTCTCCGTTTATTTCCCCAACATGCTTTACCTCGTAACAGAAATCCCAAATTTGTCCCTACTTCTTTGTAGGTGATGTTTTCTGGAGCTCCAGTCCTTCTTGCTGGTTTGAGTTTTCTCCAGATGGTCCGTGTCTTTCTCGGAGCACAGAAGGCGTGTCACACAAATGGGGCCAAAGAAGGGTTTCACAGGCAGCCAAAATCCTGCCTTTTGCTTAGACTGAACAATTGCCACTGTGGCCATAATGTGTTTAATGCTCTCATTAAACCGAACTTTTGCCTCGTGGGATTTGACACCATAATCAGTGACATTCACGACTGGGCCTTTGAGTTGCACAGACCTTTGCTCCATGATTTAGTCTGTTCTGTAGGAAGGTCCAACCACAGAAACCAGACTTTGAGATGTCTCCTGCCCAGCGTGAGCAGGTGCTCACAGGTGCTCCAAGTTTCTGGAGTCCCACTTTCAGCCTCTGACAGATGTTCTTAGGCAGTTTTTCTGTCTCATCCCCATCCTAAGGCTGTTTGTCTCCGCCTGGGTGTGTCCTGCTGCTTACAAGTGCTGCACTGGTGGGCAGCCAGCTGAGCACTGGCCGGTCAGTCTCATGCCTCGACAGGTTTTCTGTCCTTTGGGAGATGGCAGTCAGACAGACAGAAACATCCCATGGCTGGCAGTCTGTCAGGCCAAGCTGAAGGACTGATGGCAATACTCAGTACAGCATGGGATGCCTGCTTGCTCAGAGATTGCACAGATACAGGATATTCACAGACAGTGGTAAGAGTCAGGGATCTTCTGTTCCAGTGTTGAGTGACTACAGCGTTTTCTATCGTGTCTTCCAAATACCACCTCTTCCATTTGTTCTTTTGCCTCCAGCTTTCTTTGCCAGCCTCTGGGGTTTTTTGATGTTGTGCAGTCCTCATATTCCCATTCTCTTTGCGATATTCTAAACTGCTCATCAGTTTTAATCATTGTTTCAGGGTTCACTTCGTTGAGGTTTACTCTTGTCTCTTTGCGTCATGTGCAGTTTCCTTCCATTTCCAGTGGCTTCTAGACAGGTGTTTGTGACAAGGTATTTCTTCTCACCCCTTTATCCATTTTCTTGTTCATTTTTCTTGTCAGCTGTGGCTGTTTTCTTGCTTCCTTTGGCTGTCTGTGTGATCTGTGTTATTTCCCACAGTCAATAGTCCTGTTTCTCCAGCACCTTCCATTTCCCTCACACTGCAAACCCTGTGTTGTGCCCTGCATTCCTTCCTTGCTTCCATACCACAGCTGATTGAAAGTACAAATGATTTAAATGGTAAAATCTGGACTCACAGCACCCCAGAGCTGTAGTTGCAGAGATGATCCCTGTGAGTGTCTCTGACCTTTGCCAGAAGGCTGTTCATTCACAGGGAATGGATGGTGCATATGGAGTTTGCTTTCACGTAGGGACTGAGAGAGACTGGAGTGTGCTTAGTGAAAAGAGAATTTTTGTGCTTGTAGCTTCAGTGTGTTAAAGCTCTGCTTGAGCACATGGGATCTGCTTGGTGAGGTTAGAAGCATTTAGAGACTTACTTATATAGGGTTACAGAAAGTGTAACTTCAAAAATTAATACAGTAAAACTTAAAATGTTTCACAGAACAACAGAAGGGTTGATCAAAGATCTGAAGTAGATTCCAGTTAAACAATTGAGGACCCTTCAGTCTATAAAAGATGTTGGAGAAGGAAGATAAGCTTCAGAATCACAGGTGGTGTGGGGAAGATGGCTGTATCCTGACTGTTTAGTTTCTTTTAATGCAAGAAACTGAGGGTCATCAAGTGAAATTTTTAAGGGTTAGATGCAAAATAAAAGGAGGTGATTCTTTGTACAGCAGAGAGTTGTCTAGAGTGACACTGAAATCCTGAAATCACTTGCCAAAGGATGTAGTTTGCTGAAACTTTAGGTGTGGTCAAGAGCAGACTGGGCAAGTTCATGAAAAAGAAACTTAAGAACGAGTGTACAGGAATCACAGCTGGCACAGGGAGGCCCTGAACTGAACATACTCGGGGGCATGGATAGTACCATGTCTGCCTCCTCTTTAGTATCCCTGTGCCACTGCTTATCCTGCTTAGATGAAGCCTCCTTGAAAAACTGCCGTTTAAAGCCAGCTTGGCAAATGGTAAATACCATTAGTTTTCAGATAGTAAGACCCTACTTGGTGTTTTTATGAAGTTGCCTCCAAGAGATGCTGGCACCTCTGTGTGAGTTGGGTGTGACTGTGGCTGCCCCATCCCTGGAAGTATTCAGGGCCAGGCTGAGTGGGGCTTTGAGCAGCCTGGTCTAGTGGAAGGTCTCCCTGCCTTAGCAGGAGGGTTGGAACTGGATGATCTTTAAGGTCCCTGCAACCCAAACCGTTCTGTCTATTATGTTTTAATTACCAAAAGAGAGAATTTGGCTTACACAGACCATCCTTTCTGGGCACAGATGCATACTGAAGGTTGAAGCCACAGGACTTTTTATTCTTTGACTTTTATCGCTCAGAGGTTAAGATTCCTCTCAGAATTGCACAAATTGCCGCCTTTCAGATACACTCACAGTTGCATTCTGTGTGGGATTGTTATTTGAGAGTACGAGTCAGCTCAGATGGACATTAAAGAATGATCTAGGGGGCCTTGGAGTAGACCTCTAAATTCACTTTAGTCAACATTACCGTTCTGGTAACTCCTCTTGCATTTAGGGTATGTAATACCCTAATTGAGCTTTAAATATTTGTTTCAATTCAAGCTGACACAATTAATGGTGAATAAGAGCATATTTTCTAAATTTCAAAATGTCAGTAAGATGTATTGCTTTGGTTGTGTTTGGAGGTTGATGTTTTCTTTCTTTCAAATAAGAATAGTATCATTAAGTTGATTATATGGCTGTAGAACTCCAACTGTGCTGTTTGAAGAAATTGCAAAGCAGTTATTGTCTAATGCAGTTTAATTGCTTTGTATAAACTTCTAAAATTCTTCACCTGAAGTTCATATGAACTCTGTCCCGCCTCCTTTTTTAAAAAGAATTGTGCTGCATAAGTTAAGTACTTATTTCAAACTCAAATCTCTATAATAGTATAATAGTGTCAAACCACAATTTCAAGTAGTTCTGTGATTCAGTTACCTATTAGAAGGAGATTGTATATCAAATGCTTAAGTACAGCTTTTAGCTGAGATTTTTGCTTCTTTATCTTTGTGGTATCTCCATTTGCCCTTTCCATCCTTGTCTGTCCTTAGTATCCTTCATTCAGAAGGGTGATTGATTAGGTTGTTAATCCTGTATCAATGTGAAGCTGTTATGTCTCACCTAATGAGGTTTCTTCAGTAGTTTCCTTTCAAGCTTCTTCCTTATTGAGGTCCAGATACTTAGAGAATATTTAGATGATGCTGAAAAGTTTCATCTGAATCTGAGTTTTAGAGTAACTTTACCTCTGTGAATATCTCACGTATATTAAAACTCACACTGATGCGGACCCCAGGTGTTGTTTCAAGTCAGAAATGGTTTTTTTTTTCACTTAAAATGCAGCTTGCAGGTCTTGATTTGAATTTACATAAATGATACAAGGTGGATCTTCACTAAGGAGAAGAACACTTCACTCTTTAAGTAACACAACATAAAATGAGAGCAAGGGCAAAGTATTTTGTGCATTAGCACAACTTGGCAGAGCTAAATAAATAGTAGGTCCCCTGTAGCATTTAATTTAGCCTTTTAGCATATGTTGAAACTACTAACAGGGTTAGGTGGGAGAAGAATTCTCAAGGCCAATTCTCATCAGTCTGCTTCGGTAATCAGTACAAATGATGCACTGAAGTTCTGTTTTGCTCCCATATACTCCATTTCACTGTGTTGAGCTTAATTTTAATTGTGAAAAATAGATGTTAAAAACGTTTTAAATTTCTGTAGCAACTAGTGTGTGAAAAAGAGATCCTGAAGACATTTCCAGATGTTGAGGAAAATTATTGCATAATTCCTTTAAAAACAAACAAACTCACAGTAAAAATCACTGTACCCTTTTCACTTTCTTTTTCAACCCAAAACGTGAATGTACTAGATCTTTATGCATTACAAGTTGGGTTTCTTTCTAACTTCAGTGCAATTGTTTTCATGGCAAAGGGCAGTAGTGATGATCTGCAACTTAGTATTGAATGTTGAGGCGATGGCTGTAGCTAGTGGTTCTTACTGGAACTGCCATGCCTTGCGTTTTCTCAAATATAGTCCGTTGTTTTTTTCTGTTCTAGTGTGATTAATTGGAAAAGGTGAATGCACAGCAAAACTCTTTTGGTAATAGTAGTCACAGTAGGCTGGGAAGGATTTCAGAAAAATTACGAGGTGAGCATCCCTTGAGCTGAATCCAAGAGTTTGAATTTCTTCTTCTCTTGACATCCTCCTCTTTATCTCTGTGTGATGCTTGGATTCCCCTGTGCAGGCTCTTGTGAAAGAAGGGCACCTTTAACACCTCTCTGCAGAACAGGCAGCTGCAGGGTTTCCTTTGGTCTGCTGCCCTCACCACCGAGTACTGAAAGGGTTGGGTAACTTCAAGCATCTCACTGACAGGCTCAGCATAGGCCACTCACTGTCTTACTTGGCATTCAGCTGTATGGGGACCCTGGAAACACGGAAGGAAGTTATTCCTATGAGAATGAGGAAGGAAGATTTATTCCCCCAGCTGTGTACGTGGAGTTGGGGGGGCACGGCAATGTCCCACATCACTGCAGCCTGTGGCGCATTCTAGCCATGTATGAAAAATAGGCAGGAGAGTGAGAATGAGATACTACTGAGGGTCACACAACTTCCCATGGACACATCTGAAGATTTCCAGGAGCAGCACAGTACTCACGTGGGCACAAGTGCACATCCGTGAGATATGGGACACAGCATAAACAAAACATGTTTGCATGAGCCAGTCTGCACAGCTGCTTGTTATCAAGGAACCTTGGATGACACAAGATATGCCAGTGCCATTTCCCAGCTCAGAAGGATCCAGGAGGGGCTTCTGCTTACTCTTAGAAGTACAACTACGGGTGGATGTGATATGCTTAAAGTGTTGGTAATCCTGATGCTAAGGCTTAATTGTGTTTAAAAAAAAAAAGTTTGAGGGACTCTCAGTTTTACCTTAATTCTCTGATTGAATATTTGCAAGCAAACCAGATGTTTCTCCTCCTCTGGTTGTGATTTAATATTGTGCAATTAGTTGCCCAATACTGCATGTGTTGAAATGAAGTTGTTTCAGTGGGAAAGTCTGTTTTAGAATGAGTCCTGATGACTGTCATCAGTCAAGTAGAGGAAATAGTGACTGTTCTCCCTTCCTTCAGGATTAAGTGGCTGCAGGGCATTTTGTTTTCCTTTGTCAGGATGTGGACAGGGGAGGATTATAGCACTTTAGATTCTTGTCAGGGGGTTGAGTAAATTCTGCGTGCGAAAGAGACACTGGCCAGAGAACTTGATGAAATAAGAACCTGTAGAAGAGAATGGCTGTGAAAGAGTGATGAGATCAACATGTTTCTTGTTAGAAAGGGCATCCTTCAAACAAGATCCAAGTCTGGATCTCCTCTCATGGCTTGATAGGAACAGACATTAGCTTCAGACATTACTAGCCTTTCTGTCTCTTACTGCATCCCCAAAACCCAGTGTGTCTGGTTCATTCGGAGCACAGTTTTTCCTCAGTGTTTTGTATTAAAATTTCTGTGCATTCAAATACATGAAATCCTTTGGAATGAAGTGAGGTACAGGAGCACCTCCTGGTAATAAACCACCTCTGGATCTTTAAACCTTTATAAGAAAGTAGCATTTGTCGTAGGAAAATACATAATTTAAGTTGAAGTTACAGATAATGATGAACTTCCATGTTGGATTCGAGCACCTAAGATATATCTTAAATGGAATATTGATGAGCTTCTTTCTCTTTTTTCTTAGTAGCTTATAAAAAGATTTGTGACACATCGTCTCTTGCTTTTTATCCCATTTTGAATTATACTGTTCTTAAAATATGTTAATTATGATAACAGATCTAGGGTTTGATCTTAAGATTTGCCAGTATCTCTATTTCGTTATCTTCAGTATGAGAGCTCTTCTTGCATCACAGATTTAGATCCTCTAATTGCATATTGACATATGGAAAGTAGATTTGTAAGTACTTTCTGCAGTCCTCAGCTGATAGGAAAATATCTCTACCTTCTGGCCATACAGACATAACTTAAAATATTTACTGAGCACTTAAAGCTAAAAGGCTAACATGATGGAACTGGCCACTTTGTACTGCGTGACAAGCCAGCAGCTGTGGCATGTCGGGAGGCAGAGGAACGTGGCTTTCCTGCAGAGGGTCTCTCCAGCATCCCAGCGGAGGCTGGGACTTCACTGCTGCTGAATGTTTGTGGGTATCTGGCTGTGGGATACAGTTGGAGCGCCTCTGCTTACCCTCCCTGGAAAGTGTGAAATATTATTTTCCCCTTTTAATAATCTCTCCCCTCTATCTCAGCCCTGCCCTGGCAGTGCTCTGGGCACGTTCTGCTGCTCCTGTCTTTAACTTCTGCATCCGTGTGCTCACAGCCTTCAGCGAAGGTTCCCCCGGCCCCCTCCCCGTGACGAGCACTTGGTTCAGCTGCGTTCCCCAGCTCTGCTGGAGCAGGAGCAGTAGCACAAACCATATGATTCTTGACAGCTTCACAGCTGTCCGCGCCACACTGCAGAGTAGCTGTGAAACTCACTGCTCCTGTTGTTTCACTCCACTCTGCCTGCAGAAAGCTACTGCTGGAAGTTACGATGCTGGAGCTGCCTTAGAGGCTCCAGAAATAACAGCTTTACTCCTGTATGCCTTTTCAAATAATACTACTTGAAAAGCTAGGGTTTTTTTTTTTCTTAATTGCTCTTTCGTATTTGTCTTTTATAGACCTTAACATTATTGCATATTTGCTATGGCTCCACTTGAAGGAGCTTTGTTTATTTGTTTGTAATTATCCTCAAGTCTTTTAACGAGCAGTGATAGTCTGTCCTAACAGGATGTATGAATAATTATTAATTCCACTGTGGATAGTCTTGTGTTTGTAACTAGTGTGATTTGTATACCATGGTGTTGCCTGTTTAAATCTCTTAAGTCTCCTCTCAAGTCTCTCTAGTCTCAACCAGCATAAATAGCTTTGCTTTCTCTGCTTAGGAACTCTGCCTGTGCGGCCAGATCAGGTTTCACTGGCAGTCCAGTGGTTACAGTCACTGACAGAAATAATAGTGTGTTTGTTGCTCTATCACACTGAAAGCTAGCTTTAAAATAGACATATGTACTGTTCAGTGTAACTGTTCATTTTTCACTGCTCTCATGCAACCTTTATCCGTATCTTCTTATTTTGTTTTTGTATTTTATCCGTATTTTGGTTTTTTTTTGTCTTCGGGTATCGTTTTCTAAAGATTTCTGGAACGTGTCAGACATTTGCCATCAGCTCTGGGGGTTGTGCTGTTTCATGCTGGTTGTGTGTTGAGGCAGATCAGTGAGGGTTGTGCAGCTGAGGCGACGAGATGAGGACGAATGTTTCCTAACAGTACCATAGGAAGGTATAATTTCGGTACCATGGATGGGACTTATTTTATCTGCTCACCAACCTGCATGTTCCCAGTGGTCCCATCTGCCTTAATGAAAGTGCAGTCCTGCCTATCAACCATAAGTAAAAACATTTGGCTTCATTCTGGGCTTCACTTTGAGCTCGTGATATGCTACTCCCTTCCTTAGCATCTGACTGTCCGGTATTACCAGTACTGTATCGGTAGAGCAGGTCAAGTTTCTTTCTTCTTTTTCTTTCTTCCCAGTGTTGCTCTGTGGTGAGAGCAAAAAGAGCCATCCCAGAGTATGATAAACCAAATCTCAGGCGCTTTGCTGGATTCTCAGTGTATTCTGTTCGGATCTGGAACTTTCCTTTTCCACTTCCACTTTTTTCTGTTGCTGTTCTTGTCTCTCCAGGCTTAAAAGCACAGGCAGGCTTTATTTTCTCCCTCAGAATTTAGTAAATATTATACAGCAGTTTAGCCTTAAGGTTTTCTCGTCCTCCCACTTCACTTCCCTCCTCTCACTCACACAGCACAGAGTGTCCCAAATCCAAATCTGCCACCTTGGAGATGCACTGAAATCTATTTAAATGGAATCCAGGCATAACCAAGCCTCGATCCAAGTGCCTGATTCCCTGAGGCATCTTTTTGGGGTCTTTGGGGCATAAATACGAAGAAAACAGAATTGCTCATTTAAGCATAAAAAAAAAAAAAGTGTTAAATGGCCTTCCTTTAATGCAAACTGCATTAGTTGCAGAAGTTCACATTTTAAGTTTGTGGGTATGTTTATTATAGAAATATTTTTCAGTAGCTTCCATATGATGTGACACAAGGAGTGCTGTCAGAGCTGTCATTTCAATCCTGTCGCTATGTTGTGCATGTTAAAACATAATTGCAAATGGTACAGGGTATTGCAGCGGTCACATTCTGTAAATATAAAATTCCTCCAGTAAAACTTTTAGACATCATTTTGTTTTTAAATATTGAAGTAAATGAGGATGTTTGGATTTGTGTATGTCATGCGCTCTGGGATGTGTGATTGTAGCCATTGCTGTGGTTTTCTCATTATTCCATTTTTCTCTCTGTTATTAAACCTTTTGGTGTATAGTATTTACACATAAGCTGTATGTGCTTCCAGAAAGGTGTATTTGTCGTAATGTTCTGTGTGTTCTGTAACCTTCTGATGCCTTTTAGCAAGCATGGGTCTAGACACACAGAATTTTGGAAATTTTAATCATTTCGATATAACATGGAGATCTTCTTGTTTGCTTCGTTTATCAGGCAGTTTTGGGAACAGAAAAAAAGTTATTTTAATGTAACTGTGAATTAGCTGGAAATAGTGTTTCTAAACACCGAATTCTGATACCTGACAGCACGAGGGAGCTTTATTGTCTTGTTATAAAGGGTTAAATTAGCATGAAATTTGCTCTTTGGTGGGGTATCCTGTGCTGGTTTTCCCCCAAATAAAGAGGTAATGATCTTCCCTTTTACAGCGAACAACTCTGCGCCTTTTGTTACTGTGGAGAACGGAGCTCATTAGGACAAGGAGACTTAAAACAATTCGGTCCCACTCCTGGGTATGTTATCCCATGGAAAAACCAGCCTTTAAATAAGAATGAAGCCAGCGACAGCACCGATGGAGCTTGTGAGAGAACTCCAAGGCAAAACTCAGTGCCGCGCAAACAGAGAGGCCAGAAGAAGTAAGTCTTGCTCTACAATAAATATGTAGTATTTTTATTTTGCACAGAGTTCGGGAAGGATCTTTACTGGTTCTGTGCTACAGTAGGCAAATAACTTGTATTTGTGAAAACGTGCTTTATTAATACTAATACATTTTTGTAATGAAAAAGCAATACATACAAAAACCTAACCAAAAACAGAACCCCAGAACAACCAACATGGGAGCGGTATAGCAGTAGCTGTGTCTTCTGCTTTTTATAAATGGGTTTGTTTCATCCCCAACTGAGAATCTTCACTCTGGAAGAACTCAGAAAAGAGACATAGCTACTGTAAAGCACAGCTCTGCCTGAATGCTGAAGTAAAAGTACACATGAAGGGTGGAAGAGGATGGACTTTGGATGGTTCGTGTGTTGTGTAGACTGGACTAATGGGCAGCCGCTGCCCACCTGGTTGGAGCTTCTCCCCTTGCCCTCCCGTGCTGGCTCTTGCCCTGGTGCCAGTGCTGTTGAGGGCACACAGCAGTGGTTCCTGCCCTGCCAGGAGTGTGGTTTGCTGGCAGCTCTCCCAGACAGGGGGGTTTGGTCATGGTCCCCGGGCCTCTCAATAACTGTGAGAGATGGCAGGGGCGTACCTGACCCCGCAGTGGAGTTTGCTCAGTACATGGCATGTCTGGTGAGGGCACTGGGGTGGGACTGATCAGAGCCACGTCTTTATGGGTGCCGGGCTTGTGTGGACTTGGGTTCATTCACGGTTGATGGTGAACATGGGATCACTCAGTGCTGGCTGCGTGACAGAGGGGCTGCAGCCCTAGGGAAACCTGAAGGGAGCCAGTGTTGATGCAGGGCTATGGGCTGGGCCGTGCAGGGTTGAGGCCGGTGAGAAGCTGTGGGTGGTGCGGGGTTGAGGGCAATGAGGGGCTGTGGGTGGTGCGGGGTTGAGGGCAATGAGGGGCCGTGGGTGGTGCGGGGTTGAGGGTGGTGAGGGGCTGTGGGTGGTGCGGGGTTGAGGGCAATGAGGGGCTATGGGTGGTGTGGGGTTGAGGGTGG
>VZTE01000574.1:77757-96842 GCA_013397775.1 Eulacestoma nigropectus
TGGGGTTGAGGGAGGGGTGACGATGCGGGGCTGTGATCCGGGCCCGCAGGAGGTGCGAGCGGCGGTGATTCCGGGCGGTGATGGGCGGTAGAGGGCGGGGTGATGATGCGGAGCCGCGGGCGGTGCGGGGCGCAGGCCGGGCATTGGGGGATTGGCTCCGGGCAGGGGAGCGGAGGAGGGGTGCAGTGAGGGGGGCCCGGCCGGCTCTGCCAGACTCCCTTGTCAGGCGGGTCCGTGGCTGGGCTGCTGCTGGAGAAGCTGCTCAGAGTGTTCCACACTCGCTGAGGTTGCTTGGGTGCACAGTGTACGTTTTTGTCGTCATGTCGATGGTGGAAAAGTGCACATTGTGTAATGCCGATACAGAAAAGTGGCTTTTCTTAAAGCTGATAAAAGTAATGCCCTCACCTCAGGCTGGTATTCTATAGGTATATGAAATACTAATTTTAGAGAAGTTTATGGAAAGTG
Source organism: Eulacestoma nigropectus (assembly GCA_013397775.1). NCBI lineage: Eukaryota > Metazoa > Chordata > Aves > Passeriformes > Eulacestoma > Eulacestoma nigropectus. The sequence goes on from VZTE01000574.1 coordinate 78,223, forward strand.
TTTCTGTGCAGGGTGAGATTACAAAGTAAACTTGAGAATTGCTTTGATCTTGTGAGAAAGTTTTTTATACAGAAAAATGCCTTGTCAGTTGGGATTTAATTTTTCTTAAAGATCCTTTAAGCTTCAGTGTTGTGAGTAGCAGTCTGGTGTTAGAGGAGATTCCACTGTGATGGGGGTGAAGCACAGCACAGGTTACCCAGAGTAGTTGTGGATGCTCCATCCCTAGAAGTGTTCAAGGGCAGGTTGGACGGGGCTTGGAGCAACCTGGGATAGTGGAAGGTGTCCCTGCCCATGGCAGGAAGGTTAGAACTAGGTCCTTTCCAAACTAAGCCGTTCTGTTATTCCAGTGGACATGAATGGTGTTCAGGAACCAGTTTTGTCGAACAGAACGTAATGCTTTGTTAAGGAGGTTCTAAATTATGATAGTGTCAGAATTAATAGGTTTTGGGGTAGATTTTTTTAAAATGAGGCAGGTCATGAACATACCGTGTAATAATGGAAAACTTTTAAGATTTCTTGAGTGATGCAAGAGAGATGTTACTCTTATCCCCATGAACTAAGGGCTTTTTAAATGTATTTGTGAATGTAATTGCTGAAATAAAGCATGGATGGTTTTCAGGAAAGCAGAGTTGTCACAGGTTAAAATTCCAGTGCTTACTGTATCTATTGACAAACGCATACAACTGAGTTATTAATAGCAGAGAGTAATCAAGTTCAAAGAACCTTAATGGAAAAAGCAGCACCACCTTTCCTACCAATTGTTGAGGCATCAGTGATCAAGTCTCTTATCAGTAAGCTTAAATGCACACCCTTAGATGTCCAAGATATTCTTTAGCCTGCAGGAAATAAAGGTGGAGTCATCGCTTCTGTTTTTTTTTTTTAATGGAGTAATCTGAGCTGTATGAATTGTTTTCTGTTGAGATTAGAATTTGGGGAACAAATTAATAAGGTTATAAACTAGTACAATACAGTAGTCCTTATATCACTGCATTTTTTAATCTCCCCCCACCCCTTTTCTCCAGCTCACCCCCACCTTTTTTTTTTTAAAACATCTGATGACATTGTATAAAGATGTTTATTTCCAAACAGATTTTGAAGTCCTGGTCTTTTTTCTGCCTTTCTCCCATAGCTGTAGTATTTTCTATAGGCACCTCACCTTTGAATGCTGTTACCTAATTCTCCATTCCAAGGGTTGGGCAAGTTTTAATATCAAACTTAAAGAAGTGTACGTGTCCTGAAGAACTGGAAGAGAGTACACTTGTTTGCTGAATAACAGCTTTAATTGGAAACTGTTATTGGAAAAAATGTTGGGCTAAAATGTAAGGAAGAAGGACTTTGATTCATGTTGATTTATATTTTATCATATCAGGAAAAATTTTCATCCACTTTTCCTGAGTTTTGGATCACTTGTGAGTATCTGGCTACTTGAACAAAGAGTGTGGTCATTTCTAAGTTTGCTTTTCTGCTTCTTGATACAGATCTCGATCGAGTATAGCATCATGTACAAGTGTAAGCACCCAAACTGCTTCTGACGATCAGGTTGTCAAATTCTGGGATGAACTCAGTTTAGTTGGCTTACCAGATGACATTGATGTTCAAGCCTTATTTGAGCCAACAGGTAAGATTTATTGTTGTCCTCCTTTTTTTTCCCAGTACAGTAGCTACAGTGACGTGAATTAAGTTTTGCAGCTGTTGGTTTTTTGTGCTGTGGTGGTTGTCAAGTCTTTGATGGTGCTTTGGTAGCTTTTGCCCATGTCAGGTTGTGTTTTTGTAGTCCTCTCTCAGCTTTGTGTGGGGAACTGTTTGTAATCTGCTGTTGAACTGGTGTTCAGGTAGTAATACCTTCAGTACCGTGATTCTGTTTTGGGGAGAAAAGGGAAAAGAAATTAGGTACAGTTTAATATAATTCTCAAAAATATTAATCCTATGACATTACCTGATCTCCTGATGGAAATGCAGGATTATTGGAAACAATGGAATAGAAGATTTAAAAGAGCAACATCATTAGAGCAGTAGAGGGATAATGCATGTGCGTGTTTCCAGAATCTGCAGGTTTTCTGTCAGAAAACACTCTGGTTTGTCATCTGCTCTTTCATTTCAATTGAACTTTGCTATTAATTAAGTTAGGAATTACTTTTTCAGAAGGCATCTCTGTCCAAATGCTTTGATGCCAGTAGTCCATTCACATATCTTGCACCAAAATTTGGAAATATATTTATGTAATAATATACAAGTCACTCATTCATGAGTGTGGAAACTGGTTTCAAGGTCTAATTAAAAGGAAAAAATAAAATCCAATGGTTTTGCTTAAATAGTTACACTATAGTGTGTGTAGATGGGTGGGTGCGTTTATCAGTCTACATTTTTGAAGTTGCTGTTATTTGTAAATGACTCTTCCCAAGCCTGTATAGAGATTTTGGGGATTTTTTTTTGTAGCTTGAATTATTAAGTTGGCCAATACCTAATTTCAACAGCTAGTGTAAGCCATCATTTCTATTTCCTGTATAAAGCAGTCAGAGAATTCCTTTGGAAGTGTGCACCATTTGCATTGTTTTTCTGAGAACTGAATTAGAAACTTCTTCTAAGAGTTACCTGTTGAATTCTACAAATTCTGATTTTCTTTGTTAGGTAGATGTGTCTCTGTAGTGTGTTTGTTGTATTAACACCATTTCTCAGTTATTTATATGAGTTTTTGTTCATGCTGTATTTTGGGCTTTTAAACACATTGTGTGGACTTAAAAAGCATCATATGAGCATATTCTACATGAACATGCAGATCTGTATCCACTCCTTGGGAATCATAAATTGAGAGTACAAACATAGGGAAATGTTATCTGCAGTGAAATATAAGGTCAGATGGAACTCTGTGTGTCACACAAGCATTGAATGTAGAATCAAATTCAGAGAATCCTGTGCCACCCCAGTGCTATGATTTCATGATCAGGCACTTGAAAATTATAAACAGATGAAAAAGTGTGTTGTGTATAAAAGAAAATGGCAGTGTTTTTAGCGTCTGATAGTAACTGCAGTACATTCAGTGTATGATAATACGGGTTTTCAGTGTTGCAACAAGACAAACGAGGAGGAGGAGACTCCTCTGTTCTTCCTAGCAAGTATTTACTGCTAGAACTGAGTTCCATGCTTGGAGGAAGTGCTTAACAGAGTTGTCCAACCCTGGCTCTTTCTCTCTCTAAACACACCAGGTCACTGCTGGGCTCATCACCGCTGTGCGGAGTGGTCTGTGGGAGTCTGCCAGACTGAAGAGCAGCTGTCGGTGAACGTGGACAAAGCTGTTGTCTCAGGGAGCACAGAAGTGAGTAAAAACACTTGAATGCTCAAGTCTGTAAGAAAACAGGGTGGGTAGGGTTGAAAAAAAGAGAAACGCAGTAAATACAAAGTGTGACTAAAAATATCCAGGTATGCATCTCTGAGCTCCCATTTATAATAAGGTTTCCTTGGGCAGATCCTCGCGCTAAAAACATCTGTTGCAATTTATTAAAAAGCTTTATGGAGTTGCATGGAATATATCATAAATTAGTTTTGAGGTAACTAGCATGTAGGAAGAACTAGACTGACCAAAACAAATTAGAGGCAAAAGAAAAGTTGAGTTCAATTAGCTAATTCTCTGAGAGGTAGAGGAAATATTTATTGTACCAGTTTATACTCTGAAATTATATGACTCAAATATAGTAAAAAATTTCTCAGTTACTTTTATGCCAGTTTCAAAAAGCAAGTTAGTATAAAAAAGCCAGTGTTTGCCTTGAAACTTATCTTGATACTCTCAATCCACAAATAAATATTTAATCTTTTAAATTGAAATGATAATGTCTTTGAAAAAGTAAGTACCTTTGAAAAGGATGGACTTGTTTTGGTATCATATTCTGGTACCATTTTGAAATATTGGTGATGTATTTCACGTCAGTTTTGCCACATGTAGCCATATTTTTTGGTTATATTTATCAATGCCTAATAGAGTTGTTTAATAATTTTATTATTTTTTGTGTTATATCAGCCATGCTATCAACAAACCTTTGTAATTTTTGCTGGTTTTCCCATGGTCATGCTTAGGCCTTTTTTCACTGGAGTCTTTTTGATTTTCATGCATTATAATAGAACAAAAAAACTTGGCAGAAGATACCAGTGGATGTTCTCCATTGTCTGGACTAAAAAGATGCTTTGCATCACCCTTTCAATACAAGCTGTAGAACACAGCTTTCCTTGTACCTTCTTCTTCTGTTCATATTAAGGAAATGCTTTGTTTTGAATAATTTAATTAATTTCTGTGTTTCTGCTTTCAAAATAAAAGACTATTCAAAATAAATTAATCTGACAGTATTGAGTTCTGGATGAGCTTGGAAATGTTAAAACATTTGTTTGTGTGTGTATGTATAAAAAATGACAGTAAGAATTGAAAGAATATTCAAAATGCAATACTTGTTTTTTTAATCTCACTGCTGAAAAGTTTCTGCCCCTTGTTTTTGGTTTGTAGTCATTTTGTGATCTGCTCATTCCTGTCTGTAGTCTTTTTTTTCTAACAGAAATCCTGGTTGAGCTGTTGAAGTTTGCGTTTCACTGTATTGAATTTCGTCCTGTTTCGTTATTTCAGTTTCATTTATTTCTGTGCAGTACCTTGCTCCTTCCCTGTGCTCAGGGTGATGGTGCCTCACCTTTATGTCATCAGTACCTTTTTAAGTTTTGCATAGATGTTTACTGTGGAATTACTTGCCTATGAATGTTTTGAAGATTGAATGTCTCTGGTGTTGCAGTTTCCGTTTCAGCCCCATCTTTTCATGTGCTGCTCTGAATCTTCCCTACTGATCTTTTCAAATCTTGCAAGTAATGTTTAGCTCTCCCTGTTGCACATGTTTCGTGGCAGTGCAGAGAGAGGAAAGGAGTTTGAATCTAGTGCCATTCTGTGTATTTTCTATTCAGTCTTTGCTGAAGCCGTTGAGAAACTTTATTTGTGTAGTCCAACAGTCAGCCAGCAAAGAATGTCGCTGATTTGGTTATTCTCTTTTATCCTTGTGATATCCCCAGGGAGAGCTGAGTAAAGGCACAAATGTGATTCTAGAAGAATAGCTAGATGAAATTGGACTTCTTCATCCCACTGTCATACCAGGGATTTGTTTGCTTTTTATTTTATTTTATTTTTTTGAAAAATAAGGACCAAACTCTTCTGTAGTTCTCTGTTCCTGACTACAGAGAGGTGTAGTGATTGCTTGAGGAGTTTGTGTCGAAGTGGTTTGGAGCCCAAGTAATCCTCTGTTTGCTTGTGTCAAGGCTGTAATGCTTGGTAATAATTTTTCCACTACTTTTTAACTTGTTTCTAAGATTAAGAAGGCAGAAAAAAGTGTAAGGTCCTGGTTGTCCTGTGTGATAGTGGAAAAGCTCATCTTTGTGTGAGTAATTTTTAAAAAGTTTAGAATAAAAGGTAAATTAATTAATTGAATGTATGTGTTTGTGTTGGCGGCATCTTTTCATTTAGGCTTCTTTCTTATGGGATGTTCCTGTGTTTTAAAAGAAAAGTTCTTTTCCGATATTCTGAAATCTGTTGGCCATGCAAATGCAAGTATGTGCTCAGGGCATACAGAAAAATAGTTTTAAATAAAATCAAGCTGTATGCTGTTTCCTCTGCTTGCCACCAAATTTGCTTTGGGTCTGTTGTTGTTTGCTTGGTAGGGGATTTCTGTCTTCTTGGAAGTCCTTTTGGCATGAGGAACTGGTTTGTGATGTGGTTTGCAGCACTGACATCTCTCCTTAGCTGGGAAAGTACATTTTCTTCTCCTTCTGTTAACGTAAAACTGCATATTTGAAGTGTAACCAACTTTTGATAATGTAGTCCATTGGTTTAGGTCTTTTAATTTTTAAAGAGCATTTCGGGCCTGTTCTTACCTTGAGAGACTCTTTAATTTGTAAGCTACATTTTTGTTTCTCGTTAGTTGGGCTGCCTATTGTTTGCAAATCTGCTTTAACTGGACATGACAGTGTTTCTTATTACTCTGTTTACCAGTTGAGATGTCCATTTGGCTTCACTGAACTTGTGATTGCATTAGTAAAGCTTGTGTGGACATACTTCACTAACCTCTTCCAAAATAAGTATGTTTATCCATTTTGGTTTTCTTCTGGACCCTTGTTTGCTGAAGGTTTAAAACACAGCACTACAGAGATCTCAGTATCTGTGAATCTCACAGAATACCCTGCTCAGCGTGCCTTTCTTCTTCACTTCTTTTGATTGTGAAGGCCTGGCAAAGGCACCTGACCAGCTTGTTTCATGTATTTGTGTCTAGACAGAGGCGGGTTCTTTGTCTTTCTTTCAAAGTCTTGGGTTTGCCATTCTTTACTATTCATGACTGCACAAACCTGCATCTGTGAGGTGTTTGAAAATCCTGTAAATTGTGTTGGTTTGTGACAAGGGACAAAGAAAAGCTGGAATATACAGTCAGGTTTGTGGTGTAGGTGCCTCAGTTCATCTCGCTGCTTGTCTTGCTTATGTCAGCAATGCAGTCATGGATTTTCTCAGAATTGCTTTTTAAGTTTAGGAGGCCATAAGGAAGAACTGGTGATGCTCGTGACAAACCTAGTGCCAGAGCTTTTCTCAGGATGACTCCTACAAATCCACTTAATTATCCTGGTACAGCGTGTAAGGTAAAGAGCTTGAACACCCAGATGTGGCAGTGCTTTCCACCACTGCTTTAATAGCATTTCATGGGGTTTGGGAGTAATTTTGTTTCAAGGTTTGAAACAAAACAACTCTTCAAAATATAAACAGGGGAGAGAAAGGTTCCAGTGATTTGTTTAATCTAAAACTTAACTCAATTTTCTTATCATTTGTAAGTGTTTTGCTCAGTATATAAAGTTCACTATAGTGAAGAAGCTGTCATGTTGTCAGCTTGAGGAAGACAGACTTTTATTGGTGTTTCTACAGATATTTAGTGTAAGATGCAAAAAGGATGTGAATTGGGGACTTAATAAGATGAGCTAAGCAAAAGAATATGATCAAACAGAAATTAGGGGTTTTTTCTGTGGAAAAAATATGATAGATGTGGACAAGTGGAGTTTACAGCTTTTTCTTACATTTTTGATTTCAGCCTTACACTTGTGTAACTCTCCTGCTTTTTGATATTTGGAAATGTGAACTTACTGCCATTATCAAGTAAAATGTAGAGGCCTTTAAGGCTTGCATTTGTGCAGCTTTTGAGAAGACTGGTTTCTGAAATAGGGGTTTCTGAAATATTTTCAGGTATTTTTAAATAATACTTTATAGTTTTGATGTTTGTCTTGCATGTATTGAGTAGGTTGCTGTTTATTTTTCTACAGTCAGCTGAGGAAAAATAAAGTTTGCCAATTGTCTGCCTTACATTGTGTAGCTGTAGCTATTGTGTGTGCTACAGAGTCCCAATAAGGTGGACTGCTTTTTTCTCCCCCATATGTAAATAGCTCAGTTTAGAAAGTGAGTTTAAGGAAGTAGATAATGTGTTTAAACTACTTTTGAACAAACTGGGCACAAGAAAGGAATGCAAGGGTAGCTTTCCCAGCCAGCTTTCTCTTCTGATAAGATGTAGAAAGCAGTTTCCAAGTCTGGGAGAATTTGTCAAGGACACTAAAGTCAAAGAAAACAGTGTTGGTGGAAACCAAGGAGGCTCCTATCTGCTTGAGGACTGAATAGGAGAAACATGATAGTAATGAAAAGTTGTGTTTTAAATTCTTTGCTCAAGACTTGATTCTAGCATGTTGCCTACCAAGACTTGATTCTAGCATGATGCCTACCAAGCTAGATCAAAAAGGAATAAGTTGAGGGGGAAGATGGGGAGCATGTTTATACCTCTTTTAAAACTGTCTATATTTTGAATGTATCTTCATCCCTTAGTCTCAGTGCGCTTCTCATCTTTTTGAAAATTGTCCATGTTTTTAGTGGGGTGTGCATGTTTTATTTGTGCTGCTTCGAGTTGAAAACCAGTTTGTCTAAAATGATTCTTCCTTTTGTTATTCCTTGTATGTAAAAGTGAACATCAACATCCTAATGTACTGTTAACTTCATACACTGTGGAGGATTGTGCCCATTTAACCATAGCAATTTTTCCTTTGGTTTTACTTTTTGTTGAGAAAAACTGTGTGAGAAATGGCTGAGATGACAGAATCCTGAATGTTGGGATGGTGTTGGCTTCATGTATGTCTCAACCAAGCTGAACAGAGCATGGAGTGATGTGTGGTTTTTCTAGATAGAGTGCAGGATTTGCAGGGCTTTGATGCTTTAAAAGGTCCCTTCTTCCTTTTTCATTATTGGAGGAACTACTAATTCTTAAATCCAGAGAAAAATGCATGAAGAGATTGTTATCTATCATAATTTATATTATTTCGAGGCAGAGTCCTCTGCGTTTGCCCAGTTTCCAAGGACGAGCTTTGTAACATGAAACTAAATGAGCAGCTCTGGTATTCAGGAGTTCCTTTCCCAACTCTTGAGTTTTTTATGGTGCTTTTGCACCCACCAGGCACTTGACTTCATTTCCCTTCACTACAGCTTGGGAGGGACTACCTGGCTGCTCTTGGGAGTGGCTTCTGATTTTATCTTACGAGATTTTTTTCCTGTAGTTGCTTTTGTCCTGCAACTGAGGAAGTACTGCAGGAAGTTTTCTTCCAAAATAACATTTCTACTTTTTTTATGGGTTGCTGCCTCTTAGAGAACTCCAGCACAGAAAGTGCTAGAGAAAGAAAGACTAGAGAACTAGTGACATATGTCTCACCAAGAAGACACTTGTATGTGCTTTAGGTCAGTTTGGTAGTTTCATTCAGTTCCTGGCATGTTTTAGACATACTGTAACAGTTCAGCAGTGGGAGACATGGGCTATTTCAGTTTTCCGTGAATTTCCTTCTTGTTATTTGCAGTTTCTCTGGAGATCTGTAGCCATTTCCCTGCTGATGAGGACAAGCATTGTTTTTAAAGTACCTTACTGACTGAGGGTACAACTTTGGTGACAGTTTAACACTGCAGATTATCTTCCGTGATTTACTCTGTTCCAGAATTGTTTGGATTTTGGTCGCCTAAAGCCAGATCCTTGTTGTCTTGGAGAATAATTGTTCTTAGAGCTTGTAAATGACATCAGAAAGCCTATGTCAATTGTTTTATAACTGTGTTTTCCAAGTTCTGCAAAGCAGCTGGGGTATCTTAAAATTAACATAGTTGGCTCTGATTTAAACCTCTAATTCTTCTGGAACACCTTTGGACACCATAAATGATGTCAGTACAGCTTTGGTAAATCTGTTCAGGTTACAGCTGCCATGGGACCTCTTTGTGTGTTCAGATTCTTTGCAGGTCCAGCAGTTTGAGAACAGATATTTGCCTGCTTAGTAAGATCTACAACTTAATTGTCATTAGCATTGTCAGGTGAACAGTGATTAAAGTATTCTCTCATTTGAACCAGAATCACCTTTACCATAACATAGCATTGTTCATTTGAGGTCACAGAATCACAGAATGATTTGAGTTGGAAGGGACATTAAAGATCATCCATTAAAGATCATCCAACTCCCCTGCCATGGGCAGGGACACCTTCCAACAAGGTTGCTCAAAGCTCCATGTAGTGGGAAGGCAAGGGGGAATGGCTTCAAACAGAAGGAGATTAGGTTTAGACTGGATTTAGAGTGGAGGTAATTCTTTACTGTCGGGGTGGTGAGGATTGGAACAGGTTGCCCAGAGAAGCTGTGGCTACCCCATTCCTGGAAGTGTTCAAGGCTGGGTTGGATGGAGCTTTGGGTGACCTGGTCTAGTGGAAGGTGTCCCTGCCCATGGCAGCGGGTTGGAACTGGATGACCTTTAATGTCCCTTCTAACCAAAACCACTCTTTGTGACTCTGTGATTCTGTTTTTTCTTCTGCAGTGAAACATAGAACAGAAAAATATAAATTGCACTTCTAACAGATAAAAGAGTTTTGTTACCTATCAAAACACAGCACCTTTAAAGCTGCAGACTTAAGGACTCAGCTTTCAAAACATAGTTTTCCGTTTCTCCAGTTGTCTCCTACGCCACATTTTCTAGAACAAAATAAAATACTTTTTTCTAAATCCCTGCTGGTATTTAAGACAATGAAGTAATAGTTAAAACTGAGTAAATGTGAATTAAGAACTTTGCAATTTTCTTCTTCTTGTATGTTTTTGTAATTATTTTGGCACCTAAATTATGGATACCTTGGGATATAATTAGGCTCCACACATGTATGTGAATCTTCAGTGGTATATTTAAAAGTTTGTAAGGATTACTATAAACTAGACTGGTCTGTCTGAACAGTTATGGTGGTAAAGTGAGAGGCAGTAACATGTTGGAAAAATGTGGCTAAAGTAAAGGCTAAGCACTTCTGATGATTGAAGGGGTCTGGAAGTTATTTTAATTTTGAATTTTCCATTTATTGAGAAAAACTCCTTCATTTATTTTCCTAGTCTTTCTGACGTAATTGTTGTTCACCTCTGAATACTTAGATACTTGGCTAAGTCTGGGTACATGGCTGAGGGAGAGGTTGTTTGTAAGTGTTAATTGTTGCAATGTAATTGAGGTTTATTGAGTGAAGAGCTGGTCTGGTTTTTCTTTGCCCACCATTTGTTAGATGGATTGATATTTCAGGTTTGTACTATGTGGTGTGAGATACTCTATTATCATTAAGTAACTTTCCAAGTTAGCTAGCTAGTGAAAAAAATAAAGGCATACAAAGCTACAGTATTAAACTGAAAATATTTAATTAAAACCTTGTTTCTAAAATAATCTGAGCAATATTAGGCTTTTTCCCTAGCTAAAATTTCATTTAAAATAAGTACAGAATTTTTCAGTTGTTTTCCCATAATTAAGCATTTTTATTGTTAACATTCCAGTAAAGCCATTACTAAGCTTCAGCCTCCTAAGGTCTTTGGGATTTTTACAAGTGGAAAAGTTTATTAGGAATATGAAGAAATACTTACCTCAAGTCTATAGGACACATGCCCAATTTAACACTTTTTAAAATTAGCATCTCAAGAAACAAAAGATGTTCTTTTCTTTAGAGACACAAAACACTGATGTGTTTATGTGCTGATGTACAGTAGAGTATCAATATACCAAATATCAGCAAGGTGTTTGATTTAGAGCTTTTTCTGGGTACTTGTTTATGGAGTTTGATTCTTATCCAGTGCAGATACTTAAATGTCACTTTTCAGCCTCTATAGTAGTTCTTGTTTGATAACCTGTTATCAGTGTGATTCTGACCTGTTGACTGGAAGAAGGAGCACGTGGTCATGTGAAACTTATTTATCCGTAGTGAACTTTTTATATTGTCTTCATCATGTTGGCTGTATTTACAAGAGGAAGGCAGGCTTTAATTTGTGAATTGCAGTTCAGAGGAGATTGTTCATTCTCAGATAAAGCAGAACAAAAGAGGCACATTTTTAAACAATTTTTTTGAGATTTTTCTTTTGATGTGCTTTGTCATGAGCCTTCTGTGAAATAACATCTATGTTTGTATCCTTACCTATTTGTTTCCAAGTATATGAAAAAAGATATTGTGAATTTGTCTGCAGATCAAGTGGTGCTGCCATTGCACATTGGAACTCACTGATTAGAGTAAAACTGTTGTCTTGTTCCTTATTTGGGCCATAAGAATCAAATTCTAGAGCTTACCCGTGCCAGGGACAGTGATCAGTGCCTGGTTTCTAATATATACATTTTAGGCTTAAGTAATAAACTTCTTTTAGAGTGAGACAGAACTTTTCATAAACTGTCACTTTTTTCCAGTGCACAAATACAATATCTCTTACTTCATTGCTTTGTGTTCCCTACAGTTTTGCATATCTGAACAGAAGCACGGTGTCATTTCTGGCAGGTGAATATACCTAAATGATCTTTCCCATTACAAGTGCATTTCTGGAGCACAGCAGCAAACGAGAGAGGAAAATACTTGGGTTACTTAGGCAGCACAAAGTGTCTTTCCTTAAGATGGTTCATGTGGCTTCATCTGAAGGGGAAAGTGTTTGATTTTTCAGCCTCACCACTGCTTTTCTCTCTCGGAGCAGTGGTGTGCTGCTGGGTTCCTGCTGTGGAGCCAGGAGGAGGTTCCAGGGAGCTCACCCTGGGAGCGCTCCCATGGCACTGAAGTAGGAAAGCAGAGTCAGCCTTAGAGTTTTCAGTGTGTGTTTGTTTCAAGCTGAATGCTTTGAAAAATGCACCTTTCTTGAACTCCAGGTGTCGAATAGGTGGGTACCAGAATTGGGAGAGAGATTGTGGCTACAAAGACATTTCTGAGAGGGTTTTGATGCTGAACAGGCGATAGACACTGCAGATGCTGAGGGCAGGCTGAGGTGTAGGAACCAGACAAAATGGACTGGGGGCACAGAAAGAGGCTGAGAAGCAGCAACAGCCCAGGAATGAAAGCCGAAGAGCCTAGCTGAGAAACATGAAAAGGGCCTGTGTTCCTGGAGGAATTTCCAGTGCAGGTTTCCTTTATTCAGTAACATTCACTGAAATAATTTACTGAAAGCTCTGAAGTGAAATTGTTCTGTGTGTGTTCCAAACTGCTGAAGTGTGTTTCAAGAAGATCTTTTCTTCCTTTTGCATGACTTGAGTAGAAAACACTTTTTTTCATAATACGTCCAGAGAATTTCTCTTTTTTTTTCTCCCCCCAGTTCCTGTGGTGTATTTCAGAAATGTTATTCTGAGCATAAAGGCAATGACACAGTAGTTCTCTAACATTTCATTTCAAGACTTTATTATCTGGGGGGGTTATGTGTTAAAAACAGGGAGAACCTGATCTCTGAAAAGCAAAGAAAACCCACTAAAGGAAATCATGCTGTCTCTCTAATCAAGAATGTACCTTCTTCCTTGGTAATATGTCATTTTACTGGTGGGACTGACCCATTTTTGCGCTTTGCTGTAAAAAATGAAAATCCAGATCCTTGGGCTCTCCCTTTCTCCCGTCTTTCTGTGCTCAGCAACATTGGCATAGTCCTTCAATGTCTACAAAAGAGAGAAAATGACAGTTTAATGCCCCCAAACTCTGCGTGTAGAACAAGGAAATAAAATCTTATTTTAAAATGTATGAAAATATTAACAAATTTATTTAAATTATTATTCCATTAATATTTTATGCAAATAAGAAAACTGGAGCTCTGTATATATTTAAAAAGTCAGGAAACCATACCCATCTCTTAACCAGCATGCCAGCAGTAAGTTTATAAAAATTTACACAAGGAAATGCGGCAGTACCACCAATCTCCTCACCTTGGTAGGTGTTTGAATGCAGCACTCCTTTTCCAGCCTTACTACCACCTCTCATGGTTGCTTCTGATTTCAATATTTTATATTCAATCTTTTTCATAGCTAATCTGGGGGTTTTTATTGTTGGTGCTCAAGGGTCTAATTTTGCCTTTTGTGTGATGGTTATATTTATGAAAAAAGACTAATCAGTCTTTGGAGTTAATATTGGTTGGTTTCAGTCAATGACAGGTCCTCATTATGCTTTGAGCATTAATGAAATAAAAAGGCCTCTTCAGCAGCTTTCTCCTTAATATATAGCACAGGAATAAAAGGAAAAAATACCTCTATGGGACTAGTAGGTGTATTTGCTCAGCTGTAGCATTGTTTGCTTACTGTTACACAACTGACTCTAATCTAAGTTTCACAGCAATTTCCCTTTTATATAGTATTTTATTTAAGCATGTCTTTTAAATTTATCATGGATGTAGGTCACATGCTTTTTTTTGAATGAGAGCTTTAAAGTCCAGACTCTTTAATGAAATTAGAATTACAAAGGAGTTCTGATTTTTCTGGTCAAAAGAGTCCAAGGTTTTTTCCTGTTTAATATAAATTATATTGCGGGTTTTCACTTGGGGTTTTCACCCATCCTTAAAAAAATCTTACAAACATACTTTAAAACTCAGGAGTGCTGATATTAGTCTGTTGGCATCAGTTTGCTTTTAAGCAGTAGCCTAAAAACTACTTCTGAGATTGGTGTACTCCAGCTTGCAAAATCAAACCATTAGCAAAAAATACTTTTGAACTCCCTGAAGATTTTGCTATTGACTTCCATTAGTGTAAGTTCTGTCCCAGAGTTGCAGATTGAACATAAATATTGCAGACATCAGTATGAAGTAGTGCCATTAATGCAGGTGTCGTTGAGTGTTTTTTTAATAACACAGAGCAAATCAGGCATGAGAGAGACATCTTAGGAATCTTCACAAATGTGGAGCAACTGCCCTTCCTGTGCAAGTGCATCACCTCAGTGGGAAGACATTACTTTCATTAAAGCTATTTTTCCTGATAAGCCACTGTTGATTGTCATTTATTTATGTGAAAGAATTAATATTGTTTATTTTCATGTATGTAGTTGTCCTCCCCATTCTGCACATGTGACCTGGGAATAAAAAGTAGGCAGACAATAGTAGGTCTGCTGCCAGTAATGAATGTGTAGGTGTTCCATGAAATCATAGTCATGATTAACTATAAGAATCTTATTGAATAATATTAATTGAAGAACTGATGAAGTGTCATGTTCTCAAAGCAGCACTTCCCCTAAGCTTTTTTTGCCAGTGTATTTTCAGTGATATTAATGGTTTCTCTCAAAGATGTCATTTTCCTCTTCAGTCCATCAAGGAGAGAAAGTACCTGTTATGAAATAAATAAATATTTATTTCCTGAAGCATCTAACGTGAGTGAAACAACTTGATACGCTGCATTGCAGTGTCATGGTCTCACTTCAGATACATTTGTTCAGTCTACAGTCTAGACACTTTTTTTTTCGTAAAACTGCAAGTACTTCCACATCTAACCTTTCCCTTTCTAGTTTTTAATTTATACTGTAATATTTCCTTTCTCCTTAAAAATTTTTTGCCCACTCTGCTTCTCTATTAAATTGCCTTGCAAGAAGTGGGAAGAATGACAGAATCTGCAGAATAAATAGTCAGTCTGAATCTAAATACCCATCCAACCAAATATCCAAGCAAATACTGAGGAGTTTTTTCCTGCAGGTTGTTACAGAATATTAGGTGTTGTTTGTGTGGGAGATGCGTTGGCAAATCATAAACTTTTAAAAGCAAATAGAGAACTTCTAGAGAAATGACACAAGAAGACAGTTCAGTTGTTATTATTGTTCTTTGAGCTTTGTGAAGGAAATGCTCATTTTCCAAAATGTAAATGGATTTGATACATTCAATAAGTAGGACTTCCAGTTTTTTCAAATGTCATACCAGGTGAGTTTTTTTTTAACGAGAGTAACTTAAAATAGATGACAGATCATTGGGAAGACTTTACCATTAAGCATCCATCACATCAGAATGTGCCTTGGGCACCTCCAGAACGTTTGCTTCCTGTCAGATATAAAATACTGTGATGGATAAATCCCCCAGTAAAGGTCGGCCCTGGCAGCAATGCTCACTCGTCTGAGAAACTGAAAGGTCAGGATGCTCAGGATTCTGGTAGGACTGGAAGCTGAGCATCTCACTAACATGGGGTTGTACTTTCACTCCTAATTTTATGTAAGCTTGTTGTGTGTGGTGCTTCTGGAAGTTAATTTCCGTAGGTGAGTGCTCTGTTACAGTTTATGCACCAGCTGAGTGTTTTTCAGCCTTTTCTGAACTCCTTTAATTGAAATAAATCAATTTTGTGGTAAACCATCTCTTGCCTTGTGAGTGTTTTAAGTAAAATACTCATCCTAGTACTGTGACAAAATTGTTATCTTAACACTGTCACAGCATTAGGATGTCATCTGATGCTGAGATTTCTGTGCCATCAGATAAAATTGGTTTTAGAAAACAGTGCAATCATCTTGATTGTTTTGACCATCTGAACAGCTCTCTAATACTACTGGACTGCTCACATGAATTAGCTGAGCAGCCTGTGTCTCTTGAGGAGTTTATTTCTAGATGATGATGATGATTAAGCCCAGGAACCACAGTGAAGTGGACTCTCCACTGTGTTAGTGTGGGGACGGTCTGTGTTTAGGGCTTGTGACCTTGCTGTGGACTTACAGCCTGGTCTGTGTGGAAAGTGCCCTGTCCAGAGCATAACACAGAGTCCACAACAGAACCCTCAGAATCTCAGACTGGCTCCTGCTCTCTCTCCAGGCACCACATCTTTTGTTGACCCAAATTGTTTCCCTTTCACTAGCTCTGATGTATTATTCATGTTAGTTCGATGTGGTTTTACTTTTGATAAAGGAATGAGATTTCCCCATTTGGCTGTAAACATGGTGAGAAAAAGCTTTTAGGACATTATTCCAGCCCTAGTTTAGCTGTAACCAGCTGAAATACAAGTATCAAAACCTCCTTGTCCTGTCATTAGAGATTAAGGAAAAGCATTATGAAGAAGTAGGACTGCGCTTGGTTTGACTTTATGCTACGAATGAAACAGAAGCTTCATTTAATTGTTTGTACCTTTACACATAACAATGTTAAAAAACACACAGAATCTTGTAGTGGAGAAAAAGGAGTTTAAAGACACCAAGTAGGAATTGATGCTGGAACAGAAGAAAATATGTACGTTTACTAAGGGAATCTGTGACATATAAAGCATAGCACTAATCTCTGGCAGTTCTTTTCCTTTTGATGGCACTAACATCTCTATAATTAAGAGCAATGGAATTATTTAGAGGAAAACTGTGTTATAAACCATTCTTTTTTTAATTGAACAGCTGTAATTTCTACCAATGGAGCAAACTATATTATAAGAAAATGATTATTAGTTTAAAATGCAAAGTTAAATGAATGCAAAATTAACAAACAGATGGTGAAGAATTATTGTGCTTTATTTTACTCCTGGGTAAAAGGGCTCATGCAGGATTGTAAAAATGTCATCACACTTCGTAAACCTGAAAGCAAACAGAATTTGCAGTTGTGCACATCTGTTTTGGGACACTGCTAGAGGGTTAGAAGAATCAATGTTGTTTTCAAATAAGGGTATTCATCAAAAGGATATCATTTACTTAACAGTTATGGCTTCTGCTAAGCATCAGACTTAATGTTCTGTGGAATTCATTACAAAATTTGGCAGCTTTTTTCTTCACAAGCTACTGAGGCAGCATTCTGCAAAACTGAAACAAACAGCCCCTTCTTCCCCTCGCCTCCCCGAAGCCCAGAACAACAGTTGAATAACCTGCTTAAATGTTTGACCAGTAAATTTAGAAGTTTAAATTCTAGGTCAAGATGTTGCGCTTCACAATGCTTGCCTGAGGAATATCAGTGATGAAACAGGATGGAAAGACATGGGGCTTATTTATTTATTTCAGTGGCTAGTGAATTAAAGAATTACGTAATGTTTGGGAATACCATATCTTGGGAGGAGGAATGGGACAAATACATGTAAGTGACTAATTTAGTCATATTGAAAATAAAGCTAAAAGCCCCAGCCAGATAAAAGATGTCAAGTTTTTATTAGGAAAGAAATTATATTAGTGGTCAAGCTGCTAGTTTGAAAGTATGCCACCTCATTGCTTTGTTTGAGCTCAATTTATAAAAATTAGTGAACTAAAGATGTAGGATTTTGTTTACGATGACTTTGTGCCATTTGGAGAGTGCAATTTAGGAACAGCCAAGGAAATAGGAATTATGAACAATAAGGCACTGATTGCAGTCAGTGGGGAAGGAATACTAAGGAGGTGCTCACTAATGAGGAAGGTATTAAAGGCAGGAAATTCTTGCATTTTTTTATGTCTCTACATAATCCAGAGTTTCTTGTCACCCCATCCTTTCTATTACCTTGTAAATTATATGTATCATTGAGTATATATAGTGACTTTGGCTGATGCTGACTTTCTGTTAAATCAGGGTAATGTATCTACAAAATCTTTCATAAAAGAGTGCATTATTAAGACAAAATCAAAATACAAAGTAAGGACATGTCAGAAGACAGGTTGTGTGCACACAATTAACAGCCTTTGCACACAGTTAGCGTCCTTTGCACACAATTAGTGTCTTTTGTGCCTAGGCCTGATTATGCATCTTTAATTGTATGATCACATGCAGAACAGTTTGTGCTTAGTTCAGTCCATAGGATGGACCTTGCTGTCATAGTATAAACCTCTTTAATATTCCATTTTTTCATTATTGTTTAGTGTGTAAGTATGTAGACTATTCAGACACTACTGAAAATAAATAATTCGTAATTTCTGCATGAGTTTTTTTATAATGTTTTTCCTATAATGAACATGTGAAAAGCTTGTCTATAAATTTTTTCAAATAGCAGATTTATATGGCCTTGTTATGCGTCTTAGGCTACATTTTCCCTCAGAGAAGTTGAATTTATTTATATCTGCTAATTTGGATGTCAAATTGAAAGAGTTTCAAAAATACTCAGATTCACTTAAAAAGATTACACTGATACTGCAGTTCTTCCTTCACTCTGTTGCAGTTGTGAGTACACAATCTATGTAGAAATTAAGGCTGAATTTTTACAGGGGAAAGAAAACTCTAAGCTTTTGACAGTAAGATTAAGAACTAAAAAAGAGTTAAGAAAAACTTTACTTAGTGCCCTGCCCAGTACTATCAAAGAGCTTCATGGAAGAGGTGAAACTACAACTCTTGCAGGCCGTTGCTCAGTTGCCATAACTAAGTGCTTTTCTTCTCCCACAAGCCATCCACAACCTTTTTCAATACTTCTCTCGCAACCCCCCCCC
>VZTE01000574.1:96893-122093 GCA_013397775.1 Eulacestoma nigropectus
AAATTAAGCACAGTCTCACAGGTAACAGGTTTCTTTAACGCAGTAACTCCTTTTAAAAAGTCTACTTTATGCATGAAATCCATGTTTGATCTGTAATGCTCACTAAACTGTGAGCATTAACACTAAACTGTGTTTTAGTGCACACACATACGTACGTGTGTGCATGTCTGCTCATTCCTTTTTCTGTGTCTCCATGTGTCTGTGTTGCCTTGTATTTGTCTGCTTGTATCGTTTCCTTTTGTCAGGGAGAAAAAGGAAAAGGCAGACCTCCCAAACTGCAGGTTTAAAGCCATTGTGGCTACATAAGAGCGCTGCTATTTGAGCTGGCTGGGTGATAATGATACAGCATTGGGTGTCAGAGGACAGTGTACTTTTCCTCCTTGTAGTCTTCATCCAATTTCAGTTGCCTCAGACTTCTGACTTTTTGTTCAAGTTGATCTTTTTAGCGATTTCCACTCTTCATCTCCCCTTATCATTTCTCATTACTTTTGCCTAGGTTCTTTCTGAGATCTGTCCCTTCACCATTTCCTGTGTCTTAGCACCTGAGTTTCCTTAGGCCTTTATCCAATTTGAGTGCTCAGGTTTGATTGATTGGCCCTTCAAGTGTTATCCCTGCCCCTCCTCAGCTTCCACCTCCATCCCAGTTTTCTCCTCTCAGTCTCAACAGACTCACTCACACAGTGAATCCCTTTTGTCTCTTTGCTCCTTACTTGTCCATCTGCCTGTGTATTGGATACTCCTGTTTCCCAGGTGATTAAGTGACAGTAGTATCAGGATCCTTAGGGATGTCTGCTTTCCATTCCAGTGGCTTTTTGTGCTTAAGCTTATTTATTACAGACTTCCTCCCTCTAATCCTTGTCAGACTGAAGGAATCTTTGCAGGAAGTACCTTATGTCCGATCAGTGCTAGAAATTGGAGAGGATCAGTCATGATCAGTGAGAGTAGGTTTTTCTGTAATTTTTCACTTAGGAACTTTTGGAAATATTTTACATTAAAAAAGATAGTTTTCTTAAGTTTGACCGCATCTGGATAGATCTGCAGGGAAAGGGCAGAAGTTGTATCCCCCACACTAAAACTCATGACAAACTGCAAGTCCCATGAATGAGGTTGTTTTTAAGATGAGTAAAATGTTTTTCTTAATGACTTTTCTGTTCTCAGAAATGTCTGGAAAGTTTTGTCTAAGTGTTCCAAAAATATTTAAGAGAATTTAGACATGTGTTATGAGAAGTTTAGCCCAACTTTTTGTTGTTCAGAAGACTTGCAAAAGTAGAAGAGAATTTTTATGAAAGTCTTTTTAAACAGTCTCCATTAACATCCCTTCTTTGATAGTGCCATGCTGACAAAAAACTTTGGTGTGGACTTGGCTGTGGTACCAATAGGGAACTTGTGTCAACGTATGACAGCTCAAGACTGTCATCTAAATTTTGACCTCCCTGTGGATGTGCCTACCTGTGAGCTGTGTTTAAATTCCAGCTGCAGGCTATGGAGATCTGGCCAGGATTGCCAGTGGAGCCTGAAGAAGGACACCCACTGTTTGGCCAACTGAAGTGCCATGAAGTAAATTCCTTAAAATGACTAAGCCTTACTAAGTGTAATGAAATTTGGATGTCCTCCTCAAGCCTTGTGATGTTTGGAAGCACGATGTGACTGTATGAGCAGTAAATTCTCCTTTAAATGGCTTTATAAATGTACTTAGGACATAACCTATAGAATGCTTGAGCTACTTCAGAATCCCTGTATATGATTTAGGAGTGTAGGAGCTTTGCTGGATTCGACAGAAAGTTGCCTTCATCCCAGTATGTTCTGCAATGGCCAGTAACAGATGCCTAGAGAAGATCATTAAACAACAAGCATGTAGCAATGTTTCCCTCAATTATTTTTTCTCAAGCCTCCAACAATTTGTGGCTCAGGCTGTGCTCTGCCAACACAAAGAAATGTCTACACACACTTCTTAAGACCTTCCGAGCATGAATCAAATGGAACTGGCACAATAGTTTGTTTTCTGAGCCTGCCAAAAAGCAGCCTCAAACCAAAGCTGATGATTTCTGTTCTTGCCTTGTTTGTCCTGGAGTTGCTGATGCTGAAGCCTAATAACCACAGTTTAAATTACATTAAACATTATTGACCTTCTTGTTGTTGACAGTCTTAACTAAACAACAGGCGCGTGTGTGCTCTTCTGCCACGGTGGGTATTAGATGAGAATTAAGGGAGAAGCTGGTTGTTAGCTGTGGAAAAGCTTAGCCTCACTCAAAACATTTACATTGCCCTGAATCTTACAGAAAGTGAGGAGGTGAATAGAAAAACCCCCTTCTTCCTCATGAAAGTGTGAAAAAGGCAGCAAAGGCAGAGTCTGTGAGGGAAATTAAACACATGTAGTTGTTCCACTAGCTTATGTAATGATGAGAACACAGCTCTAAGGCACCCAAACCCTCCTGTGGAACCTGAATAAACAGCGTTAGGGAACAGTTCAGGTTATAGGAGGAAGAAATTGTGTGCCATAAAGTTTGCATGTTTTCCTCTATTTCAAATAAAAAATGGTATCTTACTTTGCTACCTTGATTCTTGCCGGTTTTTAACCTATTCACCTCTATTGCAAAAACACCCCTCCAAAACTTGAATGGTTTTGTCTCTGAATTCTTAAATGCCTTGATATCAACGTGATTTATTTAATGTAATTTTTAATGAAGATGAAAAAGAGAGGCAGCTGGTGGGAATGAGAAACAAAGTACTTGAAGAGACTTGTAAAGACTTGTAGAGAGCCTGAGATTTCCACACTTAAAGGGACTTCTGTTTTCTACCTTGATTCCATGTATTGAGTCACTTTGTTAAAGTTTGAGGAAGACCTGATCTCTGATTGACTTGCTTATTTTAAATTGAAGTAATTTCCAAATTTGTGACATGAGTCATATAAAATTAAAAAGCTGGAAGGTAATTTCCAGTACTCCTAGAAAGATGTTCTATTTAATACTTCTAATCAGTAGTTCACTCGAAAGCCATTAATTGTTTTTATGTTGCCGTCTTACTGCATTTTGCTCTTTAGTGCTTTATGGTACTTAAACCAGTGTATTTGACATGAGAGGTGCTAATGGTCATTAGTGTCTGCAAGCAATATAAAGCTTTTTCTAGATGATGGAGTAATCAATGAAGTTTGTCAGAGCTAGCAAAGAACATATTTCATTAATCACTGTTTATATGAAAATTTCTTTGTGCTTCCATTAATGACAAGTTGTTAAGGTCCAGTTCTCTTCAGTCACAGGTTTGTGTGACAGTATTTCCCAGTAGCTAAACAGTCTGAAATTTGTTATTACAGATAATACATTAAATTGTTTAACCGAGGACAGATGACTTGTGTGTATTTTTGGGTACACTGTCATAAAATTAAAATTTCTTAATGTTCTCATGGGTTTTGTCAGCTAATCTTTTTTAATGAAAAAGTTCACAATCAGTGGAAACCTTTTGTCATTTTGCTTAAAAACATTTTGCAGTTCTTAGTACTAACATTTATGTTGAGGACGCTACCCAGGTTGCAAAGTACTTATTCAAAGACTGTATTTTAGCCTTTCTTTAATGTCTGCCTTTTAAGGGTTGTTACTTGTCCAGTTACTGAGACAGTAATAGTATAAAGTAATTCTAAGGGCAATAAAATAATGATGATAAAACATGACCTCTGATTAGTTCTTGGTACTATTTGAATAAAATCTTACATTGTCTTGCAGGCATCTTTTTCTCATTTGAACTTGCATGAGATTTTGGAGTACTCTAAAGTATGGAGCCAGCAGAAAGATTAGAAATATGTAAACAAAAAGCTGCTGCTCTTGTCACCATTTTCCAGTTTGGCCATCTGTTTCCAGTGAAGCCAGTAGGATTTGTGACATTCAGCTAGGCTGAACAAGGCAGAATTAACATTTTTATTTAGCTGGTTTTGGTGCAATTACAGTTGTAGCAAGGAGGCACAAGTTTTTCTCTTACTGGAAATCTTCTGTATGGTTTCTGCCACTCTTATTTCATGGAGGATGTTCTCCCATAGAGCTAGAATACAGGGGAGGTGACTGATCAGGTTTTTTTATGTTTTCTGTTAGTTCACTTCGTTCTTCCTTTTCCACTGTATTTGTACAACAATGTCATGCTTGAGTCAATGGGATTAGTAAATAAAGGGAATTTTAAAATTAAATTTTAAAGATGGCATAGCTTATGCTTTTAAAAATTAGTTATTTTTCTGTCTGAAAAAGCAGATTCAAAAAAAAAAAAGTCAAAAGGGCCAAGTAGAAAAAGGAGTGGACAGTTTTCAATGATGGAAATCACAATAGTAAGAAGTAGCAGAAGTAGGGATGGGCTCAGAGATTTCTTACTATGGACCAAGTGCACAAGGAACGTACTGAAGGGAACAGTTGGTAACCAATGAAGGACTTTCTGAGTAGGAAAGTAGTCTGCTGGCTCTGCTTTAGTTTATTTCCTTGAATGTACTATGAATAAGTAATGAACTATCTCTCCAGCTTTCTGACACCTTGTAAAGTTGTTTTTTTTTTTTTTCTGTAGAAAAGGAATGTAAAATTATTTGATCCGTTAATAAAACAGTGTTCGTCTTGCTTTGACAGCTTACCATTTTCCACTACCTGCCCTTTGAATACTCAAATTCAGCTTCCACCCCCTTCACATAACACCTTACTTTGTGCTTACACTAATGAAACTGGAGACTCCAGGCTGTTCCTGTCTCTGATACTGTCCTCATATGGACATGCATCTCATGGGCAATATGACTTATTCCTTCATTCGATCTCCTGTTGTCATTATTCCATATTTTAGCAATAGTAAAGTAGTATTTGTTTACTGATTTTATTTAGCAGAGCTTTTAAATTTTTTTGTTTAATTTAATACACTTCTGCTGTTCTGTTGGGGTCATAGCATGGGGCCTGGCTTCAGAGGAGTGTTGGCTTCTAGTGCTGGAAAAGTAACTCTTCTCACCAACATCTGCTGCCAAAAAAACCCCTTTGGGCATTAGTTTCTTCAGACTGCTTTATCTCTCTTAAAAATTCAGCAAATGTTGATATTCTGTGCTTTTTATTTGCTTCGGATGATATATACCACATTGTTTTCAAAGTGTGTTTCACTTATCTGCCAAATGCTTTTCATTGCCAGTGCAGTTTAGCAGATGGGTTTGAAGGGTTCAATTACATGTAATTTGGGCTTCCATTTTTCTTCCAGCATCTTTATGTGGTTCCTTAAATCAACATCAACGTTTTTCAAGGTTTTTTAGTAATCCTGTAGTTTGCTCATTTCTAATAATTTCATCATTTAGTCATAGAGTATTTGGGAAAAGTTACATTCTGATTTTATATTTGGTACGTACCATGGTTGATTGGTGGTTTTAAAAAACAGATGTGGTATTTAAAAGTGCCATTTATATTGCTATTTATTCCATTGTTCCCAGCTTTTAATAAATGTTGGATTATTTGAGTGCTTACAGTTCTTTCATAATTTTCTTTTCCTGATTAATTAGTTATTAAGGGTCAGTGATGGGATCCAACAAAGTCTTGTTGAATACTTTTTTGAGGGATACGTTTTGGACCTTAGCTCCTCCCAAGTTCCCTTTCCTTTCTTTTTTGTGCTGAGTAAAATCTTTGAAAAAAGTGTGGCCTGTAAGAGTTGGGTCTTAGCTAACCCTGGTCCATCTCCATAGGTTTTCAGAACATCAAGGACAAAATAGGGCAGTGGTTGTGTGTGGCTCAGTGTGCAGCTGCAGTTCATGAAGTTGGAGGCTTTGGGGGCTGTATTTCCTGCTTTTACGTCAAAGTTCAGGATTTACCTTGTGCAGCATCCTGAGCAAGTGTTCCCTGAAGTTACCGTTTCTGAAAAGGAGTTTCTTGCAGTACTTTGGTTTTGATGGCAGTCCTTAAATGTAATTACTATTGCTGCTGCCTTCCCCTACTTCAGGAGCTCCATTATTTACTGACCTTGTCCCCCCTCCTCTCTGCATTTCAGCTGGTAAAGTAACAGGATACACCTGTCCCATACCGTTAAGCAGGTGTCAGACATGGGTAGAGGTGAGATGTCCTGCAGATCAGAGGACTAGACTAAGCATCACAGCCCACAAACTTGGCAGTAGTTCTCCTTGGTGACCCCCTTTAATTTCTGTGCCAGAGCATTTTTATCTTTTTACACTGCAGTTCTGTTTAGCATACGCTAATATTGTTTCTGTCTCTTGTCCATGAGTTGTGGTGCAGGCAGATATTTTTCTGAAGGTGTTCATTTCATCTGGTTTTAAAGAATATCAGTGTAGCTGTTGACACAGGCAGCTTTGTGATTTGCATTTTCATATGGGCTGGTTTTGATATCTGTGGACTTGTAAAGTAGCACTATTTCATGCCTAATTTCATGCCAGGCTTCAAAACAGAGAAGAATTATGGTAATAAATATTGTCTGTATTCTAAGAATTAAGCAGATGCAGTACATAACTTCTCTTTGATTTGGTTTATGTTCATATTTGGATATTACTTGACACTTCAGCTAGTAATCAAACATGCTGGTGTTAGTATTATATTTTTATTGTGAAAAATGAGAGTCCCTGAGCTGAGTTGTTGCTGTTTATTATATATGTCTTCCTATGAGCCAGTGACCTGTTTTTTCTTAAGTTTACTCAAAATCTTACAGTGCTGTGCCTTAAAAAGTATTGTTGCCTTGGTGAAAAAGTGCAAAAGCATGTTACAGTGCTTCAGGGACTGTAATGAATCTGAGAAAGAAAAAAGACTGATTAACTGAATCAGAAAGGTGTGAGTGATTTTTTACAAGCAGACTGATAGACTGCTCCCTCTTGACTAGAGAACTGGAGGATCATTGCATAGTTCTTCCTGAGAAATTACTTCTCTGGTGTCTAATAATAATCGTGCTTATTTATGACTTCTCAGAGTTCGGTGGTGATATTTGTGTAGTCTTGAAAGGCAAGATGAGAAGAAAGTGCAAGGTTATGTAATGCATTACCGTCCCAGAGAGAATTGTATAATGCCAGTAAGATTTCTGGGAGAACATCATATTTGATTTCCATTTGCATTTCTGATTACAGTGTCTGTGGTTTTACATTACAGCTTACAGAGCCATGTGGTTTTTAATCTTAACCTATTGACAGCATGGTGTCATGTGCCTTTATTTTCAGAATAAGTCTCCAAGCCCCATTACTCAAGGCATAGCTCAAGTTAGGTAACAGAACAAAAATGCTTTTCTGTGACAAGAAGAGTCTTAATTGTCAGAGTGCATTTAGAATGGGTTTCATTCAACATTTTAAGTAAATATTTGGGAGTGCCACTGAAAGACACCACCCACTAGTTTCTTTCTCAGTATTCACTACCTCCTACTGGCCCAAGTGTTTGCTAAATGAAGGAGGGGAACAGATCTGGCTGAAAAAATTACAAGAAAAAGTAATTTTTTAATGACTTGTTATGTTTGTTTTTCAGCGATGTGCATTTTGTAAGCACCTTGGAGCCACTATCAAATGCTGTGAAGAGAAATGTACCCAGATGTACCATTACCCCTGTGCCGCTGGAGCAGGCACATTTCAGGATTTCAGTAACTTGTCCCTCCTCTGTCCAGACCACATTGATCAGGCTCCTGAAAGATGTAAGTACACAGTGTTCAAATGACACAATTAGTACCAGGTTTTATGAAAACTGCTCTGTCATAGGATCAGCTTAAGACTGCGTTTGTTTAGATGCACTTTCACAGTTCATGTACCCAAGAATTCATGTGTGTTCAGGGATAGGAAAGATGGGAGTTCATACTCTTCTGTTTTTAAAGACCAACAGTGCTGCACAGCAAAACATTTTTGTTTTGATGACAGAACATGGAAGAGGTTTGCTGGTAAGGCTTGTCTTCTGTCAGGTTTTAGTTCAAACTGATAGACTTGCTTGTAACTCTAGTTAGAGCAACCTTCTTGCAAACACTTCAGCTAAATAATAGATTTAGACCTCTTAGGGGCTTTATTTTTTACTTGTTCCACAGAGGAGTTGGTTCCAAAGCTCTCAGCTTTATCTTGAGGAGAATTAAACTGTTTCTTTTTGTAAGACTTCATTAAGGTTTAAAATGAATGTACTTTTGTTGTGAGAAGATTAGTTGAGAAAACTGAATTAAAGTAGTAGCTATTAAATATATTAAATTTTAATTTCATAAGAATGATCAAGTTTTGTATGCATAAGAACTACTAAGTAATTTTTTGGGTTCATTGAATTGTTCATAATTTTGAACAAAATAATAATTGAAAAAATTATTTCTTTATAGCAAAGGAAGAAGCAAATTGTGCAGTGTGCGACAGCCCTGGAGACCTCTTAGATCAACTTTTTTGTACTACCTGTGGCCAGCACTACCACGGAATGTGTCTGGACATTCAAGTTACACCTTTAAAAAGAGCAGGTTGGCAGTGTCCTGATTGCAAAGTGTGCCAGAACTGCAAGTAAGTGAGACTTACAGGACATGGAGGTGGATGGTATGAGATTTATGTGCTTTTGAAATGCCTATTTTATTGTTTCTGACTTTTTTCCAGAAAGTGTAGATCATTTGCCCACCTCTGTCTGCTATGATACTGTATTAAGTAGCTGAGCAAACCCTTTTGTTGGAAACTTTGTTCTGGAAGAGCTGAGCTGGAAGTCTGTGTTTTACCCCCAGAGTTATCTTAGCAGGTTCTCGAAAGCAGCAGAAAACACATTCTGATTTTTTCCTTCTTTTATACAGGAGGATTTTTCTCAAATTTACCAAATAAATTATTTTAATGTAGTGCCTTCACAGTCTGGGAACCTTTGCTGTTACTCAGCTGACAGTTCAGTTGTGCCTGTACCTACACACTGGGCAGGTATTAGTTCTTCTCTCATTTCATATTGTCTTTCAGAGGCAGATAAAGAGTCATTGTGAAAACAAAACCATGGCTTAGTTGAGCAAAGGAACAGAGTGATGTGAGTGGCCATGATTGAGCAGTTGCACCAGACAAAGACAGAGACAATGAAGCTTAATTGTTCTGGCACTGTAAGGGTTCACTTAGAAAATTCTGACTGCTTGTGGGCTTGTTCTCTTATAACTTAATCTGATGGACACTGCTGGGTTCTTTCGCTTGCTTGTTTTTTGAAAAGACTTACTGAAAAAGGAATAAGAGTTTTGTTCAGCTTCGGTCAGATCAGCTGTGACAGTATGAAGGAAAAAACCCCACTCTACTACTGCCTCATGTATGTGATCAGTTGGTGCTTTCCCGTTTTCCAAGCAGAACACTTGGTATTTGCTAGCATTCACTCAACCCACTTAAAAGATCGTGTGATCACTTCCCTGATCACACACAGCAGATAGCAAATCTCAGCAGTGAAGCTAGAACAGAGAAGCACATTCTAAAAAGTATCCTTAAAAATACTGTGCTGGGTAATTACAGCATCTGCTAACAAATCTTCTCTCTAGTGGAAAAGTAGAGAAAATGTGATGTGTTCACTCGCCGCCCATGTGACCTGATGAGATACATCCATGGGTTCTGAGGGAACTGGTGGATGAAATGGCTAAGCCACTATCTATCTTATTTGAGAAGCTGTGGCGGTCTGGTGAAGTTCCCACTGACTGGAAAAGGAGAAACACAGACCCCATTTTTACAAAGGGAAATAATGAAGACCTGGGGAACCACAGGCCAGTCAGTCTCACCTCTGTGCCTGGCAAGGTCATGGAGCAGATCCTCCTGGAAACTGTGCTGAGACACATGGGACATAAGGAGGTGATGGTGACAGACACCATGACTTCACTGAGGGCAAACAGTACCTGGAAAATTTGGTGCCTTCTGTGATGGGGTTACAGAGTTTGTGGAGGAAGAACAGCTGATGTCACCTGCCTGGACTTGTGCAAAGTGTTCAACACTGTCCAATGCAGGATCCTTGTCTCTAAACCGGAGAGAAATGGATTTGACAAGTGGAGCACTCCATGGATTAGGAATTGGCTTGATGGCCACACTCAAAGAGTTGGGGTCAATGGCTCAATGTCCAAGTGGAGACCAGTGATGAGTGTTGTTCTTCAGGGGTCGGAATTGGGACTGGTGCTGTTAAACATCTTTGTTATGACATGGACAGTGGGACTGAGGGCACCCTCAGCAAGTTGGCCAGTGACACCAAGCTGTGTGGGGCAGGTGATGCTGAGGAGAAGGGACACCATCCAGAGGGAGCTGGAGAGGTGCGGCTCTGTCAACCTCATGAACTTTAGCACAGCCAAGTGCAACGTCCTGCACCTGGATTGGGGCAGTCCCAAGCACAACTACAGGCTGGGCATAGAGGCAC
Organism: Eulacestoma nigropectus; assembly: GCA_013397775.1. NCBI lineage: Eukaryota > Metazoa > Chordata > Aves > Passeriformes > Eulacestoma > Eulacestoma nigropectus. The sequence continues at coordinate 107,174 of VZTE01000574.1, forward strand.
TCGGAACAGGTTGCCCAGAGAAGCCGTGGATGCCTCACCTTGGAAGTGTTCAAGGCCAGGCTGGATGGGCTTTGAGCAACCTGGTCTAGTGGCAGGTATCCCTGCCCATGGAACTGGAATGTCTTTAAGGTCCCTTCCAACCCAAACCATTCTTTGGTTCTGTAATTACTTAATGCAGTACAGCAGTTTTTCACCATTATTGGAAGAACAGCATTTTAAACATATCTTCATGCAAAGAGAGAGGTTTTTAAAATACCAGGTCTCCCAGGTAATGAGGTAGTATCGAGCATGTATAGTGCCATGTGCTGGAAGGCTTTATCTAGGCAAATCTTGTTGCGTGTTTACTTACCAAATTAATTTATTTAAATGAAGGCAGAACACAATGCCTTTAGATATGACCAAACTATTTGTCTTATTCTCAGCAAATTTATTTTATCACTGGAATCTGTGGTGGAGCTCTGTAATACATCATGGTCGAAAAATTGAAATGTCTTCCTTTAGTGTTTGTTTTGCTCTTGCAGTCGTATTGTCTGACATTGTAGGAGCTCCGATAGTCAGACTTGATGGCTCCTTTTTTCCTTTGGAAAAATGACAGTCAGATTGCAGAAACGAGTACAATTGAATGTTTTCTTCAGAAAGAAATAAAATCTGTATCTCATATTTTGAACAGATATCAGTACAGAAAGGCCATTAAGTCTGTATACATTTGTGTAAGTGAAAGTGGGCCAATACCTAGAATTTGGAATGGTTGCACAGGCTCAGCTCTTCATGAGTAAACATAGTGGTCTGCGCTCATATTTAAAGATGAATTTGAAGGCATTTGTTTCTGGGCATATTTGTAAGTAGTATTCGTATATTTTTATGTGCACACCTGGGTCTCCCTGTTTAGACTTTTGATGAAACAGATACTTTGTTGCTGCTTATTTAAGTAATTTTTTGATCACTTGTTACTTTCCTCAGACACTCTGGGGAAGACAACAAGATGCTGGTGTGCGATACATGCGACAAAGGCTACCACACTTTCTGTCTACAACCAGTTATGGATGCCGTACCAACAAATGGTTGGAAATGTAAAGTAAGTGGAAAGGTTTCAGAGTAATTCCTTGTCATTTATAAGAGCCCAAACTTTGTTATCCACACTATGCTGTTCCAGGTGTATTGTGGATTGCTGTTGCCATGTAATGTAATTTGTAATTTCTGAAAGAATCCCACTTGTATGTAAATCCTGTGGCTCTACAGCTGCTCCATGGGGGGAGCTGTCAGTGCTGTGACTGAAGCAGCCTATATGGGACAGTAAATCAACCTCCATAGGGAAAAGAGAAGTGTAGGATCCAGGTGGAGTGGATAACCTTCAGTTAATAACAGCTGCTCTCGTGATACAATGGGAACAAAAATGTAAAGTCAAAGCTGTATAGTAGCATATGTAATCTATACTTGAAGTCTCTTTCTGTTCAACTCCTTGCTTACCAAAACGGTTATGCAGCTCATGGGTTCCTTTGAATTTTAAGAGGGCAGGATGAATTTGTTGTTTTATCAGTAACTTTATAAGTAATTCCAGCATAACAAGGGAAATCCCTGTGTATGAGATGTATGTAACGTTACATCAATTTGTGGCAGTCATAAAATAGCTTAGATTAGCAATAAAAATGTTTAGTCTCATAAGAAATACTCCTTTCAAGTCAGGGAGTGTCAGGAAACTTGCTGTTGTGCAGGTTATTCATGGTCTGCTATCAGATGTTGGATAACTTCTTGTGTTATTGAGGACAAAAGCTGTTAAATTTAATTCAAAACAGGAAAATGTCAGTTAATGGCAGTTCTGTCACATTGTGAAATATAATTAACTACTAAATTCTTGTGATCTCTAGAACTGTAGAGTATGTGCTGAGTGTGGCACACGAACAAGTTGTCAGTGGCACCATAATTGTTTGGTATGTGACAGTTGTTACCAACAGCAAGACAACTTATCTTGTCCTTTCTGTGAAAAACTGTGCCTCCAAGACTTCCAGAAAGATATGTTGCATTGTCACATGTGCAAAAGGTAAGAATCCAAATTTTTGTTGATTTGTGCTAAAATGCAATAAAGCTTGTGATGAGCTGTGTGACTGATGTGTTTCTGGGAAGGATGTACGCTGTGTTTGATGTACAGTGCCACAGGATCTTGTGCAGCTCCTTAATCCTTCATCCCTAAATACAATGAACAATAGCAGGTAGCTTTATTTTAATCTTAGCAAATAAGTCCTAATTGGCAGTTACCTGAGGATACCTGGCAGTTACTTGCTGCAAGCTGCTGCTGCTTCTTGCATTACACCTATTTTGTGAAGAAGCAGGCTAGAAAAGTCATTGTCCTAAAGTTTCAAGACTATTGTTTGCAGTGGTCTGGGGGTTTTTTTTCATTTTCAAGTTTATGTCTTCTGTTTAATTTGATGTGTTTTTCTATTCCAGTAATTAAAAAAAAAAATAGACGATTTGGAATATTTTAAGAATGTTAGGTATTGGTATTGCATCTCACTGTGCAACATTATGATGATACTCTACATCTTATGGAGTCCAGTTGGCTTTAGGGACAATTTAAGTCTTCATGTTTAAGTTTGTTCACTGCTTGACATGCTGACATATCATGCTTATTCCTCTAAAATTCTCCATATTCAAGCAGTGGTTGAAAATCTTTATTTCCCCCCAGGAATGGGAAACGGTGCTATTTTTTAATGGATTTTTACTATGATGCTTTGTATTTTCATTACTAAAATCATAGTCACAATAAATTATATCACAATAAATTAATCTCCCCAGATGGATTCACATAGAGTGTGACAGATCTCCAGGTAGTGAATTGGAGTCTCAATTGAAAGACTACATCTGCACTCTTTGTAGACAAGGAGAAGGGGATCAGACTCAGTCATGTGATGTAATGAACACTTCTGAACTCATTCCTGAACCTGACAGCATAACAGGTAATCAAACTTAAACTTCACAGTCCCAAAATGCTAGCATCAAATATAACATCTGCAGCTCTCTCACCAAGTCTTTTGTGAACCAGCCACTCAAATTCTACTCTCTGGAGTTCATCCTTTCTTTTTTCTAACAGCAGCTGCTCAAGCAGTTCGTGGGTGGCTTCTCTTTCTGGCTTTAGGATCCTGTATACAAACATGGGTTAGTGAGCACCATAATTGTGTCCCTCAACCTTCCAGCTCCAGCCTCTCAGCCTGTAGCTGTAAACTTCTCTAATTTTTTTGGATATGGTACATTTCATAAATGTATTCATTTAACAGCCTGGCTTTTTCACTCGTTTGTGCCTGGTAGATGTTCCTGTAGACATCCAGTTCTCCTGTTTCTCTCTTGCTGCTGGTCAGTCTCATAGTGCTCATTCTCCCTCTATATCCAGGAAGGACATAGCAGTGGGAGCTGGACTCTGTTCAAGGGATAGGTGTGTATTTAACTAGACAGCTTTTAATAGGTGTCCTTTTTCAAAGCAATATATGATCAGTCATCTTGTTTCTGAGATATTCTTGTCTAAGTGGACAAACCATCCAGAAAGCAGAAAGGGAGGTTGTGGAAAAGTGTAAAGTATTTTTTTTTTTTTAAATCAGTAATAGTAAGGAAGCACGGAGAGAATATGGATCTGCTGATCTGAGTCCACTGGGTCATCCACAAGAGCTGTGTAATAAACTCATACCTAAATGCCTTTGTGCATTTCCCACCACGTGCTTTGTTGGGCAGCACCTACACTCATCCAGGCTGAATTTCCCTGGAGAAATACAGCTGTGGTTAAATTCAAAAGCAAGGTAAAATGCAGCAGATTAACTGCACAGCCACTGCCATGTGCATTTTTTGTGCTTAAGCAGCAGTGCTTGTGCACTGATCTTTTGTTATCCATAAGTACCTATGGATTTGAAAGCCTGGTAGATTTTAGCAGGAAAGGGGAAGTATTAGACTACAACAAAACTCTAGTGTTTGTGTTCAAACTGATGTTTTGTATAAACAAGTCATCCCCTTTTCTCTTAGCCTGAACATTACCTTTACTGAGTAGTAAAGACATGATGGAAAAGGTGCTCCTGGAGGAAGAGCAGTGACAGGAGGTAAATGTCTGTAAATGAGTTCACTCTGTCACCAGGTTAGGAAGAGTGGCCTTTTCAGATCACTTCCCTTCTGAAAGCCTACAAGAGACTGTGGACTCCCAGGCACTGTTAGAGTATTTTGAAGATGTCCAAAACTAAACATGCACTGGGACAACTCCCAGTCTCCTACAGAAACCCCTTTTGAAAAAGTAGCAGGTTTATCTGGAAGGCTAAAGTCATAAGTAATGCCTCTGTTAGGATTTCTGGCTATTAGAAGCATTGACAAGCATGCTGCTCTCCCCAAGGAAGAACAGGACTGTCATCACAGCTGCTGCTAGGAGTAATCTGGAGCTATTACATTAGTACAGTCATGCAGTGCTTTATACCCAGGAGAGCACTTTTGTACTCTAAAATCAGATTTGGAGCCAATCTAAATGATCATTTCCTCGAAGTTAAAATATCACTATAAAGTTGGCAGAGTCTGAGAGCAGCTTTTAGGGTGCTAAAAGTAGTATCACCTAATAGTTGCTGGCTTTTTGAACTTAAAAAAGATTTTCTTGATGCAGAAAGCTATATTTGTTTCTCTTTTTTTGTGCTAACATCCATGGAGGATCAGTTCCCTTCAAGTTAATGCTTGCTATATACTTTGTTTTCCATGCTTCCTCTAGTGCATTTTAATGAATTTCCTCAACTGAAAGAGCTTTTACACAAGGGGAAAAAAAAAGTATTTCCTGTTTCTGTGCTCTGTAATGATCCTGTCAGCCAAAGAAGCACTCAGTAGTGCCTTTTCCATGCAAAGATTAAGATAGCTTAGTTCTAAAGTGGCAAAATTCACTTTTCATGTTGTTGAACAGGTAAGGTGAAAATCAGTGTTCCAAGTGCTGATAATTAGATGGAACCTTATACCTATGCCATAATCCATTGTAGTATTTTTATACAAATTTGAAGCCTTCATGCTGCCAGTTCCTGTTGAATTTTACAGACTTGGAATTTGAGAAAATTCTTTCTTGTATTGCTCAGGCTGTGCAAAAGTCTGTGACCGTGTGTATATTTTCACTATTAGATGTATGTAATTGCCTTACACACGTTTTCCCATCTGAAAGGTGTAAAACAGCTTCAGTGTTAATGAGTAAAAGGTTCTTAATTTTTAAGGAGTACTGTATAGTCCCTTTAACCTTCTCATTGACCTGACTTGTCCTAAATCCTATCATCATTAAATATCACTCTCTTTAGCCAAAAGGTCAAACAGTGACAGCAGTTGCTGATGCCAGAGTAATAGAATAAACACAGCAATTTTAATAACTTCTTTGCTTCTCCTTAAGCTTGTACAAATGAAATGGAAATGGAAAGTGGTGGAGAGGATATGGCATTTCAGGAAGAACCCATTACTGGTGATGGCCCCGATCAGGAATCAGCTGTTGGGTGTGTCACAGAAGGTAAGAAAGAGTTTTGCACTCAGAAAATACCAGTTCAGAACCCTTCAGAACCAGAACCCTCTTCCAGTCAGTAAGGTTTGCAGTGCTTTATAAATGCAAGAGGAAAAAGCGCCTAGAAAGCAGGAGACAAATTGCAACAGTTCGATCTGAGCTCTCAAGCAAGAGTATCAGCTTCTTTGCTGAAGAAGTGTTTATTGAAGGCAAAGAGAGTCTTCAGAATATTTGTGTTGCTTTATTTTTTTTTGTTTGTTTGCTTGTTTTACTTTTTTGTTGAGACTAGCTTTCGCCAAAATAGTTGAATTCTTTGTACACTGGAAGTTTGTAGTAAAACCCAGTGATGTGTTGCTATTCAAATGCAGTCACTCACACTTTCCTGGTGATTATAACTCCACAGGTATCCTTGGTTAAGGATTTCCTGGGTTGTTTTTTTTCCCTTTGTAAGTAAAAGATAATCTTCCAGACAGGGTTGCAGCAGCTGATCATTTCTGTTTTGGGAGAAACTGCATCTTACCAAACACACAGAGGGGAGCAGCTAAAGAACGGTCAACTCCTCTAAATGTGTTAGTGACCAATATCAAGGGTAAAGAACTTGCCAGTGTGTCCCATTCAGTCCTAGGTGGTGTTGGAGAATGGCTGCTATAAGAGGAGACAAGAAACTTGAATTTAAAGACAAAGTAAAAAACCCCAACTTTTCAGATTAGCTGTGATCACTCGGTTATGTGTCACAGCCTGTGCTGGAAGGACCATGATTTAAACTGTGAAGAAATATTCTTAATAAAATGCTGGCTGTGAACTTAGTGGCTGAGGAAGTTGTAGCAGTGTGAGTTTAAGAAGAGTGCAAGTGTAATAGAAAGTAAGTGGCCTTTGAGAGAATCAAGGCCCATCAAAGGAAGACGTGAGAAGCCAAATTCAGAGCGCAAAGAATGTGGTTCTTTATAGAGTGGAACGAGAACTCTGGAACTCCTTGATGAAGAAAGTTATGGATGAAAGGTGCTTATTTGGTTCAAGGGAAGGCTGGACAAATATTTTTGAAAGAAATTCATACTACATTAGTAAATTAAATTAAACCAGCAGCAGCTGTTTTCATTTCAGCTGATTTCCTAAAGTCTGAAAGAGTTTTAGGAGGAAAATGTTTTTTATTTGCACTTGTTCTGTTCTTCTTAGCTTTTTGAAAGCATTGGGACAGTACCTTAAAATACATTAATTTATGGTAGCATACATCTTCAATGCACAGAAATTAAAGAGAAGAAACTACTTTTGGCTGCCTACCTGGAAATGTATGTTCTGTTCCTCAAAAATTAATCTTGGATCTGCTTTCTTGTAATTTACTCTGCAGTGTTTTCAGGGAAGAAAAATAATGAACTAAAAATATAGACTACTGTAAAAATAGGTACAAAGAATGATATTTGTGGAGTACATTTTAAGCCACATATTAAGTTCACTGAAGTAAAGTGATATGTGCTTGGCCTGCACGATGTGTACCAAGTATACTTGTTGACCAGTACACCAGAAGTTTATTCTTTTTCACAGTGAGCCTTTAATATAGTTGTACTTAATTACAGGCATACCACCAGAAGAAAAGACCACACAACTGGAAGCAGAAGTCTCTGAAATCAGTTCAGCTGTAATGGAAATGTCTCCTAAAAAGACACCAGCATCTGGTGACAGTCAGACTGAGAAAATGATGGAAGTGGTGGAAGGTGTTCAAGCTGTAGCACAGCAGGAGTTGGACAAACAAGCTGAAGAGACACAGCTGCCTCAAGGCAGTGTGGAGGTATCAGAAGTGTCCACAGCGGACTCTCGGTCTCTGTCTTCAGTACCTGAGACCATGACTGTGACACCAGAAATGCTGGAGACTGAAAGAAAAGGAGATATTTCTGTCCCTGTAGAACAACAACTGGAAATAATAAAAGTGCAGAAAGATGTAGAAAAGGAAGAAACCCATGAGAAGTCAGAAGCACCAGCTCTTCTGGAAGTAGAAATTACTGCTTCAAATGGAGGTGTTGCAAATAGTTCACCAGTTGGAGACAAACCCGTAAAACCACCAGCTGAGACTTGCCCCTCACTTCCCCCATCACTTAATCTAAACAAGACAAACGTGTCTTCCTCACCAGATGTGTCTCTAGACTTGCATTCTGCACGAGATGTGCAGCAGAGTCAGCCCCCAGTGCTGCCTCCAGCTGCTGGGAGTGCTCTCCCAACCACCTACATATCAGTCACTCCAAAAATTGGCATGGGAAAACCGGCCATCACCAAGCGCAAGTTTTCCCCTGGAAGACCCAGATCCAGACAGGTAAGCACGTGCAGTGTTTCATTATACGTTTATTAAATTTCGGTATAACTCATCAAATTCACTTATTTCTTATAACATGCATTTATTCTCGTGAGTGAGTGTGTAGTTTATTTCATCAAGGAATTAACGTTCTGGTAAATAATTAAAAAGTCAGCCATCATAAAGCTTCTCTGGTGAGAATTTAGGTTTCTTTTGGCTCATGGTTAGAGCAAACTAGAAGAAAATTTGTTGTATTTTTTGTACAATATGCTACAAATGCAGATATACACAATGCTGTGCTTTTTAACTTACCTTTTAATATTCTTCATGAATTCATTTATTTTGGTTGGTACTTTCAAAAGGTGTTAAAGCTTCTTAAACTGGCTTTAGAGAAGAACATTCTGCAACTCTCTGTCCTTTACTCTGCCAGATATTTTCTTAATCGACGTTTCTGATGGTGTGGTAAACAATTTTGTGGTTTTGTTACATTAGGAAATACCATGCAAGAACTGTCTTGTACCAGTTACTGTGGTTTGACTAGGATTAAATTTGATCAGTGAAAAGAATCCTCAAGTTTATCACTTTCTGCAACATCTTTCTCTCTATGCGAGTCATGTTCCAGGGAAAATGGTTTATCAGTCCAGAGTATTCATTTCTTGTTGGTGAAATTCTATACAAAAAGTGTGTCAGTGTGACAAGTTAGTGTTTCATTTTCTCATCACACTTCATTTTTGGTCTTTGGGAGTTACAAGTTGATGATTTCATGCTTTTCTGGCCTTAGTGTTAAGAAAGCTTTTGTATATATTGCACAGTTCTTGCAGTTTTTACATGTCACCTAAGGGTTCAAAATTTTTGCTTGCTAAGGTATGAGAGAGCATTCTGAAAGGTTTTTCTGCTGTTTCCACTGAGATCTGTGTTCATTGTGCTGCAGTTAGGCTCTCCTGGGTCACTGTGCAGTAAGATGTATGTATCATATTTGCAGAAATACGTAAATACCTTAAACGATGACAAATGTCTCTTCAGTACTCTTAAGTTTCTACTCTGGGCTTTTGATGAGGGACTGAAAGCTGTTGAATGATGTTCTGTAGACTATGAAAAAAAGAGATTTTTAAATGTCCGGTTACTGGCAGGTGTTTTCCTTTTCAGCAAGATGTAATTGGACAAATCCACAATGTGGAAGGCATGTATTTAAATCACTTTGGACTGCAGACAGAAACAGGTTTAGGTTTATTTTGTGGGGGTTTTAAATTTTTCTTTCTGCTGAAAACCTTCATTTTTTATAAGAATTGTGTACTTTTCCAAATGGAGAGTTGTGGACAGGAGCAGAAGCAAAATCAGGGAATCATAGAATGGGTCAGGTTGGAAGGGTTCACAATGGGCCATCTAGTCCAATCTCCTTGCTCAAGCAGGGTCATCCCAGAGCACATGGCACAGCGTTGCATCCAGACAGTTTGGTTTCCTGTTACATGAGTATTCTGTGGGATAGGTTGGAAGGCAAGCAGGCAGTTTTTCACCAGGTATAAAACCAGAGAAATAAGACCTGTTGTTTCTTTTGTCAATACTACTGACACTTCAGAATGGATGTTTTCTCCAATTCTGGCTTTTGGAAAGCATCGTACAGGGCAGGTTCTGGCAGCTGAGAAAAGTGCTGTTTGGTGATATTCCATCATATTTTGCATGCCATTGTGACTTCACAGGTCAAGAAGAGACAGACATAAGCTTATTTTAAAACAGTTCTGCCTAACACCGTGTTTCAGTTCTTGTTTATCTAGAGGTGATGACATTGATCTAAAAACAAGTAAAAAGTGAGGAAAAAATTCTGGAGGAAAAGGTGCTTCTATGAAGTTATAGGTGTAGCTATTTGGAGTAAACCATGTCATGTGTGATTCTTCTCTGGGTGGCACTGAAGAGCAATTCTGTCTTCTCAAAAGTGGCTTAATTGTATGGGTTTGGGGTCTGCTTCTTTCTATTTGAAAAATAGCACATACTGCTGTTGTGTGGCTTTGTGTCAGGTGTGAGGCTATGCCATACAAATGTTACCTTGCAGCTGCAGGAGTTCTTCTTCCTAGCCTGTCTTAGAGGGCAGGGGGAAAAGTTGCACAAGTTGCGGGGGTTTTTTTGATTACAGAGATTGTGGCTCTGGTGCATGGTGAAGTTAGCACTGGTTGCACCCCTGCTTTCTTCTGTTGTGCAGAGGACCTGCCATTGCAGAACTTGTTGCTTGTCAGGACTGCACAAGTTTAAAATAGTTCCTTCATGAAATCTGATGAATTCTGTGAACCCTAAAGACAAGCCAGCATCATTTCACAAATGGTAATATTCTGCACTTTTTCGTAGAAGTTTGAAAGCTTCTGATATGTAGTTTACTGTTGGAACATACTTCGCCTGTTTTAAAAATGCAATAAAGTACCCATTGCAATGAGATTATGGAACTTCCTATAAAGAAGAATAAGAAAAAAATTTCTCTGGATCCTGGATATATTTCTCCTCGATTTTATAAGACATGCTTCACTGGAGTCAGGGGAATCCATGTAAGAAGGATAGTTTCTGTTTTGGATTTGTTCTCATTAAATTAATGTCTTGTGCTGAGCAGTAGGGTGAATTGTTAGCCCTTTCTTCAGAATCTGTTAATACAATTGCTGATAAAATATATTTGAATAATTATTCTGGTTTGCCCCTGAATACAAAGTTGTGCAGAATTTGAAGTGATTTCCTGTATTAGATATTAATGGTTTGCTTTAGTGATGTATCTACAACACTACATTGCTCCTGTTTGGAAAGGATTAAAACCTATCTCAAAAATGAAGACAATATTCTGCTTAAAAAGGCTTCATGAGTCCCTCCCAGGGCTGCACTCAGTGTTGCTGGTGTCAGCATCCCTCTCCCTCCCTGGCATTTTTGCAGGCATCCCAAGTTTGGTTGGAAGCAACAGGAGAAAATCCAGCTTCTAACCAGAAGGGGAGCTGTGTAGAAATGAAAATGTAGGTACAGTTATGAACTGTATGAATTGACTTTGGCTGGTATGGACTTAGTCCACCTGGAGGAATGTGTCGGCTCCTGTCAGTAAGGTGCCCTTCTACCGACAGTGGTTTTTAGGGCAGCGTGTTATCCACACCTTCAGCTACAGGAGAGCTGCATCCAGCTCTGTGAGAGGACCCTGTACGTGCCAGGCTCAGCATCTCACTGGGTGTTGTTCCATGGATTGTCTCCTGTTTCTGTTACCCTACTCCATAGTGAAGCCAAATTAATTTTTACATGTGTATGAAATTTAATTGTTCATAGATCACAGATACTCAGTAGTAGCTGTCAGCTTGATCAGGTTTTTACAGTGCTGTCTTTAGAGTTGTTTCTGTCCAGTGTCTTCTCCGTGGAATATGCAGATGCTCCACCCTTGCCTATAAACTGCAAATTTATGTCAGGGACAGGACTTCTCTTCAGTAATTTCTAGATTTCTCTTTTCTGAAGCAGTAGTCTTAGCAGAAATTATTATCATGTAAGTTTATTAATGACTAGTCTGACATAGATCCAGTTTGAAATAAATCTTCTCAAGGAAGATGGTGATTTTCTGTGGAGGTTTATGTTAGATGGTGTGATGTTTATTCTGTGAATTGAACAGATTTGAAATAGTTACTTTTACTATGGCACTGTGTTCTGGAAAGCATAAGATTAAGTCAGTAAATGGAAGACATTACAAATTTTGGCACTGAAACACTGGTAGGTAAAGAGTTGAGAATGTTCTGTAGAACAATTTTGAATAAAAAATAATAAACTGCTGGTTTTGTAAATTCCATAAATATTATTTTAGTGTTATTTCAGAGTGTGTTCCTTGAGAAATACCATGTTCAGAGGTATTTAATTTTCATAATGAAGATATTGGTGATCACTGTTATTGCAACACACTGAATACCTGTTGGTGTTTTTAAGAGATTTTTTTAAAATGAGACCAAAAAATGCAGAGCATTGTGATGGGTTTGGATGTGTTCTGTCTTGGATGTTACGGCTTTTTTGCTGTCTTCACTTACATGGTATCACTAACTATGTTGTTATAAAGGTAGATGTTGGGAAAAAAGAACAAAAAAGAGTCTTTTTCAAGGATCAGTTTTATGGTTTTCATGCTTGGTGCTTGGTTGGTGTTTTGTTTTGGTTTTTTTTTTAATGAGGGAAGCTATATTTTCAAGTGATTAAAGTTTGTTCACAACTCTTAAATTACATGAAATATTAAATTGGAAGTCCAGCTTTGTGCATTTGCAATTGCAGTAGGATTCATAAAGCGTTAAGCAGCTAAACACAGTCAGTGGTAATTTAGTGAGCTCTCCTGACCCTTCCTGACTCTGGGTTTCCTTTTGTGATAATTTACTTGCAGCTGTGTTGTTCAATTTTGAGGACTCAAGAATATGATGGAGAATTAGAACTTCCTGTTTCTGTCACAGTACATAATTATTGCTGGGGTTCTGATGTAAATGAACTGAATAGAACTTTCTCTTCAGTGTTGTGTGGTAATAGGTATTAATTAAAAGCCAAAATATAATTACGGCATCTCTTTGATGTAATTCATTTGTTCGTGGTATTGTGGAAATGTGTGTTTTTAATTAAGTTTATCTGACCAAGAATTCAATTTTTTCTGATCTACAATAAAACTTGGATTAAATTTCCAATTTAATTCTTAACAATATGGTTCATGAATCATATACAATTCATTTTGTTTTGCAAGACTGAATAGTTCATATTCAGATTTAATGTTCCTTTAGCTTTTTTTAATCTTTGAATATACTTAATCACTAGAAAAGTTATCTTCTTAAAAGGAGAATAATTTTGTACTTCCAAAGTAAGAGTTGGTAATTTTAGTTGTTGATTAAGTATTTTCAGCATGTTTAAGATCTTGAATTTTGACCCTAATTCAGCGTGTTGCCTTCTTTATAGATTGATTTAAAGATTGTTTCTTCGATAAATAGATTTTCTTTGTGTTGCTGTACAAGTTTTCTTTGAGTTGCCGTTTTATAAGAACAGTTACCTACCATGCATTACAAATTTTAGAAGTACAGGGGAAACTAATTAAAATTCAATGAAAGTTTGAATTTTATCTGCTAAAATTTACTGTTACTTGATATTAAAAGTATGGCTGGTATAGTTAAGCTGAATCTCCTGTGCCACAGACCTGCTGGTGTAGTTGCCTACCATTGTATCAAACCTCCTTTTTCCCCTCCATTTCTGACTTGATGTCCCTGTTCTGTCATGAATGTTCTGATCTTGTGTCCTGGATGTGAACAAGGTCCATCCCAACCTTTGCAGGTGCAGAAGGTTTCTGCCCAGCACTGTTCCCCTGTTAGAGGGTGATGAACTTCTTGATCTTCTGAGTTGTCTGCATGATGACCACCTATCTGAAGTCAAGGAAAAAAGTGGGATAGCAAAATCTTCCAGTCTCAACTGTTTATTCCAGCACACTCACTGGAATCCTTGAGCAGCTGCTGTCAGGAGCTGTTCTTCTGGAGTGGGTTTTGGAAGCTTCCTGGCAGAGGGGAGGCATTGATGGCCATCCCAAGCACATGGGTGGTCTGGGCACTAAGCAGTTTGTAGGTTGTGTGTCCAATTACCACCTCGTGTGGGCAGAAATGTCAAGTTGTTACTTTTTCAAGTGCTGTGCTGTCCATATTCCCTCTCCCATGCAGGCAGAGCTAAGCTCAGAGAAAGCAGATTTATGCTGACTGCAACTGTGTCCACACTCTGGGTTGTACTGAGTGTTGGTGTTTTTACCATGTGACTTTTATCCATAATTAGGCTTTCAGGTCACTGACAAACTTTCTGTTTTGGTTCTGTTGTGCCAGATCACTTGAAGGATAGCCTTGTTTTCAGTCAGTGGAGCTGTTAGCAAGACTCCTCTTTACAGCCTGAGATGAATATATGTTTTGATGGAGTCCTTGATTCCAAAAAAGCCTTGTTTCCCACATTCTTGATGGAGAAATTGCATTTCAGAAAAGAAAAAAACCAAAAAACACGCTTTGCAAAGCCTTCTCATTTTCCTTGATGCTTATTATTATTGTACATCCCAGTATTCAAAGGTGTAAATGTGTTTGGGCTTTCCCTTGTGAGCAGTTGTGAATAGCTGGGACTGTTGGTGTGCCTGAGGTTATTCCATATTAGCCCTGTGATTCTGCTGCTGAATGGCATTCTGGGGAAGGTAAACCTGTACTTTTCATCAGTTCCACTTCTCATCCTGGTATTCGGTATTTTTCACTCTCACAAATTTACAATTAGGAAAATGTACTGTCCTTTAACTATTCTGATGTGTAAATTGGCAGTGAAGTTATTTATGTTGTCTGTCTCCTGCAGTCTTTATTCCACGCTTGAGAAAGTCTTCCACGGATTTTACTGTCTATGAGGAGCCTCAGCATTTTTTTCCTTGTCTGTCTTAGCATTTTCTTCTCATTTTGCCTTACTTCTAGTGACAGTCGTACAGTATCTCACCATGGTGGGAACTAGATAAATCGGGATAATAATTAGTTAAAACGAGTTTCTAGGTACACCATGTGGATGTATATTATTACATGTGCATTGTAACATGTTAAAATGTGATACCACAGCATAACATGGGAACACTGGGGTGAAAAAATATTAGTGGCGTGGTTTTATAATGGTTTATATGTGGCAAACTTGCAGGAATGAGCTGCTTTGTTGGTTCCCATGGCTATTTTCCTTTTCTTTTGTCCAGTGGTTTATTCATATTCCTTTTGTTTGCTGTGCTTCTTGGACTAGTTGTTGCTGTGATTGTGGGTAGTTTAGCCTCAAAAGTCAACTAAGGCCATCAGTTCTTTCAAAATGTGATTTGGAATAGAAAAGGGGATGTTACCACCTCAAAATGTCTTCTTCACTGATGCAATAAAATTTAGGCATGTAATTTGTTGTTGTTATGATTGCTTGCTTTGGATTTGTATTAAGCTTTGTGTATAAAACTCATTTTGTTGTACTTAACCATCAGTTGGAAGTAAATATTCATTTTAGGGTATGTTTCAGTGAGAACCTAAAAATTTCCCACCATCTACTCACTCAGTGAACTAATTGACTACTTAAGTTAATGTAGAAATGCGTATGCCTGCATGTGCTTTGCTTTTCAGATTTTTTTTTTGTTGTTGCTTGCTTTTTGCTTTTTTGCCTTTTTTTTT